>QVTF01019191.1:0-475000 GCA_003573665.1 Oxygymnocypris stewartii
TGTGAAAAATAAGTTACTAATGTCGGATTTTAGGATTAATTATTGTAACTAATTTTGTTATTGAAAATAATATTTAGGTCAAAACTGTCAGTTGTTTGTGAACTAAATCTGCTGTAAAGGGTGATCTATTTAAGCCCACTGAAATGCGTGAATGCAGACAGATCAACATCAGTGTCTCTAACGTTATGTTTTAGGTCAAAAAACAAAACGTTAAAATAACACCGATTAAATAAAATAACTCATGCACGTTCATATTCCCCGCTGCTGTAACGTTAGCAGTTTTATTAAAATGCTATGCATTTAGACCTATGTGACGTCTGTTTTTATATTGTTTATCAACAGTACACATTTTTAACGTATATTGTTTAGATCAACTAGCCGAGTAGACAGATATGAATGTTTATTCATAACCATACTGAAAATAAGTAAATATTGTTAGCTGATGCTAACTGTCTAGCTAACAAGCTTGCTGGTGCTAAGTTAAGGAAATTTTTAGATATAAAGTCCAAATATCTTTATTCAGCCTCCTAGATAGATTCCATCTGAGGGAAGAAGAAAGGATGTGATGTTCAGAACATAGTAACTACAGTAATTATCAGAGTGGGAAGTGATGCCCTCTGGGGGCATTTGGCCAGGGGTGTTTTTACACCACAGACAAGGTTTGAGAAGAAAAAAATCATTATGAAAATATAATGTCATATATAACTGACGTTCTGCAAAACAACAAGTTCTAAAACACTTTTTTCTTACTGGTGAAAATTAGATGGTGAAATCTGTTTTCTCTCAGATACATGGCAGTGTAAGCTTCACAGTGAACATTACTACATCACTCTCATCAATGTAGTCCATAGCAACAAAATATATATCTTGACTCTATATAGTGGTTATTTTGGGAAAAACCCAGGTATTTTGGGCAGTAGGATTATACAAATATGTGCTAATATAAAATTAAATAAAGTAGTCTATATAAAATTGCAAAAATAAATCTGTCTATCAGTACTTTTTTACTTAAGTACATAAAAAATTGAGTACTTTTGTACTTTCACTCGAGTAAAATTGAAAAAGCAGTACTTTTACTTTTACTGGAGTAATATTTTATTATACGTATCTGTACTTTTACTCAAGTACTTGATCTGTGTACTTTGCCCACCACTGCTGAGCGCAAATGCAGGTGATAAGCGGTTTTATTAAGCGAGTCATTGAGTCGTTCATTCAAACGATTCGTTCAAACGGCCGATTCATCAAGAATGAGACAGATGTTTGTGCACGGGTCATTGAATCTTTGACTTAACCGATTCGTTCAAAACACTGAATCATTCAAAACGTCTCGGGTTATTCGCGTAACCCTTGTTCTCTGAATAGGGAACGAGATGCTGCGTTGACCGCATCGGGAACGCCCACCGCGTGACCGATGTCTGAACCCATATAGAATCACGCCAATTCATTGGCTGGTGGCGCGACGCCATCTCTGACGCAATGACGTCGTCAGCTCATACTGGCGAACGCGCCATCCACTCCTCAGATTTCTCTGCCGAAAAGAGCCCTTTTGGCAGCGTGAGGAGCTTGGCAGCATACGCAGCGTCTCGTTCCCTATTCAGAGAACAAGGGTTACGCGAGTAACCCAAGACGTTCTCTTTCATAGGTGAACTCAACGCTGCGTTGACCGCATCGGGAACGATATACCAAACACGCCAAGCTGAAAAGTGCTGCCTATCTGGTCCAATAATAAACCAACAACGTACGGTCGGTTCAAACAGACAGGACCTGAGAACCTGGAGCCGTATCAACGTCAAGGTTGTAAAACCTGACAAACGTGTGCGGAGAGGACCATCCTGCCGCAACACAAATATCCTCCAGGGGTACCCCTCTAAAAAGAGCTTGAGAGGAGGCTACGCCCCTAGTAGAATGCGCCCGAAGACTAAGAGGTGAAGGGAGTTTCCGCGCCTCGTAAGCCAGCGAAATGGCATCTCTCACCCAGTGAGAAATCCTCTGCTTTGACGTGGCAAGCCCGCGGCGACCAGCACCAAAACAGATCAATAACTGGGGGATTTTCTCCAAACCTTGGAGCGATCCACATACAGCTTCAATGCCCTGACCGGGCAGAGCATGTGGAGTCTCTCATCCTCACTTGAAGCAAAGGGAGGGGGATGGAAAGAGTGAAGCGTGACCACCTGAGATCGAAACGATGTGGACAAGACCTTGGGAATGTAACCCGGCCTAGGCCGCAGGGTAACTTTGACTAGACCCGGGGCAAAGTCCATTCACGTCTCACTAACAGAGAAAGCCTGCAGATCTCCAACTCTTTTCAGTGACGTAAGCGCCAGCAAAAGAACAACCTTAAGAGTCAGTATCCGCTCCGAAGCTGACTCTAAGGGCTCGAAAGGGGCCGTCACTAGTCCTTCGAGGACGACTGACAAGTCCCAAGAAGGAACTGCCGTGGGGCGAACCGGCCTAAGGCGTCTGACCCCACGCATAAAGGCGGAGACCATCCGATGTCTCCCCAAGGGGATCTCATCCAGCTCTCTCCGAGCTGCAATGGCCGCTACATAAACCCTAAGGGTGGTAGCAGCCGCCCCCGCTGTCAGCCTTTCTTGCAAAAACTCCAGCACTGGACCAACAGGGCAGTTAACTGGGTCATTTGCACGAGTCAAACACCAGGATTCAAAGACGCCCCACTTGGAAGAGTACAGCTTCCTAGTAGCGGGGGCTCTGGCACTGGCTATGGTTTCCTGAACTTCGGCAGGCAAACCATCAATCACAGCCCTTGGCCCTGTATGGGCCATACCCACAACTTCCAGAGCTCTGGTTGAGGATGCCAGATCTTGCCCTGAAGCTGGGACAGTAAGTCCCGCCTGATTGGAATCTCCCAATGAGGCCAATACAAGAGGGGAATTAGCTCTGAGAACCAGGTCTGGGAGGGCCAGAATGGGGCTATGAGAAGGAGACGGGCACCGCTCACCTTCACTCTGCATAGTACTGCCGGAATCAGCTTTATTGGCGAAAACGCGGACAGACTGACATTTGGCCATGGGTGGGCGAACGCATCTATGCCCAGAGTCATCGGGAAACTCGGGGAGAACCAGAGCGGGCACTGGGATGACTCTTGAGAAGCAAAGAGGTCCACCTCCGCTTTGCCAAACAGATCCCAGATCTGGGATACCGTCTGACGGTTCAACATCCATTCCCCCGGCCTGAGCTTCTGTCTCGAAAGAAAATCGGCCACCAGGTTCAGTGCTCCCGGAACGTGAACCGCCCTCAAAGAGAGGAACTTGTCTTGGGACCAAAGGAGAAGATGGCGCGCAAGCCTGTCCAGGGTGCGCGACCGTGAACCTCCTTGGCGGTTTATGTGGGACACAACCGCCATATTGTCCGTCCTGACTATGATATGATACCCCCCGAGAACGGGGAGAAAATACTTAAAAGCCAGGAAGACAGTCCTGAGTTCCAGGCAGTTTATATGCCAAGAGAGGAACTCTTCCTTCCACTCCCCGCTCGCCGGTCTGCCTTCGAAGACCGCGCCCCAGCCTGTCATTGATGCGTCCGTCGTGATCATATGGCGATGGTGGATCGCACCCATTCTCACCCCGCTCCAGAGAAAAACGGGGTCTCGCCACATTAAAAGGGGTCTACAGCAACCGCGCGACACCCTGATAAGGCGAGTAGCTGGTACAGTGGGGTGTAACCTCAGCTCCTTCATCCACCAAAGGAACGGCCTCATGTGAAGCAACCCTAGGGGCAACACAGGGGAGGCCGCTGCCATGAGGCCCAACAGCCTGCGGCAGGTACCTACAGAGACATGATGGCCTAGCTTGAAGCGGGCCAGACATGCTGTAAGATCGAGTATCCGGGCAGGAGCCAAACGGGCCTGCATCTGAACGTAATCCAAACGAACCCCTTGAAACACGGTTCGCTGAGATGGGAGGAGCACACTCTTCTTGGCGTTCATCCTGAGGCCAAGAGAATGGATTTGGCCGAGAACGATATCCCTGTGACTACTCACAAGCTCCCTGGAGTGAGCCAGAATGAGCCAGTCATCCAGATAGTTCAGTACACAAATGCCCTGGAGCCTCAAAGGGGCCAGTGCAGCATCCATGCATTTCGTAAACGTTCTCGGCGCCAAAGCCAGGCCGAAGGGCAGGACCTTGTATTGGTAAGCCTTCCCTCCAAAGGCAAACCGAAGGAACCTCCTGTGTCTTCGAACGACCTGGATGTGAAAATACGCATCCTTCAGGTCGAAGGTGACAAACCAGTCCCCCTCCTGGACCTGAGACATGATGGTTTTTATCGTTAGCATCTTGAACTTCCCTTTGTAGAGGGAAAAATTCAAACGCGTAGATCCAGAATAGGCCTCAAGCCGCCGTCCCTCTTTGGAATGAGGAAGTAGCGGCTGAAGAACCCTCGTTCGACTTCCGACTGCAGTTTTCCTCTATTGCTCCTTTCTGTAGGAGGGAGGAAAGTTCCTGTTGTAGAACAGAGGCCTTGGAGGCGCTGTTTACTACTGTCAGGTGAACCCCGCCGAAGCGGGGGGGATTTTTCCCAAACTGAAGAGTGAAACCGGTTCGAAATGTGCGGAGAACCCACAGCGATACCCCCGGTAGATGCTCCCATTCGTGAAGGAAGTGCGACAGAGGAATCAGTGTGTCGTGTAAGGGAAGACATACCTGAGATGGGGTGTCGAGAAGGCCTGGAAGCAGCTGCACCCTCCACCGTGAAGGAGAGCCCTCGGCGTCCTTGTTCAGGATGATGGAGAGAGAAGTGCTGGGCTGACGGGTGGCCGGCACGGGTTCCGTACACTGCAGGAGAGAAACAGCTGTGTCTCCTAACATGCGGCTCGCCGGCGGCGAATGGACGAGCTGCAAAGGGGGAAAGACGAACGCGTCCCCCAACTGCCAGCCCGAGTAAAAATGAGGGTGAACTAGATCTGCACACCAAGCCTCGAAGGGTGGCTGTGACAGATTTAAGTGAGGAGAGCGCGTTCGGGGTGGGCAGAAATGCTTCCGCGGTCTGGCCTCGCCCCGTAACGGTGAAACGGCTCTCCTCATTCTGACCCGGAGGTCAGGAACGACCCGGATTTGCCGAAGCGGCAGGCTTGTTGGGCCGCTTCAGGTTAACCCGCTTGCGTGGTTGTTGGCGGGAAAAAGACCGGCCACGGGCTCCCCAAACTGTAGTGGGGGAAGGGCGCGTGGCCTGGGCTCCACCGCTAGGGGGCTCCTTTCTGTGGAGCGACTGCTCCCTAGACACAGAGGAGGAGGGAGTAGAATAGTCCTTTGATCTCCTCGGCATGAATTGCTTGAGAGCAGCCGACTGCGTTTTGGCTGAGCGGAATTTATCCAATACAGCGCTAACCGCCTCCCCAAATAACCCAGATTGTGAGATGGGTGCGTCCATCAAAAACACCTTTTCCTTCTCACGAATCTCAGTTAAATTGAGCCACAGATGGCGTTCTGCGGCCACCGAAGCCTCAAAAGTTGAAGGTCCTTGCACCCTGACTGAGTCCGAAACTGTCGTATTCGTTTTTTCATATTCGTCATTTGGTGGCTCTCAATTGTCAAAAACACCCCTCAAAATATTTGCTACGGATGCGAAAAATGCAGAAAATCAAACCATCCGAATTAATTTTTTTGACAGACGGAAGTTTCAGAGGCTGCAAACGTATAAAACGTGAGGTCGTATTTAGTTTTATATATATATATATATATAAAAATAAAAATAATAGTTTTTCGTTTATTATTCATTTATTCATTATTCGTTTATTATAAAATATTCGTTTATTCGTTTTATATATATATATATATATATATATATGTATATATAAAACGAATAAACTAGTCAGAATATAGGCTACAGTTAAAGCTTTCCTTTAGTTTTTGTGAAATACACGCAAGCACGCACACACATACATGTTTAAATACATTTATGTTGTTAATAAATAAATAACAATAAATTGTTGTAACAGCAATATCTCCAAGTTTTGTTTTTCACTGTAAAAATTGAATGATTTGCCAATGCAAAGAGAGTACCGCCACCTTTTTCCCCCACTTCAAGCACTGATTATAACACAAACAAATGATCATCGTGGCGACTTTTTTTTTTTAGAAATTTCTTGTGAGGACCAACAAGCCAACCGACGCACCACCAGCTGCAAAAAAGCTTCGAAGGTACGATGAAGCATACCTACAGTTTGGGTTTACAGTCACGGCTGATCTGAGACCTCAGTGTGTCGTGTGTGCTGAGGTGCTGGCAAACGACAGTATGAAGCCCTGCAAATTAAAAAGGCACCTCGAAACAAAGCATGCTGGCACTAAAAATAAACCGGCTGAATATTTTAAAAGAAAGCTTGATGGCCTCCATCAGCAACAGGCAACCATTTCAGTGCACAGCACTGTGTCTAAACAGTGTTTGGAGGCATCGTATGTAGTGGCTAAAAGAATCGGTAAACTGGGTAAACCGCATACAATCGCCGAGACTCTCATTTTGCCGGCAGCGCAAGACATGTGCAGAATAATGATAGGCGATAGTGCAGCAGCCAAACTCGGTGCAGTACCACTGTCCAATGACACAGTCGCTAGGAGAATTGAAGACATGTCCAATGATATCAGAGAGCAACTGATAGAATTCGTAAAAAAGAGTCCTTACTACGCGCTGCAGCTGGACGAATCCACTGATATTGCTGGGCAGGCACAGCTCCTCACCTATGTCAGGTATCTGCGGGACAAGGCGATTGAGGAGGATGCCCTGGTTTGTCGGCCTCTTCAGTCATACACACTACAGGAGAAGCCATTTTCTATGTCCTTGATATTTTTATCCGTGAAAATGGTTTGGCCTGGGACCGATGCGTTGGCCTATGCACGGATGGTGCGCAGGCAATGACGGAGCGTGAGCGTGGCCTAGCTGCTCGCGTTCAGCAAGCTCCACTTGTGAAATGGACACATTGCATGGTCCATCGCGAAGCACTAGCTGCTAAAAAAATGCCGGTTCTTTTTGACTCCGTTCTGAACCAATCCGTGAAAATGATAAATCTCATCAAATCACGGCCGCTAAACTCTCGCTTGTTTGGGGTCCTCTGCCAGGAGATGGGGTCAGGGCACGAACAGCTGCTTCTGCACACTGAAGTTCGCTGGCTCTCCAGGGGGCGGGTGTTACAGCGGTTGTATGAGCTGCGAGAGGAGGTGAAGTGGTTTTTGACAGAAATCAAATCAGATCTGGCGAAGCATCTGGATGACACTATGTGGCTTGCGTCTCTGTCCTATTTGGTCGATATATTTGACCGCTTGAACAGCCTCAACCTGTCTTTGCAAGGCCGCGAAACTCATATTTTGCTCCTTGCAGACAAAGTGCATGCCTTCACACAAAAACTAGACCTCTGGCATGGCCGCATCAGTCGAGGGAACTGCGACATGTTCCCCAGCCTTGCAGACTTTATCACTGATGCAGGCACGTCACACGATTTCTCCTCCCTATTTCAATCAGCCTCTGAGCACCTGTCAGCAATGAGAAAACAATTTGCGACGTACTTTAAAGAGGATTATAGCTCTTTTGCGTGGGTTCGAGATCCGTTTGTGTGCACAGCAAACGAGCTATCAATTGATATGCAGGAACAGCTTATTGAGCTGAAGAGTGACAGTAGACTGAAGGAACTCTTTAGCTCCTGCCCTCTTTCGTCATTCTGGGCAGCATTGATGCAGGAATATCCTGAACTCTGTGACGTCGCCTTGAAGATTCTCCTTTCTTTCGCATCGACATATTTGTGTGAGGCAGGATTCTCAAAAATGACTGCACTCAAAACGAAATACCGCAATCGTGCACAAATCGAGGATGATTTGAGGCTATGTTTATCAAACATTGAGCCAATAATTGAGGATCTTTGCAAGGCAAAGCAGGCTCAGGTCTCACATTAACATCACCTACCTGCAAGCTTCTGTAAAAAAATGCAAATGATGCCTACTATTAGGCCTAGTAATAATAACTATAATAAAGCATAAATTAATATCAGAGGTCTGGTGCCAGTTCCCAATTATAGCAATAGCCTAGTAATGATAATAGGCCTATACTGATGATAATAATAATAATAACAACAACAACAACAACAATAAAGCATGTAACCTCATATAATTATATAGCAATAGCCTAGTAATGATGATAGGCCTACTACTACTCATAATAATAATAATAATAATGTCTGCAAGCTCACATTAGAAGTCTGGTGCTACTGTCAATTATAACAATAGCCTAGTAATGATAATAGGCCTACCTACCACTACTGATGATAATAATAATAATAATAATGTGGGCCTAAAAATAATAGCCTAGGGCTATCTATCTATCTATCTATCTATCTATCTATCTATCTATCTATCGATCTATCTATCTATCTATCTATCTATCTATCTATCTATCTATCTATCTATCTATCTATCTATCCATGCAAGGGGGTGGGGGGGGGGGGGTGGGGCACTGGGGCCCCAACTGCAATGAACCAGCTTTGGGGGGGCCCAGCTTACAAAAGGTTGAGAACCCCTGCGCTAAACAAACCTGCGTGGTGTTTAATAACTAATGATGCACGTGCAGTTTACAGAGAAGCTTTCAGCTGTTCACGGTGAACTGCCTGACTTAAAGGGATAATTCACCCAAAAACATAACATTTGTCAGCACATTCTTCAGAGTATCTTTTTTTGTGTTCATCAGAAGAAATAACTTTATGCAGGTTTAGAGCAACCTGGGTAAATTATGACTGAATTTTCATTTTTGGGTGAACCATAAAGTGACAGACAACATCTGTGCTTCAAGGTACAGGCCTATTGTTTTATTAAAATTAGGATAGTCTATTAATATAATATTCCATACATTATCAGAGCTTGGTAGACATAATTATTATATTTTTAGACATTATAAGAGAGGTGATTTAATGGATTATAAGTAATTTTAGATCCAATGTATTAATTTATAATTTATATTAATCATAAATAAAAAGTAATCAAAAATGTCATGTACAATTTGGCATTTTAATTATTTTTAATGCTAAATTATTTAGATGAAAATGGGACAAATAAATGTAACCCTCATTTGATCAAATGCATATAAATAAATAAATAAAAAACTCTACTCGTGACGCACATTCAAACAGTTCTAGTGAGTAGTTTGCGTTTAACAGTCAATCATTTAAATGAACACCTTTAATAAAAAACGATTAATACTTTGCTAACATCAATATCACTTTGTTTACTTATAGTTGCCCGAATCTAATCCTACAATTCATGTGAATTCCTGCGGATAAAACTGAACGATTGCTCGGTCGCTGGAATAGTTTGGTTGTTGTTGGTAAATCAGCTTCACAATATAGCTATGTAGGGACTAACAAAACCAGCTTAACAATTATTTTCATGAATGATTCCCTGCTAAAAAAATATATTAATAATAATAATAATTACATCAACAGCTAAACCCTGCCTAAGCTGCCTTTAATCAACCATGTTTTTTTTGTTGTTGTTGGCATAGATACAATTTTGTATAGCCACAGTTTGACTAATACCATGGTTAATATGGTTAGTGAAGCAAAGCCATGGTATTGTTGTGGTTACCATGGTTTAACTATAATGGTTTTATTTGTAGTAAACCATGGTTAATTTCCGTGGCTGGCTGGTCATAGCTGGTCAACATGGTGGTGTTTTATTGACTTATTTAGCTGGTCATGCTGGAGACCAACCAGTTAAACCCAATTTAGCCAGGCTGGGAGATTAGCTTGACTAGTTCAGCTAGGCTGGGAAACCAGCTTAAACCAGCCAACCACCTTAGGTTGGTTTTAGCTGGGTTTTTTCAGCAGGGGGTATATACGTTATGTTTTTAGCATTTTCATACACTCAGAACGTAATATAGAATATAGAATATACATCAGCGGTCATTCAAGGTCGCCAGCTCAACCCGATTAGCAAGTCTAGGCTTCGTTCAGCAGGAAAATCACTCCATACAACAATAACCTGAAAACAAAACTAAAACAAAACAAACACATCAGACCTTATACATCGAAATAAACCATGAATGCATTGTTCTAACTTTCTCCTATTCTCCATATTATTTCCAGCTGAACATGACTGGCTCATGAAACCTTTAAACATAAAAACAAAAAAATAAATGACTAGCATCTCTGAACATATTAGTTTGAAAGTAGAAATCAAAGCTGGTATTGAATTAGTTCAGCATTGTTAACACTCTTATGGCAATTACTTGACACTTTGGTCAAATGGTGGCTAAATCTTATGAACTTGTACAATCTCATTCATAAATTTTGTGGGGTGGATCTTCACGTTTATTTTTTTTAATCATATATAAAAATGACACCTAGTAAAATAATTGTTTTCTCATGAAATCGGGTTGGCATAGTTATTATTCTCTCATGGTTTGTAACATTGTTCTGACATACAACACATCTCAACACTTTTAAATGAGTTCATGACACTCGATATTAAAGAGACTGATTTACTCACCCACCGTAACACATACGCCCGGTTTACCGGAACAGGTGCATTCCTCTTCAGGAAGGTTCTAGGTGTCGAGGATTCTAGAACGCTACAGTAAACTCCATTTCACACAAGATGATGCTGATTGACATCTTTATTAACACGTTGTAACAGCCCAGATACATTATCCTTCTCTTAAGTGTGGAATATTATTCTCTCTCTTGATTGTTTTATTTACCTGAGCTACAAGAAGCACGGAAGCTGTTGTTACCATGTTACACTACTTTGGGAAATAGTTTTTGAGAAGCAAACATGTACTGACCTGATCTTCTGTTGGTTTGAATTGCTCCTATCACGGTTGTTTTCTGTGTATTGCTCCTGGAGTTGTTGACTAGTGTGTGGTGCCGGTCTCATGCGAGTGTGTAGCTCATGTGTATACACTGCTATTATGCAGATACCACGCCTCCAAACACACGCTGAACACGCCTTCATTGAACAGTGTGTCAGAGCAGCTTACTGATCCATTCATTATTAAATCACAATGTAATATTTGTTTTTACATTTAAACAAGTGAAAAATCATACCAAATAATTTTTTTGTCAATATATTACATATATGTCCACTGTAGTGGACACCATGCATCAAAGGTATACAAAGTTAATCAATTGAACTAATAAAAAAAAACATGTTTTCAAAATATTTACTTTGTGAAAATAGTATATATAATAGAATATACATAAGAACGTCTCGGGTTACTCGCGTAACCCTTGTTCTCTGAATAGGGAACGAGACGCTGCATAGCTTTTACGCATCGGGAACGCCCACTGCGTGACCGAGTCTGAACCCATATAGAATCACGCCAATTCATTGGCTGATGGCGCGACGCCATCTCTGATGCAATGACGTCGTCAGTTCATACTGGCGAGCGCGCCATCCACTCCTCAGATTTCTCTGCCGAAAAGAACCCTGTCGGCAGCGTGAGGAGCTTGGCAGCGAACGCAGCGTCTCGTTCCCTATTCAGAGAACAAGGGTTACGTGAGTAACCCGAGACGTTCTCTTTCATAGGTAACTCAACGCTGCGTAGCTTTTACGCATCGGGAACGATATACCAAACACGCCAAGCTGAAAAACGCTGCCTATCTGGTCCAATAATGAACCAACAACATACAGTCAGTTCAAACAGACGAAATCTGGGAACCTGGAGCCGTATCAACGTCAAGGTTGTAAAACTTGACAAAAGTGTGCGGAGAGGACCATCCTGCCGCAACACAAATATCTTCCAGGGGTACCCTCTAAAAAGAGCCTGAGAGGAGGCTACGCCCCTAGTAGAATGCGCCCGAAGACTAAGAGGTGAAGGGAGGTTCCGCGCCTCGTAAGCTAGCGAAATGGCGTCTCTCACCCAGTGAGAAATCCTCTGCTTTGACGTGGCAAGCCCGCGGCAACCAGCACCAAAACAGATCAATAACTGGGGGGATTTTCTCCAAACCTTGGAGCGATCCACATACAGCTTCAATGCCCTGACCGGGCAGAGCAAGTGGAGTCTCTCATCCTCACTTGAAGCAAAGGGAGGGTGATGGAAAGAGTGAAGCGTGACCACCTGAGATCGAAACGATGTGGACAAGACCTTGGGAATGTAACCCGGCCTAGGCCGCAGGGTAACTTGACTAGACCCGGGGCAAAGTCCATACTCGTCTCACTGACAGAGAGGGCCTGCAAGTCTCCAACTCTCTTTAGTGACGTAAGCGCCAGCAAAAGAACCACCTTAAGAGTCAGTATCCATTCTGAAGCTGACTCCAAGGGCTCGAAAGGGGCCGTCACCAGACCTTCGAGGACGACTGATAAGTCCCAAGAAGGAACTGCCGTGGGGCGAGCCGGCCTAAGCCGTCTGACTCGATGCATGAAGGCAGAGACTAAACGATGCCTCCCCAAGGGAATCTCATCCAGCTCTCTCCGAGCTGCGATGGCCTTTACGTAAACCCTAAGGGTGGTAGCAGCCGCCCCTGCTGTCATCCTCTCTTGCAAAAACTCCAGCACTGGACAAACAGGGCAGTTGACTGGGTCTATTGCTCGAGATAAACACCATGACTCAAAGACACCCTACTTGGAAGAATATAGCTTCCTAGTAGCGGGGGCTCTGGCACTGGTCTCCTGAACCTTGACAGGTAAAACATCCATCACGGCTCTTGGCCCTGAATGGGCCATACCCACAACTTCCAGAGCTCTGGTTGTTGGGATGCCAGATCCTGCTCTGGAGCTGGGACAGTAAGTCCCGCCTGATCGGAATCTCCCAAGGGGCCGATACAAGAGGGAAGTTAACTCCGAGAACCACGTCTGGGAGGGCCAGAATGGGGCTATGAGAAGGAGACGGGCACTGCTCACCTTTACTCTGCATAGTACTGCCGGAATCAGCTTTATTGGCGGAAACGCGTACAGCATGACATTCGGCCACCAGTGGGCGAACGCATCTATGCCCAGAGTCGTCGGGGAACTCAGGGAGAACCAGAGCGGGCACTGGGATGACTCTTGAGAAACAGATCCCAAATCTGGGATATTGTCTGATGGTTCAACATCCATTCTCCCGGCCTGAGTTTCTGTCTTGACAGAAAGTCGGCAGCGAGGTTCAGTATTCCCAGAACGTGAACTGTCCTCAAGGAAAGGAACTTGTACTGGGACCAAAGGAGAAGATGGCGCGCAAGCCTGTCCAGGGTGTGCGACCGTGAACCTCCTTGACGGTTTATGTGGGACACAACCGCCATGTTGTCCGTCCTGACTATGATATGATGCTCCCCGAGGACGGGGAGAAAATACATCAAAGCCAGGAAGACAGCCCTGAGTTCCAGGCAATTTATGTGCCAAGAGAGGAACTCTCCTGTCCAGTCCCCGCTCGCCGGTCTGCCTTCGAAGACAGCTCCCCAGCCCGTCATTGATGCGTCCTTCGTGACCATATGGCGACGGTGAATCGCACCTATTCTTACACCGCTCCAAAGAAAAGCGGGGTCCCGCCATTGTAAAAGGGGTCGAGAGCAACCGCGCAACACCCTGATAAGGCGAGTGGCTGGTACAGTGGGGTGTAACCTCAGCTCCTTCATCCACCAAAGGAACGGCCTCATGTGAAGCAACCCTAGGGGCAACACAGGGGAGGCCGCTGCCATGAGGCCTAGCAGCCTGCGGCATGAACCTACAGAGACAGCGGGCCAGACATGCTGTAAAAGTTGGATATCCGGGCAGGAGCCAAATGGGCCTGCATCTGAATGGAATCCAAATGAACCCCCAGAAACAGGGTTCACTGAGATGGGAGGAGCACATTCTTCTTGGCATTCATCCTGAGGCCAAGAGAATGGATGTGGCGTAGAACAATATCTCTGTGACGACTCACTAGCTCCCTGGAGTGAGCCAGAATGAGCCAGTCGTCCAGGTAGTTCAACACACGAATGCCCTGGAGCCTCAAAGGGGCCAGTGCAGCATCCGTGCATTTCGTGAATGTTCTCGGCGCCAAGGCCAGGCCGAAGGGAAGGACCTTGTATTTGTAAGCCTTCCCTCCGAAGGCAAAACGATGGAACCTTCTGTGTCGCTGAACGACCTGGATGTAGAAATACGCATCCTTTAGGTCGATAGTGACAAACCAGTCCCCGTCTTGGATCTGAGACATGATGGTTTTCATCATCAGCATCTTGAACTTCCCTTTGTTGAGGGAAAAATTCAAACGCCGTAGATCCAGAACGGGTCTCAGGCCACCGTCCCTCTTCGGCTGAAGAACCCTCGTTCGATGTCCGACTGCGGTATTTCCTCTATCGCTCCTTTCTGTAGGAGGGAGGAAAGTTCTAACTGTAGAACAGAAGCCTTGGAGGCGCTGTTTACTACCGTCAGTTGAACCCCGTCTAAGGGGTGGGGGATTTTCCAAAACTGAAGTGTGTTGCCGGACCGAATCGCCCAAAGCGATACCCCCGGTATACGCTCCCATTTAGAAGGCCTGGAAGCAGCGGCACCCTCCGCCACGAAGGAAAGCCCTTGGCGTCCTTGTTTGGGTTGATGGAGAGTGAAGTGCTGGACTGACAGGTGGCCGGCACAGGGTCCGAACGCTGCAGGGGAGAACCGACTGTGTCCCCACACACGCGGCCCGCTGGCGGCGAAAGGACGGACTGTAGCGGGGGAAAGACAATGCGTCCAACGCGTTGAAATTACATTCAAATCCCATAAACCGAATGCGTAAACCCGAAACATATAATTTAACTTATCTGTGCGGGTCATAGCGAGCGATGAATCGCGTGCACGGCGGTTGACAGCGGCGAAACTCCATGGCACTTCACCGCGAGGAGAACAAAGTTCCACTGAGGCAGTCGCCGAAGTGCAGATGGATGATCGCAAAGATAAGTTTGGGCCAGAAATCGCAACAACGAAGGGTAATGTGACCGCTTCATGAAGGCAGAGAAATCTGAGGAGTGGATGGCGCGCTCTCCAGTATGAACTGACGACGTCATTGCGTCAGAGATGGCGTCGCACCATCAGCCAATGAATTGGCGTGATTCTATATGGGTTCAGACTCGGTCACGCAGTGGGCCCGATGCGTAAAAGTTACGCAGCGTTGAGTTACCTATGAAAGAGAACAAGCTATGTCATGACGGGACAGAAAAAAAATGAAGTGTAACAATCAAAACGTAAGAGTGTGTGTCTGTGGGACAGGGGGGTGTGGGGCTGGGGGGTGGGTGTTGGTTTATTCATACAGATGTGAGCACAAATACAAACACACGCACACTCAAACACAATCATAGACACATATATCTGCACTCATACAGTATGTGTGACCTAGACCGTATGCATTGAAATGAATGATAACCTTCACCTCATAGGGTGCATAATAGTATCATACTATCATACATTTCATTGTTGAACTTTGTTGATTATTTTTAATACTAAAGAAGACATTACACATCATCAAACGACACCTCTAGTTTTTGCATTACATGAGTTTTTGCCTTTTACTGGGATGCTAAATAATTTACAAAAGTGAAATGTGAACTTTTAAAGTAAACGATTAATTATGGGGATTAATAAAATAATATAGAGATCAGTCTGGCACATATTAAACGTCATTTCCTTCTGTTTCCTGCAGAGGTCATTACCATGCTGTAACTCCATCAACTTCGACTAATACAAAAGCTGTTAATCCTTCAGCTGAGAAATGTGACATCAGCTATTTGAAAACGTTTAAACCCATCTGAGATCAAATACACACGGGTCAATGGTGCATGAATTCATATGAACTGATGTGGTGAATAACCAAGCTAACGTAAGCTATAGAAAGACAGTTTGTGAATTATTAAGTCATATCAATATAATAATATTTGTTTGAAATACATTTTTTTAAACATTTAAGAGGGACTAGATAGGCCTATGTCCGAATTACTGTAAAACTGTAAAAAAAAGAGCCTTAAAGGTATACAATGAAAAATGATTAATCAGTACGCAATAACTCTCTCTTTATTATAATAACTGATAATTTCTACTCAATTATAGATTATAATTGACTTTATATTTTTCATTAGTCATTCAATTTGAAGTGGTCAGAAAAGTGGGGTCATGAAAAAGTATTGTTTACTCAAAATTGAAAATTATGCAACCCTGCATCACATAATTAATAGCCTACACAAAAATACATTTGAAATCATAATAAAAGGGGACTGGAGCTTTAGACTTTCAGCAATGACTAAAAGTACTATAAAGGTATGTATAAAAGTATAAATGCATGCTAAACATCTCCCTTTGAGCTCCAGAAATCATACAGTTTTGTAACATGATGGTATTCATTTCTTGAATCGACTATATTTTTTTCACAATATCATTCACAGTGTAAGAGCTATGAATTATCAATACATGCTCGTCTTTTTATGTTTGCTTTGCTATAAACAATACCATTATTTTAAAAACAATATATTTCCAAAGTTCCTCCTCAAACTACTTCTCTGTCATTAGACTTCAAAATAGCTTTCTTTTCGGCCTTTCTCTCCGCCACCCTCTCTCTCTCCCTCTCTTTCTCCCTGTAGTACTCCTCTTTCAAGTTTTCCCTCTCTCTGCGCCTCCATCCTTTGGCGGTCACATGGTAGAGATCGACATTATTGCCCGAGTACGCGTCTCTGTAGGTGGCGCGGTACACGGCCTCCCTGGCGACCTCAGTGGCCTCCTTTACGCTCATTCCCCAGTAAACACTGCTGTCCAGGATCGAGTATGCATAGGGAGACCCCGAGCCCACAGAGAACAGCTCCCCCTGCAGGCGAAGCCCGTCACTGCACACATAAATAACCCGTGGGCCGCATATTCTCGAACCACTTCTGACGACTTGTTGAGCTGTAGCACCTATCAATGGTTGAGGCGCTGAGGCAACACTTAGCGCTGATTGGCTGCTAGAATCGCAGGCTGTAATTTGATTGGTTGGAGTATTTTCATGTTTCTCTGTAATTGGTTGCTCGTGTTTTTCGTCGTCCCCATCCCATCCACAAAGCGTGGCTGCAACGCACAGCTCCGTGCCTTTGAATGGATGCAGCATGTGGGACAGCAGTTTGGCGGCGCCCCCTGTTGATAGCCTGCGGTGGTGTCGAAGCTGGTACAGCCTGAGCTCCCGAGCCAAAATGCGCTTCCAGAGCGCACAATCAGCCGACGTCCCCGAGGTGGTGCCAACCAGGTGAGAGTGGATAGGTAAGACCTTCGGGGACGCAGGGCAGGCCACCAGCCCTGAACAGCTGGAGCGCGTGTCGGCTGCAGCGATCACACCTCCCTGGAACGCGAAGCCGAGAGTTGTGGTGCCATGAGAGTGCGTGAACGGTAACGGGACGGAGGGGGAGATGGGGAAAGGTGTGGGTGGAGGAAGAGAGATGGACGGCAGTGAGGGGTGTAGGTGGTCTATTTCCAGTAATTTAGTCGGCGCTGAACTGAGGCTAGTTTGACCAAAGTTTATAGGGCTCCCTGTGAGGTATTCAGCTATCGGCATGTAAAACTCCAGAGGACTCAAGCCGCCCCTCCCAGGCAGCCCTGCAGAAAAAGCTTCTCCGTGAATCCCCCCTCCGGACAGATGAGTGGAATCTTCCGGCATAAAGGACCGTGAGAGTGGAGCACTCCATTGAAGGAACAGATGGGGGTTGTGCAAGCCGCATACATCTTGCAAAGCCATAAACTATTGTGCAGATATACAATAAATTGTAACTCAGTCAATTATTATACTGTATGACATGAACTGAAAAAAACATGTCATATATGAGCTGTAAAATGTTTCAGGCCATTTCTTATTCAATCTTGTCTCCTTATAAGCCTATGGGTCAGTTTGTTGGTAAACAAGTACTGGTTTACTTCAGAATTTGATTCCACTCTGCCTTCCTGGTGTTTGTATCTTCTTGTGCTAGCGATTGGCTTTTGAAAGAAAAATTAAACATGTCAAGCCTCTTAGACCATCACTGTTCTTGATCCACACATTATTCTTATGCAAAAGCAAAGAGTAGCCTACCATAGATCCAGAATAAAATATCCAACTCTCGATCCACTTGACGTCTGAATTCAAAGCCTAGTCTTAACCCATTAGTATCATAACTACAGCTGTAAAAGTTCAGGGGCCGTTTATATAGCACGGTTCCCCGATTGACGCAACCAGAAACGCATGAAAATGCTAAAGTAATCCTTTCAACCCAAGCTTGACGATACATGCCATGAAATTTCATTTTCAAAGCATAGCATGTTTTGTGCTGTTGAGCTGTAATGTTACACTAATACTCAATCACTCAAATAAATAAATCAAACTATTTCACTTTTTACTGTATTAGGCCCATTTGACCAAATACAAGCTTTGATGAGAGACTTATTTTAAAATAATAATTTTCCATACTATTCACCAGTAGTGCAAGTCGCTGGGGGATATTTGTAGCAATAGCCAAAAATATACTATATGGGTCAAAATTATAGATTTTTCTTTCATGCCAAAAACCATTAAGACATTAAGTAAATATTATGTTCCATGAAGATATTTTGTAAATGTCCTATTGTAAATATATCAAAATCGCTAAGAACTTCATTTGCACAGCTTTAAATGCGATTTTCTCAATATTGTGATTTTTTTGCATCCTCAGATTCCAGATTTTCAGATAGTTGTATCTCAGACAAATATTGTCCGATCATAAACCATACATCAACGGAAACATATTTATTCAGCTTTCAGATTATGTAGAAATCTCAATGTCGAAAAATTGACCCTTGGTCCAGGGTCGCATATGTTGCTTATTTAATTTTGATGTTTAATATTATTGCTGTAAAATTGCAAAATTACACATAAGTTAATTTTTAATAATTTATTCCTATTGCCAAAGCTTGTGTGTATTTTTCAGCAATAAATATTAAACATCACAATTAAATAGACAACTATTCGAAAATATAATTAATAAAGTATTAAAAATAAACTACGTTAAAAATCAAATGCATTAATTAATTATTTAATTACTATTATTTTTATTTTTTTACATTTTGTTGTTTCTTTATAGCAAGAGTTCTTTGGACTTGAAACAGGAAAAGGAAATATGGCATTTATTATTTGACCCCCTCTTGTGATGGGAGAACAACACTTGCTGAAAGGTAACCTTCTTTCTGTCACACAACATTTCTTGAAAAAAGAGAACCCCGTGGCGTTCGGCGTTCTAAACGGTCATAGGGTTCTGTTGAGTCGCGTCGCGTCGCTGCAGAGCAGATGAGGTGAGTCCACGCATAATAAGAGAATGTCACACAAACACACCTGTCGTTCTCACACACACACACACACACACACACACACACACACACACACACACACACACACACACACACACTTCCGCGCGCGATCCGCAGGGAAACGTGACAGTAAACGCTCGAGCTGATCGTCATACAGATCTCTGAATGCTGAGTTTGATCGCTTCATGACATCGCGCGTCGTGTTCATAGATAGCGAAGATGAAAGTTGTGTTGCGTTTCATCTGCGCAGCTTTAATTCTCTCACCGGTAAGATAACTTTCATTTCACTTCTGTGCTGCTTTCATAATTGCTCGGGTTTCAGCTTTAAACTGCTTTCACTTCATCATGAATCATTTCCAGGTATCTTGTTGACTGTATTCATTTAAATGAGTGATGTTACCATGATCTTACCATATTTTGACGCGGTACCATGAACAAAAATTGTATAATGGATATATATGGCAGTACTGTGGTATTCTATGAAGTACCTTGGAGTGTAAATATTGTACACGTATATGATGTACATAAACTTTTAGTCCAATACAAAGACAACATATAGCCTATAATATAGGCTAATAACTAGGCCTAATATAGATTGCTTAAAGATAATAACGCATTTATTACAACAACAAACTACTAGTGACTACATCTAATTATTGTATTTTTTCAATAGCATTTTGACATTAACCACATCTTTCAAATTATCAGTATACTGTGGGAGATCCCACTATGTTAAAAATCAATAGCCTAAATAATATGTGACCCTGGACCACAAAACCAGTCATAAGGGTCAGTTATTTGAAATTTAGACTTTAATCGTCATCTGAAAGCTGAATAAATAAGCTTTCCATTGATTTATGGTTTGTTAGGATAGGACAATATTTGGCTGAGATACGTTTTGTGCATAAAAAATTGACAAAGAATTGAGAAAATTGCCTTTAAAGTTGTCCAAAATAAGTTCTTAGCAATGCATATTACTAATAAAAAATCAAGCTTTGATATATTTATGGTAGGAAATTAACAAAATATCTTTACTTAATATCCTAATGAATTTTGGCATAAAAGAAAAATGTATAATTTTGACCGATACAACGACAGGTTTTGTGGTCCAGAGTCACATATCACAATGTAAAAAGGCAATACGAATAATTGTTATGAATTAATTAATTTAATGAATTAATTAATGAATTTGGAAGTGAAATATGATCCTAGCATTTCATTCCAGCATCAAGCCAATGCGTGATCTGGATTCTTTCATAGAGTCATATTTGCTGTCTAAATGTACAAATAGACAAAATACAGCAATAACATATTTTCTAATCGTTCATGCTGGAGATTGAAATGTGGATCTGTCTCTCTGAAGGTTTGCTGTGAGTCTCCTGATGCTGATAAGACTCATCATGGAGACTTTGTGCGGTTTGGAAATGTTCTTGACAGCGTGATGGACAAATGTAATGTACCGGTGCAGTATAACTGCTCTGCTGCCTGTCGAATCGGGGTCGAAATCGTCATTTCTACCCCAGGAAGGACAGGAGTGGTAGTCTACAGAAGGACCTGGAGCAACCATAAGATATTTGGAAAACCCAGATCCAGAAGGGTTCATCTTGTGTTTCCTCCATCTGTGCTATACCGGAGATACTTTTTTGTCAGGCGACCACTGGAGACGTGCGATGTGGTGCTGAGGAACTGGATGGTCCATCTGTTTGAAAAGGAAATCGGTGGCAACCATGATACAGGATATGACGAATCTCTTGCCAGCACTTCTATGTCTTTGAGGACACTTCCACTCTCTGAGCGTCCACAGACTAGATCGGTCTCATGGGGCGTGTGGCTGATGTGGCAGCTGACCAAAGACACTGAGAAAATGTCCACATGAGTCAGGTGGGAACCTAACTAACTGATCAGAATGCTGTAGATATTTTCCACACATTGAAAACAAAAAGTGTGAAAATCTCATTCACAATCATGTTTAAAACAGATGAAAACACTATGAATTGTCATTATAGTATTGAGCATAAATGAGAGAACTAGTTTAGGTTGTTCGAAGGCTGTTCTGTCTTGATTTGCCTGGTGCATCAACGGCAGATTATACGTCTATACTAATTGATTTGTTCATTTGTGTCTTTCCAGACAGTGTGGACATCCTGACTTTTCCATTTGCAAGCACCGGTGAGAGGTTTGGTATCATACACACATTCTCCTCCTTCAAAAACAGAGATCTAGAAAGGAGACGTACCCTCGGTTTCACACAACCAAGGTCAGACCTGCTGTCAAGAGGCTTCATTCAAATGTCTCACTGTTACAACTACTCATCACTCAGAATACATTAGCAACACCCTAGCATCGCTCACGGCCAGTGCTTCCCGAACCTGTCCCGGAGGACCCCATGCCCTGCACATTTTATATGTCTCCCTAATCAGACACACCCAATTTAGCTCTTGCAGTCTCTACTAATGAGCTGATGAGTGGAATCAGGTGTGTTAGATAAGGGAGACATACAAAATGTGGAGGGCAGGGGGATCTCCAGGACAGGTTTGGGAAGCACTGCTCTAGACTCTCTGACCACCCCAACAAAACTCTAGTAATCACTTAGTAAACCTTAGCAACACCCCTACACTCATATATTTTTATTATTATTATTTATTGAAGTTATTATTTACTGAAATATATATTTCCATATGAAAACATGTCACTATGTCTTGGTCCTCAGGTGATATAGTGGTGCAGGTGTTATTGGTGGATGGAAAGGAGCAGGCGTTTACAGCACACGCAGCTTTACCCCTCCGTACCTGGATCCGTCTGGACATCTTCTTTCAGGTGTTAGAGGTATTCATCATTCATATCCACGTACACTTTTGTTAGATAAAGGACACTGAATACAAACAAGCAAAACTGATGAAACATCATTCTGGTGTGAATGTATAAGAAACTGAACTTTTTTTCTCATGTCAGGCAAAACTCACAATTACAAAGGTCCTACCTGGAGAAAAGACTTTGGAGACGACTCATTCTTTTGAGTAAGTCATAACACCTACATAGAAACCCCCCCACAAAAAACAAGTCACTGGAAAAAAGCATATGCCAAATGCATAAATGTAAATTATTATTGTTATTATGTCTTGTTTCCCAGTAAAATAATATATATAAATATCTATAAATAATATTAATTTAACCAATAAATAAATTGAATAAAATATGATTATTTTCATATAATTCATATAATTTTCAATAATCTAAGTATATTGTCTTGTTCCAATGCCAGATTTTTTCTATCTAGTTTTAGGTAAACATCTAACTAAATTTCTTTAATCATTTTTACTGCCATTTTTAAAGTGTAGATCATGTTTAGTAAAACTCTGTAATTCTTTTCTTTTTTCAGTTTTAGTCAGCCGGTTCAATTCAATGACACATCAGGATATTTTGTGATTGGTGGATGCAGCTACATGCTGGGGTTTCATGGCTATATTGGACCAATCAGATACTATCGTTTAGGCTCAGAAAAAGTGAGTCATCTCTTATCGATAGATAATTGCATATGACAAAACCAATTTATTATGCCAATATTAATCACGATGCAGCATGCATTCAGACATTCTTATGCGATAATATCTTTATCTATTCAAGGTGACAAACCCCCTGTCCCCTGCTAGGACACTAAAGGAGCTGGACAGACTCCACAGACACTGTGAGGAAATGAGACATGTTACTGAAGACTATCTGCAAGCATTGAGACAGAACCGAGACATCTCTAGAGGTCAGTTACAATGAACATGACTACGATGTAGACTTAAACTCATGCAACTTTGCCTCAAGCTCTCAATAGATCATGAAATCAGATAACTGGACTAATCAGAAGACCAATCTCATTGCACAACATCTCAAGTGTTGTTTTAATCAATCTGAAATGCCTGAGCCAAAATCTGACATCAAAATGATTTGTTGTTGAAACACAAGAAAACATGACAGAAAAAAAGAGCTTTCCTTGCTGCAGCAACTTCCATTTTCATTACTGATCATTTGCACCAGTTTCCCAGTAAGCAACAACTTTGAAATGCATATGGTGCATTATTTGCAAATGCTTGTCTTATTTGCATTTTTCCTATAGTTAAATGTGCAGCTTTGAATGAAAACATAGCTATTGTTGGTAATAGTGTGATACATTTTTGTCAAAAAAGAAATCATACCTAGATCTCATTTGGGGTCATATTTTTCAAACATACTTTATTATGATTGGATTTAAGTTGGTATCAATTGCACCTAACCTAATTTAAATGTGCCGAGCACCAGGATTTGAGAGTTTTGGTCCTTCAAAATACAGGGGCAGCAGATGTAAACGATTAAACAAGTAAACTAAATGCTCTTTTTGGGTGTATAGTTCCTAAAGACTTTGTGTTTTTGGCCATCAGATGTTTGTGAGTCTTATTATGGAGGCCTTATGAGGAAGTTTGGTCATAGGGAATGCACACAAACTTGGTCGTGGGACCAGCAAAGAAGATTCAACCTCACCCTGAGGCTTCTAGAAGAACACCAGGAGCTCATAAAAGGTAGCGGTGGTTTAATACCATCATCTATAAAGTGAACTATGATGACTCCTGGTGGACAGGTTCATCTTGCTCTGTTCTTCAGGTCTGGGCAACAGCAGCAGACATTTGCTACGTCTAGGCCGAGTGATTTTCCAGGATGCTGTAAAGACAATATCTAAAGCAGAGGAGTCTGACGGCGGTCTGGATCTCATGTCCAGTGTTATTGAGCAGCTTCAGGTGTCCACCTGCTGGGGTCATCAGCACTCCTCTCTCCTGCTCGCTACCCTGCACCTGGCCGGCCTGGGGATCCCGGTGGACCTGGGGCAGGTGGGAACCAGAACACCTGAGCATTCAACAGAGCCACTCAAGTCAACATGAAATCAAAATTGACCCTATTTACCTTCTTAAAGGGATAGTTCAACAATAAATGAAAATTCCGTCATCATTTACTCACCCTCATATTGTTCCAAACCCGTAAGACATTCGTGCATCTTCAGAACATAAATGAAGATATTATTAACAAATTCTGAGAGATTTATGTCCCTCCATTGACAGTCTATGCAACTACCATTTTCAAAGAATTCATAAAGAGATCATAAAACTAATACATATGACTCGAGCAGTTTAGTCCAAATGTTCTGAAGAGACTCGATCACTTTATATGATGAACAGATTTAATTTAGGCTTGTATTCACATATACACAATAATCAATGCACACAGTGCAAACTGAAGCCCATGTTTCTTTAGTACATGTAATTTTACGCTATTAAGACAAAGACTTTGAATGTATGCACACATTCTGGCTGTTGAATCAGGTAATACTTGTTAAAGCAGATTTACCTCTAGATTTACCCACATATGAATACTTTCTTTAGTTTATTGCGGTATTGCGTTACTGTGATCTACTGTGCTAGAGTAAATTAATTAATGTTACAATCAAACTAAGACTTTAGTCCCAATTTATATTAATTTGCCTTAGAGGGATAGTTCACCCAAAAATGAAAATGTGATGTTTATGTGCTTACCCCCGGGGCATCTAAGATGTAGGTGACTTTGTTTCTTCAGTTGAACACAAACGAATATTTTTAACTCAAACCATTGCAGTCTGTCAGTCATATAATGTCAGTCAATGGGACTCATGGCTTGAGTGTCAAAAAAACATACACAGACAAAACCTAATTAAATCCTGCGGCTCGAGGCGATACATTGAGGTCTTAAGACACGAAACAATCAGTAAGAAACTTGCGTGGAAGCGATCTGTTGCGTGTATACGTCACTCATTGTTTGTACAACAGATCACTTCCGTGCATAGGTCCACTATGTCAGAGCCGTTGACGCGTCATGCGCTGGCTGTTGTGAACGCGCTCAGGACAGTTGGACATTGTGGTTGATCAGAGGTAAAAAATTATATAAATACTGTTCAGTTTAAGACCTCAATGTATCGTCACGAGCCGCAGGGTTTAATTTGGTTTTGTCTGTGTGTTTTTTTGACTCCCAAAGCCGTGAGTCCCATCGACTGCCATTATATGACTGACAGACTGCAATGGAATAAGTTAAATATCTTAGTTTGTGTTCTACTGAAGAAACAAAGTCACCTACATCTTGGATGCCCTGCAGATAAATATCACTTGTTCATTTTTGGGTGAACTATCCCTTTAACTATTATGTATTTACATCAAAAATAAGTACAATGTACTTATTGTGTTCATTATTGTGATATACTTATTGTGTTTTGAATTGCAAAACACGTCTGCTGTGGTTGATGTGGGACACGGGTGCGGTTCAGGACAGGTTTGGTGGTATGGGTCGGTTTAAGGATGGGTCAACAGTGTAACTATAAATGTAATTACAGAAAGGAACTACAGATTTAATTACATGCAGGTATTTTTCAAAATATAAGGGCAATGTAAAAACATGTACACAAGAAGTGCACAGTATCAAAGTATTAATTTAAATATAAGTATATAGTAGTTAGTGCCACTTAATATAAAGTGGGACCAAGACTTTTCTGCCCTAGAGAGAATGTTGACTTAAAGAACTAAAAAGGACATGACATAAGATCACGCACAACGTTCCGATGAACAAATATAATGTCTGATTTTTTAATATTTGCATCCCAGTGTACCATTAGAAATAACTAACTAAATAAACCTGATGTCTGTATATTGATATACCAATTTACCATTGCATCACATATGCAAATATAGTCTCAAATTAAATGTGCATGTTGTTGCATTAATGTGGACAAACAGTGCATGTTGACCGTCACTTTTCATTTGTTCTGTTTAAAGTATTTTGACCCCGACCACCTTCCATAGTTTGTGTGCCTCAAGCCAGTATGTTGAGCTTCTGTTTGTTCACTGATCAATATTTATATTTAATTTTAAAAGAAAAATTGTACAATCTCTTTATGAACGTTTTGAAGTGTCACAGTGGTAGACTTACAATGGAGGAAAATCTCTCAGATTTCATAAAAAATATCTTCATTTGTGATCTGAAGATTAATGAAAGTCTTACGGGTTTGAAACGACATGAAGGTGAGTAAATGATGACAACATTTGTATTTTTGGAAGAACTATCTCTTTATGGTCTAATTGTGAATTATTAATCAGTGCACAATCTTCCAAACATAAATGTTTGCCTTTGTAATCTTTCATCAAAATTGCATAACTACTTAATAAAAGCACCTTTTCCTTTGGATAACGTCATCTAGGTCACCAGCAGGCTAATGGCAACCATTAGTTAAATGGCTATTTAGGTATAGTTTTAGGTTGTAGGCTACGCTTTTATTTCATGTTGACTTGAGTAGTATTTTAATAGAAAGCTTCAAAACCTGAGTCACTGCAGTAGAAGCTGAGCCAGAGCTATTAGAGAAACACATTGTTTGATACAGAAATATCTGTCAAAGTTTGATCTTGAACTATCAATAACATCTTTTTCTCGGTCACGTGTATAGTTTGATAGGCGGTGTCTCTGATGACCGTCTCGCTCTGATGCATTTGGGATACAAGCACATGCAGGGTCTGGACGGTTTCCCTAAAGACCAGAACACAGCATACGGCTACTACGCCAACATCGGCAAACAGACCAGCATCGACCGCGATGAAGTACAAGACTCTTTGGTGAGTTACACATTTATCTACTGAGATTAGTACTCTACGTATATGTAAATGACTTTACAGGTATAGTACACTTAAAAATAAAGATGCTTCAAAAGATTCTTCAAGCGATGCCATAGAAGAACCATTTTTGGTTCCATAAAGAACCATTCAGTCAAAGATTCTTTAAAGAACATCTCTTTCTTATGTATTTCTAATCTGAAGAACCTTCTTTCACCACAAAGAAGCTTTTCTGAAACAGAAAGAATCTTCAGATGTTAAAGTTCTTTATGGAAACATTTAGACAAAAAGGTTCTTCTATGACAGGGGTAGGCAACGTCGGTCCTGGAGTGCCGCTGTCCTGTAGAGTTTAGCTCCAACCCTAATCGAACACACCTGAACAAGCTAATCAAGGTCTTCAGAATAACACGGGCTACAGGCAGGTGTTTTTTTTCAGGGTTGGAGCTAAATTATTTAATTGAATGATTTTATTATTATTCATATTAATCACAAATAATCACATATTTTTTGCTAAGAACAAGACCCAAATGAAGATAATATAAATACATTACATTATTGTGGCAGACTTAAATTACAAAAAAATAAAACATTCAAAACCATTACTTGTGTTTATACATGCATTTGTATAGTACAGATGATGAATTTAATACCCTTTAATAACCAAATTTGTAACAAAAAAAGTATCTGTGAAAGTCTGAAAAACGTTTTAATAATGTTTCTCCTTTTTTTTACCATTTTATTACATGGCAATCTTAATTGATGCTGTCATATGGTAAAACCTCAAGAAAATGATTAGTAGTTAAGAACATTTTATTAGTCACACCATTTTACAATTAAATAATACGTTATGTTTATTCAATTCTAAAAATATATAAAAAAACATTTTCATTTCAAGATTACATTTCAACCAGAAAGACTATAAAATGAGAATGTTATTTATTGAAAAATACAACATTGTTAATTTCATTAATTCAGTTTAGCAAACGTGCTTGTTTAAACACACTAAATTAAACGTGATTTGAGTCAGTAAAATGTAGTTCATTTGAATCATGCATACACTACAGACTACAAAACGTAAGGAAATTACATTTGCTAATGCTCATTTGCTAATAAAATAGTGGCTTAGTATCAGGTGGATCTCTTGTTCATCAGCGAGCACAGTCATATATTTAGAAAAATTACACTGCTGAAGTGTGTTAGGTTGGTTGGTAATGAACTATTGGACTGAAACATTTGTAAACACAAAGACACAGACCTCGACGCGCTGTCTCAGGTTGACTCAACTGAACATGGGTCATCAGGTTAACCACTGGATTGTTTTGATGTAAATGTGTCTCTTCTCTGCAGCAAACTCCCACAGAACATGTTCATTTAAACAATGACGACGAGCTCCACACTCAAACGGGCGAGCTGGGTGACATTGTGCAGTATTTGAAACACCAGGCTGGCAGAGGAGATATAGAGTCTCAGGTCTTCACCTTTTATCCTCGCTTTCCTTTGATCTCTCTTTGCCTTTGGGTATTACATTACATTACGTGACATTAAATGCAGACCTTGAGCCAAAAACTTAAAATCACCAAACACCAATGACTTGTACATTCATTTAATGGACAAAAGTACTGGAACTCCTTCTTTAGAAGAGAAAAGGGCACTTCCAAACTGTGGCAACAAAGATGGAAACATAATTCATGCACTTAAAAATTGTATTTCCACCTCTGTTGCAACAGTTTTGAAGTGTATGAAATGACTGTATCCCATATGTACAAGTCATTGGTGTTTGGTGATGAGTTTTTGGCTCATTTAAAGTCACACCAGAGGTGTTCAGCTGCTTTCTGCAAACCAGTCAAGTTCTTCCACACTGACTAAATCATCATTTCTCTTTGATTCTTGTTTTATACACAGAGACACTGTCATGTTAGAATAAAAAAAGGGTCCCGTCCAAACTGTTGCTATAAAATTAGAAGCACACAATTCCCTACAATATCATTATATGCTTAAACATTAAGATTTGTACTAATGGATATTACTAAAGTAGTCAAACCTTTCATTACAAGGGGGTGACCCAATACTTTTGACAATATAGTATATATATATATATATATATATATATATATATATATATATAAATTATTTGAGACCTTCTTAAGAATATTTAAAGAATTATATTTGTGAACATTATTTTCCCTTTTTAATGGAAACCTGAGCTGGGGCTCAGGGTCTGGGACAAAATTATTTCAATTTCTTTAGAAACTTAATTTTCAGTTATTATTTTCAGTTTGGAATGAATGAAATAATTAATTAATGAATAGAAAGAAAAAAAAGCAACATTTTACTGGACTTGGTGACCCCACTTAATGTTTGTGTAATCATTCTAAACAAAAGTACAAAAGTTAGGAAAAAACAGGATGAAAAGCTACGCTTTATACTAATACTTTCTCATTAAAATCCAAATCATGTGCAAAACCACAGACGACAACGATAACCAGGGTTTCACAGAATATGGTAACAATATTCCCTTAATATTATTGTCAGCAGAGGGACTTTTGTTGCTTCATTTGAGATTCTCAGCTGTTGTAATGTAGTTGTGGGCTGGTGTTTCTTGCAGAAATCTCTGGCCAGGATGCATCTGTGGGGCAGTAACGGGGTGGAGAAAGACATTCGAGCAGCAGTCATGTGGTACGCCAGAAGCTCCATGCAGATGTACGATCCCACCGCCATGTAAGACTACGCCATTCTCCTCCTGAAGGTGATCCACAGGTTACATGGAAATCCGTATCTTTTCATGCATTTGCAATGTAAAACGCACACACATGTTTGTTTTGTATAAGTATAAACTCCCGACACACGATTAGGAAAATAAATGTAAAATTGTGCATCTGTAGATACTTTCAAGTCTACCTGTCACGTAGACCTGAGAAACAACTGCTTGCTTTGTGCTTGAACAGGGCACAGGAGTGAAGAAGAACCGAACACTTGGCCTTGAGCTTCTGGAGAAAGCTGCCGACATGGTGAGTACAAGTATGAGCATGTGTGTGGAAGCTTTGAGATTTCCATAATGGGCCGTGTGTGTTTTTCTCAGGGATCTGTAGAAGCTCTGAATGGCCTCGGATGGTACTACAGTACCATAGTAAAGGACGGAAGAAAGGCCTTTCGATACTTTGAGTTGGCGGCTGAGAACGGCAGTTGTGATGGGCTCTTCAATGTGGGCGTCTACCATTTAAATGGCGACAATCCTGACAAACCAGACAGGAATGAGGTCAGAGGTCGCACATTTAAAGGAATAGTTCATCCAAAAATGTGCTGTTAATTTACTCATCCTCAGGCCATCCAAGATATAGGTGACCTTTTCACTTCAGTAGAACAGAAAAGAAGATTTTTAGCTGAAACCGTGGCACTTGGTGTTTCATATAATGCAAGTCATATCAAGGAACACAAAATTAACACCTGTGGCTCATGACGATATATTGAGGTCTTATGAAGTGAAACAATCAGTCTGTGAAGGAAACTGAACACTATTTACAACATTATTACCTGTAATCCAGAGGAAATACGATTATTTACCGCAAACTGATCCTTCGGTCCCAGTCTAACAGGCGCCTGAATGTGAGTTTTGATTTAAGCAACTGATCAATCGATTTGATTGAGTTTTGATCTGTGCTGCTCAGATTCAGACAGATTTGATGAACTGATTCAACTAGTTCACTAACAAGAATTGGTTCAAAAGAATGATTCATTCTCGAACTGAACATCATTTCAGACTGTTTGTCTGAGGCTCTGGATTACAGGTAATAATGTTGTAAATAATGTTCAGTTTCTTGCACAGACTGATCGTTTCACTTCATAATACCGTAATACATCTTCAGGAGCCATGCGTATTCATTTTGTGTATGTATAATTTTGTGTCTGCCTGATATGCTTTTTTAAATGATGAAATATGGGCAGCCAGCACTGACTTGCATTGTCTGAAATGCCAAGGACCACGGTTTCAGCTAAAAATATAATTGTCTGTTCTACTGAATAAAATAATTTACAAACATCTTACATGGCCTGAGGGAAAATTAAATACAAATTTAAATTTTTGGCTAAACTAATTTTCCCTTTAACCTTCAATGGATAGTTCAAAAGGAGAGTTTCATATTTTATGGCATGGGTTTATAGTCTGTTGATCTCAGTTATTTTTTGTTCAGACTGCTGCGTTCCACTACTTCATGGATGCGGCTCAGTTGGGTCACGTGGACGGCGCTGTGCAGTCAGCAATGTTTCTCTCCACCGGATCCATACACGGAGTGCAGAGAGATCAAGACAAAGCTGTGCTGTATGTCAGTCACATATATCCTTCTCACCCGAACACAGCACTCAACAATCCTTCAATGACTTCAGTTAGCACAGCTGTACATAGACTGAAAAACATTGACAAGTTTGACAGATTTGACCAAATGTATACATGCAAATATCAGGGTCATCTGATCAGTGTTTAATATGTTTTATTATGTGATATATTTCTTTCTTTTGTTGGGTTTCTCCATTTCTTCAGACTGTTGAAGCGAGTCAGTGAGATGAATGGACACCTGGGCTTCATGGTTAAAGATGCTCTTCAGACTTATCAAAGAGGATCATGGTGAGATATCCATCTGTCCATCCATCCGTCCATCCATCTCTTTATCTATTCATCCATCCATCTCTTCATCTATTCATCCATCCTTTAATACTGTCCATCCATCCATCCAACCCTTCATCCATCCATCCATCCATCCATCCATCCATCCATCCATCCCTGCATACAGTACATCCATCCAGCATCCATCCATCCAACCCTGCACACAGTACATCCATCCATTCAACCCTTCATCCACCCATCTCTTCATCTATTCATCCATCCATGTCTTCATCTATTCATCCATACTTTCATACTGTCCATCCATCCATCCATCCATCCATCCATCCATCCATCCATCCATCCATCCAACCCTTCATCCATCCATCCATCCATCCCTGCATACAGTACATTCATCCATGCATCCATCCATCCATTCATCCAACCCTTCATCTATCCATCCATCCATCCAACCCTTCATCTATCTATCCATCCATCCATCCATCCATCCCTGCACACAGTACATCCATCCAGCATCCATCCATCCCTTCACATATACATCATCCACCCCTGTATACAGTACATCATCCATTCAACCCTTCATCTGTCCATCCACCCATCTCTTCATCTATTCATCCATCCACGTCTTCATCTATTCATACATCCTTTCATACTGTCCATCCATCCATCCATCCATCCATCCATCCATCCATTCATCCATCCATCCATCCATCCATCCATCCATCCATCCATCCATCCAACCTTTCATACATCCATCCATCCATCCCTCCCTGCATACAGTACATCCATTCAGCATCCGCATCCATCCATCCATCTATCCCTGCATACAGTACATCCATCCAGAATCCATCCATCCATCCCTGCATACAGTATATCATACACCCATCCATCCTTGTATACAGAACATAATTCATCCATCCATCCCTGCATACAGTACATCCATCCAGGATCCATCCATCCAACCCTTCATCCATCCATCCATCCATCCATCCATCCATCCATCCATCCATCCATCCCTGCATACAGTACATCCATCCAGCATCCATCCATCCCTTCACCTATCCATCATCCATCCCTGTATACAGTACATCATCCATTCAACCCTTCATCTGTCCATCCACCCATCTCTTCATCTATTCATCCATCCACATCTTCATCTATTCATACATCCTTTCATACTGTCCATCCATCCATCCATCCATCCATCCATCCATCCAACCCTTCATCCATCCATCCATCCATCCATCCATCCATCCATCCCTCCCTGCATACAGTACATCCATTCAGCATCCGCATCCATCCATCCATCTATCCCTGCATACAGTACATCCATCCAGAATCCATCCATCCATCCCTGCATACAGTATATCATACACCCATCCATCCTTGTATACAGTTGTAGAGAAATGTGATGGAAGAACAGCACATCGTTGGGGAATTTGGTTACTTTCAGGTACCATGTCATAGATACCAGCCAACTAAAGTCTGGATCTAAAACCCCTCCCCCTTCGCATCAGCGCAAAAGTGCGCGATTTCGTTCGGTCACAGAACAAAGAGAAGTGACCACGGGAAGATTTCTAAAGACACATTCATTTCATGATAATAATAATTCAGCTACACAAGAAACATATGAATATTAATGTTGTCCTCTTTCTCTAATGTGCTTGTGGGAATATAAACTATTTAAGAAATGTGGGATGAGTTTATGCGTGCCTTAAACTGTATAATCCGAGTAATGTAATGTGTGTGTGTTAAATGTGATGTTTAGTCTCTAAATGAAGCTGGCGTCATAAGCCATAAGTTGGTGTGCATGACCGTTAAACTCTAGCATCATGTGTGAATAAACATATATAAAATCTGTAAGTTTATATCTTTCACGTTGAATGGAATATCAGATGACGTGTGCAGGCGGGGCTCCGCCCCATACGGACACTGATTCGACCAGCCGCCTGTGGGCAGGGCCAAATCGCACTGTTTAAAAAGACGCGCCAGTGTGCGTTCTCGCTCTCTCTTGTGCTCCTGAACTCTCTTCCTGCTCTCGCAACTGCGTCCTCCAACGCGCGCAAGGTTGACCTGGAAGCCGGTCCGCTGGACGCTCGCCTTGAAACCAACCATCTGAAGAAGTCCAAGACCGTGCCAAAGCCGTAACATAGCGGAACCAGCAGCATCAACAGCCGTGATTCCAACACGGCTCCCCGGTGACGTCACGCAACAGCGACGCGAGCCAGCAGAGTTTCCCAGAGCAACACGTGGAAACCCACGTGCGAAACGAGACAAAGGATCCAGCCTGCTTATCCAACAGAAAGCAAGTACCAAACAGAACCTCTATTTCTGACTGAACTATGAAATTTGATCTGAATGCAGTAACAAAGCCTAGGCATTTGTCGTGATCTTTGCTGGTTAGTTAAGTTATGAAACAGGAAAGAATGTTATTCTTTCAACCTTAACCTCAAAACTCCCGTATGCATGTGTGTGTATGTTTGTTTTCATTAGGTAATCCATTTATGTTAGAATAGCAATATTACAAATAAACCTTGTTTCATTTTATAAAGAATTGTCTCTGGAATGTGATTTTTCAAGTATTGTATCCTTTTTGCCATAAAAGACAAAGCTACTGAGGGATTACAAAGTTTACAACAGATGGTGCCGTGACCCGGATAGAGTTCCAGCTTCCTCACCTGAAAAAACTTCAAGCTCAAACAAAGATCTGCATCCAGACTGCATCTTTTGGAATCCAGCGAAACTTCAAGCTGAACAAGGATTCCCAGACTGAATTTTTCTCTCAACCAAGGGTTGTGGTGAGTGCTGTCTCTAATCCAAAAGAACCTAAGACCAGTGTATCCTCTGTGCCGTCAGAGAAGAGTTAACATACATCTGTAGGGTTTGTTTAACTAAATGTATACTCTGTTTCAGGCAGGGAAGAGTTTATCCTCTGTTCTTGTAGGCAGGGAAGTTTATCCTCTGTTTCAGGCAGGGAAGAGTTTATCCTCTAAAGTTTTTTATTTTAGAGATGAAAGTATCCTCTGTTCTTGTAGGCAGGGAAGTTAAGTGTGAAGTGTTGGTAATTTGGAAAGTTAACAATAGTTGTTTTTGTTTGTTTTGTTTGTGTGGTACCGAAGAAACTTACAAAATGGTTAGAAGGAATGCTAGACTGATTCCAACCACAGAAAAGAGTGGTCTTGCGACTCCTTTGTGGTCAGATAGTGAATTCAAAACGCTGTTAGGGGAACAAATGGACCTAATAGTCACTGAAAAAGTTAGACTAGAACTAACGCAGAAATATGAGATTCATCCAGACAAGACTTGGTCAGTAGATGAGTGTAAAAAGGTACTAGGAGCAAGTATTCGTAAGAACAATGTGAAAGGCATTATCTGTTGTCACAGAGAATTCAGTGTAACGCTAGTGACACAACAGTCTCAGCGTAACTCAGAGCTAGAGAAACAGAACAATGAACTCCGTGCGAGAGTATCCACTTTGACTAAGAAATTGAACCTCAAGAAAGTTGCAGCAAAAACTGATGTGGAAGTAAGTCAGCCTGATAACATTTACCCTGATTTACAAGCGTTCTTTGAAACAGATGTAGCTCTCCAATCAGTAACTGGTGTGCCTGTAAATTCCGTCCATGTGTGTGGGGCTAGGAGAAGATCTCAGGGGATTGAGGAAACTGATAGTGTTCCTCTCAATTCTTCTGTTGTGCAAATACAAACTGCTGCCAAAGCTTTATGTCCTAAAGATATAGAGAGACTATCTCAGAGTTTACCGTCAGCACGCACACATTTTTCTGAATTTAGAAGAACATTGATCAGTAAAATGCGTCTTTATGACATGTCGTTGGCAGAAGTCACGCAGCTGATGTCACAAATACTAACTGAATCTGAATTCAACAGTTTTGAATCTGCTGTCACTTCTGAACTGCGAAATGCCAGTAAGGGTGATTTAAGAAAAGGTATTTTGAAAATCCTAAAGAATATCTTAGGACCCAAAATAGATTGGTCTAGAATTACTACCTGTGTGCAAAGGAAAGAAGAAACTGTGAGTGAATATACTGAGAGATTTTGTCAGTCAGCTGTAATCTACAGTGGAATTGTTGATGACCCTGAAAGTGTGCTAGATGACAAGGGACCCTTGGTTCGTATCTGGTCAGATGGCCTTGTAGCCGAATACAGAAAAGCTTTACCATTCTTAGATCTAACTTGGTCTAACAGAACTCTCAGAAGTAACCTAGACAGGTTAGCTACATGGGAAAGAGATGCTGATGTCAAGGCAAAAGTAAGAGTAGCAGCAGCTACGTTTAACACAACGAAACAAGACAATAGATGGTCTAAAAGAGAAAGCAAATGCAAATACTGTGAAAAATTAGGACATTGGGAGAAAGAGTGTAGGAAGAAGTTACAAGATAGTAAAAGAAATGCTATGCATAATTCTGCTCCTTCTCAGCCTGCACACAACCCTGAAGTAGTTCCGCCAGTGACCACTGAAACTGTGGTACAGATAGTTCAGGCTCTTCTAAGAGCACAACAAGACCAGGAAAAAAACTAATTATTGGGGCTGTGAGTAGCTACCTTTCCCCTGTAATCCAACACAATGACCAAAGAATTTTTGTGAAAGGTAGCATAAAAGAGAAGTTAGCAACTCTCACAGCCCCGAATATTGTTATACAGCGTGCACCAGTCACGAACCCATCCTCATGTATGATGTCTGCAATGACTGAATTTGTGTTAGAGGATGAAGGCGAAATGACTCATGATTGTGTTACGCTTACATATGCAGCGACAAGTGAAATAGCAGAAACTCCCATAGAGAACGCAGAATTGGAGTTGTTTGTTGATGGTTCAGCTCAAGTTATTGAAGGTAACAGACGAGCAGGATATGCAGTAACTTCCACCACTGAAGTAGTTGCTTCAGGTCGTCTTCCAGCAGTAATGTGTCAGGGAAGGAAAACTTGGACTCATGTGTCACACTATAAAGTTGTTCCTCCCCCTGCAGGGATAGGATAGGGCAGACACAAGAACCAGTGAGGAGCCCAGGGAAGAACCGAAAGCAACAGGCTTCGGGGGCCAACCCTGCGGTGAAGATTTCCTCATAGGCCTTTCCCCTCCATTAGTCCATCCTTTCCTCACTGTTCTTTAGGTGTCGCAGGAATTGAGAAATAGGGAAAGAAGGAACAACCATAGCAGACTATATTTTGAACAGAGGATACAACCCTAATGTTTGCAGACTCTACAAATACTGCTCTGTGCCGTTGTTCTCTCTTGTTTGTGTTTCTTTCTTCCTCTGTGCAGATACCATTTGATGGCTGTCCTGAGATCCATATGCACCGCCCTTCTCACCTGCGGATAAGGCCACAACCTCTAGAAAACAACTAGACCCATTGCCGAGCCAACTATCACACAAGAAAGAGAAAAGAAAGAAGAAGAAGAAAAAGAAAAAAAAAAATACACAACGCAGAGACTCACATACGGGAACTTCAGTCATCCATCAACATGATCAAGATTTTCGTACTATTAACCATCATGGACATCACGCAAAGTGTAGACCCCAGAAACAACATATTCGTAGAGCTGATGAATATGTCAAGAAATGCCTTGTTTGCTGGAAAGAACGTTTGCATGCCACACGCACCTTCAGTAGGAGCAGGAATCCCATGGGTGGCACACCCTATCTCCAAATGTGATACGTGTACCTTATTCGATCATCATACCAGTGGATTATACAACAAGGATACATGTCACAACGTAACAATTCCTCCAGCTTCTTCGTGTTGCATTCCTGGACTACCATCCTGCAACCTAACTTCAGCTACTCCCATCATGACAGATCTACTCATGCCAAGGATGTTCTATTGGTGCATGGAAAATCATGCTCCAGCATCGACTACACTGGGTGAAATTCCTCATGAACGTTGCAGCTTTGGGATTGAAAGAAGAACCGAATTCGATGTGTACGTTACTACATCAGATAAGAAAGAGGAGAATGATTTAAAAGAGTGTCTCTACGGGAACCCATCCCTACCGAAATTTTTTGCCATAAATCAGTGGTGTATGATTCCTCCACCGACTGGCACTTTGTGGTTATGTGGGACTTCTGTCTACAGCATCCTACCCAGCCAATTCAATGGCAGGTGCACCCTGGTTTATGTCCTACCAGCCATCAGAGAAAATACACACTCCACCTCAAGTTCTCCACTTCTACAAAATTCAGCTTCTACCAACAAAGATGGCTGCATTCCAGGACTCACTTGTGTACAAACGTGGTGGTCAAGAACTCTTGGAGCATTAATCCTATCGTATGGTGTCATGCAGGCTCTCGATCAGGCCAGAAGCCTGTCGGATTCAGTACAGAAATTGGCCAATGATACGGTTTTGGCCCTGGGCAACATCAAGGACACTCTTGCCTCGCACAAGATGATGGTCTTACAGAACAGAGTGGCCTTGGATTACATTCTTCTCTTCTGAGTTCTCTACACTTTAGAAGAACAGAGTTTACAACACTACCTAGGCTTGACTTTGAGAGATTTAATAATCTCGTTTTATTGTTATCGTGGCCACGAGGCAATCGAAACAAGATTTAATAAAGATATACTGATGTAGTGATCGCTGGACGAGCACTTAAAGTATAAATCGTAAGTTAAATATTAATATTACTTTAACCCAAGCAATATTGAATATTTAATAAATAATTCCCGGAGCTGAAACAATAGCTTCATATAAATTGCATTACACAGTACATAATCCATCCATCCATCCATCCCTGCATACAGTACATTCATTTATCCAACCCTTCACCTATCCATCATCCATCCCTGTATACAGTACATCATCCATCCAACCCTTCATCTATTCTTCCACCCATCAATCCCTGCATACATTACATCCATCTATCCAACATCCATCCATGCATCAATCCACGCATCTCTTCATAATTCAATCTATCCACCCACCCCTTTATAAATCTATTCATCTATCAATGCAACATCCTTCCATCTATCTATCCTTCCATCCATCCTTGCATCCATCTCGTAGGGTAAAACCCTTGAGTTGTACTGTCTTGTTTTCTAGGGATCATGTGATTTCAGAAAATGTCTGAATTAAGTAAAATGAGCACTTTATGACTCTTTTTTTGTCTATAAATATTTTAATGGAAAAAGTGACCCGCACATTATTCAGTATAACTTCCTTTGTGTTACACAGAAGAAAGAAATCATACTGTTTTACAATGACATATTTCTGAATATTTGTGACTGTCTGTTCAAGGGATGCAGTGTTGGTGAAATACGTCATGCTAGCAGAAACTGGTCTCGGTGTGGCACAGCATAATGCTGCCCATCTGTGTGAGGTGAACAGTCTCAACATCTGCCAGTCCAACCATCTCAAGCCTTTCATTTCCTGGCTGTAGCTTTTTTCTAATCCTATTATTTTATGTGTATTTCCAGCTGTTAGATCACAGTTCTGCCTGTCAGTGGCGGTATTACAACTACTCCACCTACAACCACATCCCTCTTGAAGCTGGTGAGCCTCTGCAGAGTAGCAGAAAGGACTCTGTGACACACTACTACTTCTCTTTATACAACTACAACTACCGATAATTGTTTTCTTGGTCCCTGTCTCCTCTTATCTCCCTCTGTTTCTCTGTGGCCTGCAGGCTTGTTGCGGATGGGAGATAATTACAGTGAACTGGCTGATATGGTGAAGGCCATAGACATGTACAGTACAGCAGCAGTGCATGGTAGTGCTCAGGTATACACACACACACACACACACACACACATACACATGCACACACGCGTGCACACACACACGCACACACACACACACACACACACACACACACACACACACACACACACACACACACACACAGAGTTTGTCCAATGTAGATTATTATATATTTAGGAATCCTACAAAAATCTAAATGCATCAAACATCAAATCAAATGTCTTCTTTAAAATATATATTTTTCTATTAAATAATGTGCTAATAATTATTTGTGTGATCATCAGGGCCTATTTAAACTGGCCATGTTAATTGAAGAGGGGTATGAAGTTCCTGACATCGTTTGGGATCGGATGGGACTCTCAGAAGCACACAATGTGAGCCGGAGCGCTGTGGTGGCATATCTATTATCCAGGTCTGTGTGCTGGCATTTGCTTGGTAGTTTCTCATGTGTTTTTTGGAAGAAAACTCTTCAGCTCTGTGGTTGCTTTGAATTATGCTAAACATTGTGCAAAACAAGTGTGTGTAGTGCACTGCTTTGTGAAATATTGTCAATACCTTTGTGATGCTGTTTCTTTTGACTTTCTACCTATCAAAGCATTCTGAAAAAAATGTGTCGGGGTTTCCACAAAAAATATATTTTCAACAAAAATATGAAGCAGCACAACTTTTTTCAACATTGATAATAATCCGAAATGTTTCCTGAGCAGAAAATCTGCATATTATGATTTCTGAAGGATCACATAAATAAATTACATTTGAGTACATATTCAAATAAAAAGAAAGTTATTTAAAATGTGAAATATTTTTTACGATATTACTGTATTTTATTGTATTTCTTCAAATAAATGCAGCATTGGTGAGTAGAAGACATTTTATGCATATGAGATAAAACATTTAAAAAAAATCTAAAAACTGTTTGTTTGATTTTGTTTTATTGTGAGTAGAAGTATTATGGTTTTGGTTATGATGTGGATGTTAGGCTACCATATTTTTGGTTAATTTAAATGTTTAATGCTTTTGATTTTCACATATTTTTATATATACAGTATATATATAAAGTCTCTTCTGCTCACCAAGCCTGCATTTATTTTGACCCTGTAAGCCTGGTGCCAGTATGTCTGCCCCCCCCCCCCCCCCCTCGAGAGGACAAAAGGCCCTCCTGAGAATCAACAAAAACTATCTCTTGCATATGTAACAGCAGCATCTGAGACGCAACACACAGGGTAATTCACACCCTGTACTTACGGTCTCATCATCTTCCCCCCTCTCCTCCTCACATAGAACTCACTGAAAAACCCATGCAATGTAATGTATGTACAAAAAAGTAACTATACATGTTTGATATCATTTGAAATGTCTCAGTGCGCCTGGTAAAATGGTCTCATTCTCCCAATCATAATGAAAAGATAAAAGAAGTTCTAAAGTATGAGAAGTGTAGTGTACAACTTAAAGGTGTGCCCTCCCCCTGATCTTCTATTCAAACCACCTCCTGTATGTAAATAAGTACTCTCTGCCACAGGATACCTAGAAGCCATTTGGTTGCAAATTCTAAAGTCTAATTATAATAACAAGATACCACCATTTGGTGGGCTTATTGAATTATCTGGGTTTATAAGGAAACGTGACACAAAGTTCTAGGCGTCTGTAGGTTGACTGCCCACACAATCGCTGTGTGTAATTTTCATTGCCAGGTAGTAATTTCTACAAATTCTTCAATTCCTGAATTATTGTTATGTTATGGTTAACTGATGATTCTATTCTTGTAACATTGGAGTTCTGAATTATTGCTTCGATTACCTGGTCAATAAATTGTAACGTTTGATTCTATTCTGACTGCCTCTAAGATTGCTTTCTCCCTAACAGATTAGTGGATCCGTATATTTCCGCAAGCCTGCGTCAGTTTTAGCGACGGCTAATATCCGGCATCAATTCAAGTCTACTTGGATGCAGAGGCGGGTAAATAATTCCGTTTAGGGACGGCGAATGCCGTCTGGTCAGACTAAACTCGGGTACGCCTATACCTCTGACTTTTGATTTAATGTTACTTTAAACAAGTACTTGACCAATCCAAAGCTATTACAAGTGTGGTACATTGATCTGCTAACATATCTAATAGTGGCCAAGAAACCTTTACTGAAGTAAACGATTGAACTAAAGTTCTGAGGGGGCTCCAAGGGGGTTATTCGATGTCTCTGATTATGTACGTGTGAATTAACGGCAAATCTTAGATACATAACCATAATTTACCTCTGATTGATGACCGGGCCTGACGAGGTTGTGTCCGTGAGACCTGTGAAAAACAGGGCCTCTAAGCGATATAGTTTCCCTACATCTGAGCGGATAAAGTATTAAAAAGAGCTGATAAGAATAATCAATCATTCGTTCATATTTTAATGATGCACAGATATCATTAAAACCTTTTCATTTATGGAGTCAGATGAAATAACGAGATAAAATATATAAGAAAAAGTGTTCCATTTAATCTTGTTGTGTCGTGAAAAAGGAAAGACACGCAAAGGCCTTCACCCGCTGAACGACTGCCGTCATTGGGTCGATCGAGCCGGGCCTTACAACCCAAAGCACAGCAAAAACAGTACAATTTTGAAATATTTTTACTATTTAAAATAACTGTTTTCTATTTGAATATATTTGTACATTTTATTTATTTCTGTGATCAAAACTGTATTTTCAGCATAATTACTCCAGTCTTCAGTGTCAAATGATCTTCAGAAATCATTATAATATGCTGATGTGCTGCCCAAAAAAAACATTTATCATTATTATGTTGAAAACAGCTGAGTAAAATATTTTCAGGTTTCAGAAGAACAGCATTTATCTGAAATATAAATATTTTGTAACATTATACGTCTTTATCATTACTTTTGATCAAATGTATCCTTGCTAATAAAAGTCTTAATTCCTATAATTGATTTCCCATTTTTACTACTGCAAAGAAAAGTAGTTTCAGTGGCACAGAAAGTTGCATAATTTGATTTAAACAATAGTTTTTTTTTCTTGGAATATCATGCACCAGTAAATAATTCACAAAGACTAGCAATGTGCACTAAAAAGTAAATAGTGTCCATTGTCAGTTGATGTTGACTTTAAGAACAATGCAAGTGAGTTGAGGTCAAGCACAGGTGAACACACCTGCATGAATCTGCTCTCTCATGATATAGGTGCAGGGCGTTTGAGGAGGGGGACGTGACTCCATGTTCATTAGTCCTGTGGAGGATGGAGCTGATGCGAGCGTGGAGAGACTTCACACACAGCTCTGTTCAGCTGCCGCTGGCCTGCGGGATCTTCACCACACTCACAGTTTTTGTATTTGCTGTGCTGTTACGGACTCTTCTGGGTAAAACATCCATCACTAAAGCAAACTTTATTCATGATCATTTCCACCCTATTATCACTGCAAAATGATCAAAATGCTGTCATAAAAATGGTCCTTATAATATTATATACTACAGGCATGTTACCTTGTTCTAAAATGAAAACATTTATGAAACTATTGAGTCAGTTTGAGTCAATTGATTTGGAAACCCATCATTTTAATTTCTTACACTTTCATTTATTGTTTTTCCATCAGCATGTTGCTCTGCGCTTTACCTGTCAACCAGCCAATCATCTGAGAGACACGGTGAACCTGAACCAGTGACTGGAGTGTGTGCATGTGTCATCTTTATCATGTTCATTTCCCATCTGCTTTGAAAATAGCATATTCTTCAAGAGGTTATGCATCAGCCGTCACTATCGACCAACACTCTTCAACTCAGGTTACTGCATTGAACCAGTACAAATGCACCTTAAGCTGCTTTGGATAAAAGCGTGAACACAATGGTCAGTAACCTGTGTTGTGTGCACTCAGGTGAAATAAAGTTTGAATACTGGAATGTTTGCAGTGCAAATAAATGTCACCTGAATATGAATGTTCATCTGAATAGCTTCAGTACTGCACATGACAGCAGTCACATTTGGTTATAGATGTGTATGTCCAAGTTAGGTTTAACATTGATTTAAGACTTGGATCTTTACGTGTGAATGTTGGCAGATCTGTTGTCGGTTATGAACCACGAGAGGGCACCACAGCTCATGGCTGTTTTGTTTTTTTGTCTTGAGGTTAGGTTACGATTCTCATCTTGACTTCTTTTTATTTTCTGCACGAGTTGCAAGAGGTTATTTTGTGATAATTCTGCATCCTTGAAAAGAGGATTACTATATTCACTGCCAAGCACGAACAGGACTTTTTTGTTTTGTTTTTGTTTAATTTCAATTAGAGCCAATCAGACTTGAGGATCATTGTATAAATACATATAATTGGTGATTTATATAATGCTGATTATTAATGACACCTATGCATGGGTTCAAACAGAGTGTAGTGTTTACAGACCTTATTAATTATTGCCATTAGACATTTGAATTGGATAAAAACGAGGCTGCGAGGGATAGATTTACAGGCTTTATAATGGTACTTAGGTACTGAAAATAAGAATCATAATTTTAGAAACTCATAACTTTAAACAAATGTTTTATGATGTTTTCATAGCCTACTGAAATACGCATTTGTTTGAAATACGTTTTGTCAGCTGAACAGTTGACATGCTGTTAAACAGTACAACCCGCTGAATGCACTGCACTTCTGTCCCTCACAGCCTCGTTTTTACTCGTGCTACGCTCTATATCTTAATAAATTCATTAACAGCATGCTTCAGTGTTTTGCAACTTGTGTGGGAAGAATTATCCAAACAAAAGCATAAAAAACATGCCCTAATTTTAAGATAATTCATGGAGCTTATTTTATAGTTCTGTTGCTGTATGGTTGTATTAGACATGTCTAATATGATATTTTATATTTTATGTCCTTTTGACATGTTTTTTTGTGTGATTTTTTTAGGTTTAGGGGACATGTCAAAACATGTACAGGGTTTCTGCATATATCAAATTATAATTTTTTTCTAATGCCATACATGACGCATATAAATTATTCGTTTGTAATATATATATATATATGTGTGTGTGTGTGTGTATATGAAATATGCTATTTAAGGCTTTTAATTTGATAGTCCACTTTAGACATTCTACTACCTTTATGTCAACTAACTCTCAGTAGGGTATGATTAGGGTTAGAAGAATAAATTGATATATACTTGCAAAGTTTCTAATACTCAGTATGTTGTGGACCCATCAAAATAAAGTGTTATATATTATATTAAGCAGATAGTCTACTAATACTCTAATGACTGCTAGTTGACATGTAGTTACAAAGTTACTTACTGTTAGTAGAATTTCTAAAGTGGACTATCAAAACAAAACAAAAAAATATTTAATGATTAATTTTATTTTTATTTTCCTGATAATCCCCTCACTTTTTGGGGGATCGGTTATTTTTTAATCATCCCTACACCCCTGTTTGATTCCCATTGCCACACGCACTTCTCACAATAGGAGGCACTGTGAGTATGTAATCTATTAGCTACTGTATAATGTTGCCTATCAAAGGTACTGTAGCTGATAGTGTGATAATTAGTTTAATAGTATTATTGAATTTATCTTCCTCTGATATAGCATGAGGTTAAAAGTTTAGTTTTGCCTCAGAACAATTAATGGCACAGTTTAACTCCATGAGGCTTGACTTACCCCTTCCTAGGCTCAATTTACCCCTCACTGGGGAAAAGTTGAGCCAAGAGGCCACTTTCTTTTCTTTTCTTTTTTTTGGAAAGCCCTATTTTGAAAGCAGTTTATTTTAGCTCCAAAGTGTTTAATCCCAAGGATGCACTACATCCTGAAATTCATGTACAGGTGTAAGCTGGATCCATTATTATCATGTGCTTACTTTAAACACACCATAATAGTTAATAATTCATTACATCTATATAGTGCTTTTCTAGGCACTCAATAAGTAAAAACAGGCTCAACTCATCCTGTTCTCCCCTACATAGTGAATGGCCCCGTCTTGGATTCCCAACCATGGCTCTGGAAGAGGGGGTCACTGAATTTCCGTTGATGATGCACAATCACGCGTGAATCAAATGAGGTGCCTCCTTCAGAAAAGAATACAGAAGGGGACTCTATCTTTTCATCACTAACCTAACAAAATGCCATGAAGGTGCCCATCCTCCGGCACAGGGGCTTATTAAAATTAATTTCCGTTGAAATCACACTCAACCTGTGAGGGTTCCATTAAGCTGGTAAACGATCTTAGCTTCAGCATGGATAGTGAGGAGCTCCCTGGTCTCTGCTTCATTCCAGTTTGCAGACATTTTTTTTTCATAGTAGACATTGATCCACATTTAAAAGACTCAGCCAAAGAGTCACATGATAAGCGTGTCATTGCGACGACACACTCCTTATGGCATAGGTCCTGCCTTTTGTTCACAAAGGGTGTGTTCCAGGACTGATCCCAGCAATGTTACTTGGTCCCTAGTCTCACTTAGCCAGACCTTCAGACTGACGACCATGAGGCTGTTTGACCGACATGTCAAACAACCAATAACAGTTTGTTTCGTTCAGCGTAACGTTTCGGGGCGTGAAAGTGTTGCTACAATAACAGATAACAGTATGAAACTCTCAGATGTATTTTAAAGATTTATATGCAGCGAAATTGAAATATTTCGCATTCTTTTGAAAATCCAGCATTTAGTTGACCCTGATAAGCGTTCGCCATCACAGTTGTAAACACGCCGGCTTTCTTCTTTCGTGAGGGATTTGGCACCATGGCATCTTTGTTCCAGGCGGCACGTTAAAGAACGCAACACATACGTCTCCCAGAAATCCTGAATAATTCAACCAATCTGATGACGATTTCGACACTCTTGAAGTGTTCCAGATAAGTGTACCATATGCACCAGACGTTTAGCCAACGGTCCGTGAACAATATGTCTGAAGCTAAGACTGCTTGGTCCCCATCCTGGGATCAATCCTGGGATGTGTTTGCATTCACACAAAGCAATTTTATGGAATCAGCGTGAATTTTATGGAATCACTGTGTGAAGGGGGCTTTGGACTAACAAGGGAATTATACTGGCTCTGTCCCATACGGTACCCTAAAGGCTATTTCACACCATCCCGACAGTCGGCCATCAGCCAATGTTGGGTCATCGCTGAGTGTCTATCATCTCAGTTTTAGCTGTGTGTACCGCAGCACCAGACTATTCAAAGTTATTTGATGTCAGTTTGGATTGTTATGGCCTTAACTCTTGTGGTCTTTCTATGAGTCTATGCTTGTGTAGCAGTACGGTCTACCTGTGACGTACCCTGCAATAGGAGGGGGTGGAGTATTTGGTAATTACTTAAACTGAATAGTATATAAAAGTGGCCGTAGGGGCGCTATGTGTGTGCGTCCGTTCTGCGTCCGCAAGAGAGAGGCAACTCACTGCTGGTGAGGTGCGCGAACATTTGGGCAGACTGAGGACATTTATGGGATGTTGGCAGCAAATGGCGGGTTTTTTTGCGGAGATGTATTTAAACGCAACCGCGGCTAGGTTATGTGAATCGCATTAGAGGTGTGAGCCAACGTGTGCGGTGTTGCAGTGGGCTGATTTCTGGCTCGGTGCTCGTGTCAACTGTTGTCTGAAGCCTGATGGTTGGCCGTTCCAGTGGCCACAAGTTGTTTTCCCATACTGAGGCCTTGCGCCACTATTTTTACTATTACACTATTACCACGTTTTTCTGGGATCGTATGACGCTGCATTTGAATCGAGCCGGCGGATTGGTTTGAGTAATCGGTCGTTGTATTGTGCACTTTTCTTTCTAATTGAGTACATGGCCCATTTTCAACTTTCGCAGGATCAGCTGGACCGGGGTGTGGTGTTTTTCTCACTCCTTCAACGGGTTGTGAGTAAAGTGAAACAGAGAAACATTATAGCTAAAATCTATAGTGGTGTACAACAGACAATCAGCCTTTTTGCTGGCACAGTCCTTTTTTGAGTTTTGTTGTTTGGTTGGTTCTTAAATTAAGGTTGTTTCTGTGTTTTGCTTTCTTGGTTTATTTTGATGTGTTATGGTATGTTTTCTTAATTGTAACCAGTTTGTTGTCATGACCTGGTTCTAGCCAGTTTTCAGAACTGTGGTTGTGGTGGCTGGACGCGGCCTCTTGCCTATAAGGGCAGAGCTGAGACGGCGAATAATTATCATGTTTAAAATGTGTATTGTAATATGTGATCTGACCGTGGTGTTTTAACCTAATTAAGTGTTGGAGTTATTGATTCTCTCTTTCTTTCTTTCTTATTTTGTTTTTTTGTTTCTCGTCAGAATCGGGTGACCAATTGCGGAGAATCTGCCTTCCCTTGTGTTGTGGTGGGCTTTCTGCCTGAATGCCGTGTTCACTGGAGGTGTGGTATGCTGTGGTGTGGGTGTGCACTGTTGATTGCTGTTTCCATCCTGTCTAGGTGTGCCACCCGAAATTCTGAAAGATTGATGTTGCTTACTGTTAGTATAATTTTATCTGATTTTTGTCTGAGCTTATGACCTATATTAATAATGTGTGTTTTATTACTTCAAAATAAATTTTCATTAACTGTGACTACACTCAGCCTGATACCTGACTCACCATATTGAACCTGTGAGCTTTGCTCTACTGAGAAAGGTGTGTACCCCGGACACTAAAACGGGGTGGCATAGTCGGTGTTTGTTTAGCAGCCCCCCTTGTGGGGGTCTGATCATTTAAGTCATGAAGTGTGTGTGTGTAAGGGCTACTAGGTGATAAGGTACTTTAGCCCCTTTGAATAGAGACTGCCATATTTGGCATAGTCCATAACACATATTTCTGAACCCCTCGCTGTCGTACCGCCAAACTTGTATCACCTAATGCTACTTTGATTGCCAGGTAGTTGCAGATCTTACCTCAGTGCAGGTTTGAAATAAGTGTGCATCGATGGTGCATGGCCACAAAAAGTGGCACTCGTGAGCTTGTTTCTGACACATAAAAGGACAAATGGGACACCATACAACAGGGGTTCTTGACTCTGGCCCTCAAGGTCCACTTTCCTGTGGAGTTTAGCTCTAACCCTAATTGAATGCACCTGTACAAGCTAATCAAGGTCTTCAGGATTACTAGAAAGTTACAGGCAGGTGAGTTTGATAAAAGTCGAACATAAACTCTGCAGGAAAGTGGACCTCAAGGGCCAGAGTTACGAACTCCTGCCCTACAGTGCACACATGCTGTAAGAGGAGTGCGCACAAAATTGACCACATTGCCAGAACTTCGTCTGAGCATTTAGGCTTAAGTAAACTCCTTTTTTGGGTTCAGCTTCATAGCCTTTCAAAGTATACTCCATTGACTGTGAGTGCAGATAGATGCACTTGGCTGGTGAACTGTTCTTTTTAATCTTAAAATCAAACGCTCTCACACGTTGTAGCCGGACAAGTCTGTGTGGACACAAAAACTGGGCTCCACACAGACATGGACATCAGCAGAACATGGACAAAATATTTTTTCTTTGGCTGAAGGCCCAGGTGTGCTTCATTTTTAGACATCTAGTGCACAAGCCCTTAAAAATATACTGTAACATAAAGTAACAAATGTCACAGGCTTTGTCTGCTCTCTCCCTCCACTGTCTTCGCCCCTTCTTATTTCCTTCCAGTCCTCGTCTGTGGGGATTCAAGACCAATGTGCCATGCAAGTGTCTATCATAAGTATTTGCTTCGCTAGGTGAGAGGCCCACACTCACAATGCCAAACAGTGGTACTGGACAGACATCGATGGCCTCGGCGCCTCCCCTGTGGACAACGATAGCTCCTCCAACTTCGGGCAGCAAGCCCCTTCTTATATGATTTGACACTGTCGATCATAACATACTTCTAGAGAGACTGGAAAACTGGGTCGGGCTTTCTGGGATGGCACTTAAATGGTTCAGGTCATACTTAGAAGGGAGAGGTTATTATGTGAGTATAGGAGAGCATAAGTCTAAGTGGACGTCCATGACATGTGGAGTCCCACAAGGCTCAATTCTTGCACCGCTCTTGTTTAGCCTGTATATGCTCCCACTATGTCAGATAATGAGGAAGAACCAAATTGCCTATCACAGCTATGCTGATGATACCCAGATCTACCTAGCCTTATCTCCAAATGATTATAGCCCCATTGACTCCCTCTGCCAATGCATTGATGAAATTAACAGTTGGATGTGCCAAAACTTTTTTCAGTTAAACAAGGAGAAAACTAAAGTCATTGCATTTGGAAACAAAGATGAAGTTCTCAAGGTGAATGCATACCTTGACTCTAGGGGTCAAACAGCTAAAAATCAAGTCAGAAATCTTGGGGTGATTCTGGAGACAGACCTTAGTTTTAGTAGTCATGTCAAAGCAGTAACTAAATCAGCATACTATCATCTCAAAAACATTGCAAGAATTAGATGTTTTGTTTCCAGTCAAGACTTGGAGAAACTTGTTCATGCCTTTATCACCAGCAGGGTGGATTATTGTAATGGTCTCCCCACCGGCCTTCCAAAGAAGACCATTAGACAGCTGCAGCTCATCCAGAACGCTGCTGCCAGGATTCTGACTAGAACCAGAAAATCTGAGCATATCACACCAGTCCTCAGGTCCTTACACTGGCTTCCAGTTACATTTAGGATTGATTTTAAAGTACTTTTACTCGTTTATAAGTCACTTAATGGTCTAGGACCTAAATATATGGCAGATATGCTCACTGAATATAAACCTAACAGACCACTCAGATCATTAGGATCGAGTCAGTTAGAAATACCAAGGGTTCACAGAAAACAAGGGGAGTCCGCTTTTAGCTATTATGCCGCCCGCAGCTGGAACCAGCTTCCAGAAGAGATCAAATGTGCTAAAACATTAGCCATATTTAAATCCAGTCTCAAAACTCATCTATTTAGCTGTGCATTTGTTGAATGAGCGCTGTGCTACGTCCGAACTGACTGCATTGTATTTTATGTATAATCCTTTTCTATTTAACTGTTTTAAATCTCATTTTAAATCAATTTCTATATCATTTTAAAATTCCTTGTTTTATTATTTTTAACTCCTTGTTTTTATTGCTGTGAATGATTATTTCACTTTCTTTTATGTAAAGCACTTTGAATTACCACTGTGTATGAAATGTGCTATATAAATAAACTTGCCTTGCCTTGCCTATATCCTTCTGGAGTTCTCCTGTGGGACTTTAAATGCACATAATTCTGACTGCAGAGCGGATTGTTCTCGCCTGAGCACTTTTGTGTGGATTTGTGATTATTTATGTCCCAGACCGGAGTTATACCTGTTTCCTTTGGGTTAGATTACGTTTTGTACACCGCAGCATCTGACTTCGATTTCGCAGCCTTCTGCGGCTTATACTGAGCTAGGGGATGTGTTTATGCATGCTACTTATAAAATTGAGTAGCTGGACAACCACGCAAGTCCCAGCCCTCTAAACGTGACAAGCGCTTCTTGAACTGCCTTAATTCTCGTCCCGCATGAAGAAAGCTGACATTTTTCAGTGCATAACATTTTTTTCATCAGCATCAACTGCGAACTCTCCAGATTTCCAGAAGTGGTCAAAGAGCTCCATAGACATAATTGTGACCCTGGACCACAAAACCAATCTTAAGTCGCTGGGGTATATTTGTAGCAATAGCCAAAAATACACTGTATGGGTCAAAATTATTGATTTTCTTTTATGCCAAAAACCATTAGGATATTAAGTAAAGATCATGTTCCATGAATATATTTAGTAAATTTCCTACCGTAAATATATTAAAACTTAATTTTTGGCTAGTAATATGCATTGCTAAGAACTTCATTTGGACAACTTTAAAGTTGATTTTCTCAGTGTTTTGATTGCTTTGCAACCTTAGATTCTGTATATTGGCCAAATATTGTGCTATCCTAACAAACCATACATCAATGGAAAGCTTAATTATTCAGCTTTCAGATGATGTACAGATCTCAGTTTTGAAAAATTGGCACTTATGACTGGTTTTGTGGTCCAGGCTCACATATAGACCTGGAACTGCATGCGGCCAATCACACTGCACGCGTGGTTGGGCGTACAATGGTGGGGTTGGTGGCTGACAAGCTCCACCTCAGGATAAATCTCACGGGAGTATGTGAGAAGGAGAACATTTTTCTCCTAGATGCCCCATATCGCAGTCGGGATTGTTCAGTGAGTCAGTTAGCTCAGAGTAGTGCTGGGTGGTATTCCGGTTCAAATCAAATCAAATCAAATCACTTTTATTGTCACATCACCACAGCACAAGTGCCTTGGTGAGTGAAATTCTTACGAGCGTGCTCCAGACAGTGCAAAAAAAAACACAACAATTTACATATGGACAGTACATATTTACAGACTGTACAGAAGACAATGTGCAAAATACACATACATATACTCAGTACACACAGTGTACTATAAATACATACTTAGTTACCAATACACATTATACACCGTATGTACACGTCTGCATTATGTACACATTTATACATAGTAATATGTGAAGGTGTAACAGATTATACATTTACAGCAGATTGGTTGTGCAAAGGTGCAATAGATTATGCATATGCAATGTCGTGGATGTGCTTTGTATGGTGTCCAGTGATAGCAGATGTGTTAGTGCAGTGTGTGCGTGTAGTCCGGTAGAACTGTGTTAAAGATGGCATGGCATGTTGTGTGAGTGGGAGTGTAATGTAGGGTGAGATATTTCTGACTGTTCATTAGCCTGATAGCCTGAGGGAAAAAGCTGTCCCTCAGTCGGCTAATGTGCGATCGGATGCTGCGGAGACGTCTCCCTGAGGGCAGCAGAGAGAGCAGACTGTGGGACGGGTGGCTGGAGTCCTTGATGATCCGCCTGGATTTCCTTATACACCGCCTGGTGTAGATGTCCTGGAGGGAGGGAAGCTCACCTCCAACAATGTGGCGGGCAGTTCGCACGCCCCTCTGCAGAGCTTTGCGGTTGCCAGCGGTGCTGTTTCCAAACCAGGCGGTGATGCAGCCGGTCAGGATGCTCTCCACAGTGCAGGTGTAGAAGGATCTGAGGATGCTGGGGCTCATTCCAAACTTCCTCAGCCGTCTCAGGAAGAAGAGGTGCTGATGTGCCTTCTTCAGCACTGCATCTATGTGAGCAGACCATGTGAGATCCTCGTGATGTGAACGCCGAGAAACTTAAAGCTGTTTACCCGCTCCACAGGTGTCTTGTCGATGGTGATGGGTGTGTGTACTCTGCTCTGTCTCCTGTAATCCACCACCAGCTCCTTGGTCTTGTCGATGTTGAGTTAGAGGTGGTTCTCCTGGCACCATTTAGTCAGGGTACTCACCTCCTCTCTGTAGGCCGTCTCATCGTTGTCGGTGATCAGGCCTATCACCGTTGTGTCGTCGGCAAATTTGACGATGACGTTGGAGCTGTGTGTTGCTGTACAGTCGTGTGTGTACAGGGAGTACAGGAGTGGGCTGAGGACGCAGCCCTGTGGAGCACCAGTGTTGAGGGTCAGGGGAGATGAGGTGTTGTTGCCCATTTTGACCACCTGAATTCTGCCTGTCAGGAAGTCCAGGATCCAGCTGCACAGAGATCTGTTCAGTCCCAGAGTCTGGAGCTTCGCAACCAGTGTGGCAGGCACTATGGTGTTAAATGCTGAACTATAATCCACGAACAGCATCCTCACATAGGTGTTCTTATTTTCCAGGTGGGAGAGAGCAGTGTGCAGGGTGAAGGCAATAGCATCGCCGGTGGAACGGTTACTGCGGTATGCAAATTGTAGTGGGTCCAGTGAAGCAGGCAGCACAGAGCAGATGTGTTCTCTGATGAGCTTCTCAAAACACTTGCTGAAGATGGGTGTCAGAGCAACGGGCCTCCAGTCATTCAAACATGTGATTTTATTTTTCTTAGGTATAGGCACAATGGTTGTTTTTTTGAAGCATGAGGGAACCACTGACAGAGAGAGGGACAGATTGAAAATGTCTGTAAAAACCCCAGCTAGTTGGAAAGCGCATGCTTTGAGCACACGGCCTTGTATGCCATCCGGGTCCACGGCTTTACGGATGTTCACCCGTTTGAAGGATCGGGTTACATCCGCGACAGAAAGCAAGAGTGGACTCACCTCTTCTGCAGCAGCCGCGGGAGCGGGAGCGCCCTCTGTGTGGGCGGTGTTATCAGCCTCGAAACGAGCATAAAAAGCGTTGAGCTCGTCCGGTAGAGAGGCGACAATGTTCACAGTAGCTGGTTTATTCATTTTAAAGCCTGTGATGTTGTTGATGCCCTGCCACATGCTCCTTGGGTTGTTGTTGTTGAAATGTTCTTCAACTTTGTTTTTATATTGTCATTTGGCTGCTTTGATGGATCTCCTGAGATCGTAACTGGCTTGTTTCCGATCGTCAGTGTTTCCGGATTTAAAGGCAGATGTCCGCGCTGACAAGGCTGATCGAACATCGCTGTTAATCCACGGTTTTTGGTTGGGGTAGATACGGATAGTTTTGGTCGGAACTACATCCTCTATACACTTCCTAATGAAACACGTGACCGTATCTGAATACGCCTCTATGTCGTCATCAGACGCTGCCCGGAACATGTCCCAGTCCACGTGATCAAAACAGTCCTGTAGTATAGCGTCCGATTGGTCCGACCAGCATTGGATTGTCCTGAGGGCGGGTGCTTCACGTTTCAGTTTCTGCCTATAAGCAGGCAGAAGCAGAATGGAAGAGTGATCCGATTTGCCAAAAAGGTGGGCGGGGGAGGGACTTGTATGCGTCCCGGAAGGGGGAGTAGCAGTGGTCGAGTATACGATCTCCACGCGTGTTGATGGTGATGTGTTGAAAGTATTTTGGAGCTATTGTTCTGAAGTTGGCTTTATTAAAGTTTCCCGTAACAACAAACGCCACATCTGGGTTCGCGGTTTCCTGCTCACTTATATTTCCATCCAGTTCCTTGAGTGCCTGGTCTGTGTTGGCTGTAAATTCCCTCGGTAGTCAGAATGGTCGACACAGAAGTGTATGAAATTCCAGATCAGGGGAGTAGAAGAATTTAATAGAGTGTATGTTCCTTTCATCACACCACGAGTTGTTGATATAGAAACAAACACCCCCGCCTCTACTTTTCCCTGTGAGCTCTTTTGTTCTATCCGAGCGGTGCACGGAGAAGCCCGTGAGCTCGATGGCTGAGTCTGGAACCATTGCAGACATCCAGGTTTCTGTGAGGCAAATAACACAGCAGTCCCTTGTTTCTCGTTGGTATGAGATGCGCGCCCGCAGTTCGCAGAGTTTGTTATCCAGTGACTGAACGTTAGCCAGCAAAATGGTTGGGAGGGGAGGTCGGAAAGTCTTAGTCTGACGAGAATGCCAGCTCTCTTTCCTCTTCTTTGGCGTCGGCGGCGTTTCCTCGGTTGCGCGGCCCAGACAAAGGGCTCTGATGCCGTGTCTGTGAACAATCCACCGGCATTCAAGAACTCAAAGTCCGGTTTGCGGTGCGCGACGGAGGAACCAATGTTTAAAAGTGTGTCTCTATCGTAGACAGTTATACTAACAACATCTAACACGTAAAACAACAAAAAAACAAATAAAACATACGAAAAACTGCAAAGTTTTCCCGGAGCTTGCAACACGGCTGCCATACTCGGCGCCATCTTGCATAGTTTCATACGAATACCGGTGCTTATTTTCTTATGATTTGAGTTTTATAAAATACCACAATTCCGGTGTATGTCATTTAAACAATGTTCAGAACACGACACTGTTTGAGAGGGGTTTCTTTTCACTGTTGCACGGTGGCAAGGGAACAGCTGTGTTACTAAGCATGGAAGTTACAAAACTGAAGCTGAACTACTAGAACTACTACAATGTGAACTCAGCCACAAATAGAAAGAAAGTCTAAGAAAGTCACTCCGAACCCCTCACACCCAGATCACTCTCTCTTTGAACTGTTGCCCTACAGATCACTGAGCACCAAAAGAGCCAGACACAAGAACAGTTTTTTCCCCCAGGCCATATCCCACCTGAACAACACATAACACACCCTAGGACTGTACATCTGTAAATAACTCATCAAACCTTCATCTGTACATTGGACACATGTACATTCAGAATTCTGTCTATGGACATTTTATTTTCTTATTTATTTCTTATTCTTTATTTTATTACTATTGTTATTCATAATTATTGTCGATTCTCTATTAGTGTTTTTTATTACTTAAATTTTTTGTTGTCTGCACTATGTTTGTACTTTCTGTACTGCAAGCTCCTAACACCAAGACAAATTCCTTGTGTGTGCAAACACACTTGGCAATTAAGCTCTTTCTGATTCTGATTCTGAAATATACACCGTACCTTACCGTACTGCAGTAAGGTAAGGTACCTTATCCCAACCCTAAACCTACCATTACATTATTACATTATTAAAAAAACAGCATTGGAAGAATTATCTGATAGGTAGCATTATTCGTTAGAACACCAGACCTAATTAATAAGGTTGATAAACAATATTATAAGGTAATATTATAATGCACAGGAAGCAATGTGGCACACACAAACCTCCACTCTCTTTCCTTAACGTTGCTCTCTTTCCTTAACCTCTCACTGTCTGGCTAGAATTTGCACTGAACAATGCCTAGAAATTTGTATTACAAGCACATCCTGTGTCTGTTTGCCTCTTTATAATGTATCACTTATTGCATTCCTCAATTTTAATGCACTTTGGATAAAAGCATCTGCTAAATGAATAAATGTAAATGTAAATGACAGGGAGATGATGGTGGTGCATAAATCGAGTTACCCCTCCCTGTCAGGGTTCTGTCACTTCGGTCTGGTGTCATTCATGGATTTTGTGACAGAGCCCTGACACTCCTGTCATGTCCTGTTTTTATGTGAGTGCGCGGCTTCGAATGTGCTCGTGCCGTGCGCTCTCTCGTCTGCATGCTTTGTTTCGTGTTGGAGCGTGGTGTTCGGATCCCGGCACTCATATCTTGAGTTTCGGTTCGTGTCGGGGTTTGGACACTCGTGCTCCGTGTTCTGTCTTGTTGTGTGAGCGTGTGGTCTCGAGTTTGCTATAATTGTTATTATACAGAGTTCTGCTTTGAGGCACTGAATGGTAAAGACACAAGACATTAATGAGCATAATTGTACTTTCATCTGTATTTTCTGAGTTTCATCCGTGAAGTAGAATTATCTTAGTGTCTTTCCTTCATAGTACACAAAGTATCTGGGTGGTATCTCATTACTTATTAGTTTCACCGGCATCGTGGCCAAATTTTCCCATTGGCCTCTGACCATCATGGCCTCCTAATCATCCCCATACACTGATTGTCTTCATCACTCTGTCTCCTCTCCACCAGTAAGCTGGTGTGTGGTGGGTGTTCTGGCACAATATGGCAGCCGTCACATCATCTAGGTGCATGCTGCACACTGGTGGTGGTGCACACTCTTCTATGTAAAGTGCTTTGAGTACCCAGAAATGTGCTATATACATGTAACAAATGATTATTACTTTTCATATGCTCATGATAAAATTTTCAGAACTCACTCACACAAGCTGATAAGAAGATGCAATAACAAATTCAACAAAAAAAACATCTTTGACTCACAATAAAACAATAAAGAGATAAGAAGTCATAAATGAATGAAAAGTTTATTGGTTCTAAGTAGGTCTTGAAGTAAACATCAGGTTTGAAATGGCACAATGTTTTTCAAAGATACAAAATCAGATCCAAATGTCCTTACGTCATCTTAAATATCTAAAGATAATATCTTGCATCTGAGTAGAGAAATATTTGAAACTTAATCTTCATGAAATTTATAAAATGCAACAGTACAACCAGACACAGAAAAACATTTTTTGTTAACAAATATTTACATTTATGCATTTAGCAGACGCCTTTATCCAAAGCGACTTGATTCAGGCTATACATTTTTTGCCAGTATGTGTTCCCTGGGAATCGAACCCACAACCTTTTGCGCTGCTAATGCAATGTTCTACCACTGGATCCACAGGAACATTTATAAACCTATACAAATGCATTTTTACATAGTTCCACAATGTGCAAAATTACTGCCGAGTGTGCATTTTTCATTGGCCTGCTTACCACCACATTAACATTTTCATAAATAAATACTGAACAATTATACAAACACAGACTTTTATGAAAGCCCTGTCTCCTCCCACCGGTACATCAATTACAAAGAACTACTATAACAACATCAGCAGCTAGCGATAGACATTAACCTCTGCACTGTGATGTCATTTTATTGTGGTTAATGCACCTGATGTATTTTCTTTGTTCTTAAAGACCCCATGAAATCAATTGACAAGTTCAATACTCTTTCCTGTGCTGATGCATTTCCTGCTGAAACAGGAAGTTGGGGCGGGACATACTGATTTCTTTAATTTAACTCTATTCTTTTGTGAGGATTTAAATGTAATTTAGGGATTACATATTTTGCAGTCATTAACAGAGCATTACCAGAAAAACGCATGGTTATAAATTATAACATTATAAATGTGTTGCTGTTACTTTGGCCTCATCCTCTATAGTGAGCGCTGGGTTGTCATACATCGCTAAACTCTTATCCTTGGTTTTCATGGCATTCTTCTCTTCATCCTTCTCTTTTTCTTTGCAGCACTTGCAGCAGCAGCAGCAGCAGCGAGTCCTGCAGAAGGTCATGCTGGTGGTCACAACTTTGTCCCAGGGTTTGAGGGAGTGCAGGGGTTTGGGCAGGAAATCCCAGCTGCGGAGGAATGACGGCAAGAAACGCGGGCAGCGTTTCTGCATAATGTTTACCACGATCACAAAGATCACCAAGACCACCACAGGCACTCCGACTCCCACCAAAACCTGCCACCCCGCGATGGAGAGACCCAGGACTGACAGCGGGAAGAGGAGGAAGACCAGGATGAGGTACAGCGCTGCGAACCAGCGGTACTTGGCCGTGCGGTTGCCCAAAGCTTTGGCTAATCGGATGGGGATGCGTGTGAAAGGGATGGGATACCAGAGCAGGATACCACTGATGTTGAAAAAGAAGTGACAGAGAGCGATCTGGGAGAAAACACAAATTATAGTCTTTAATTTACAACCAGAGTGATAACATCAAATCAAATGAAAATAAGGGCAGAAACAAACCTGTAGAGAGTTGCCCAGCGTCTCTCCAGGACTGGCGAGGGCAGCTAGAATTGCTGTGGTTGTCGTGCCAATGTTGGAGCCCAGTGTGAGTGGATACGCCCTCTCAATGCTAATGACACCAATACCTGAATAGAGAGAAAACAGTAAAACGGCTTCATTAAAATGGCAAAATTGCTCACTTATGTTGCCAAGCTAACACTGTAATAAGCATAACAATATACAACATGCAAATATTACATAAGATGGGGTTTTATTAGATTGAAGTATACTTTAAAAAAGTGGTGGGCAAAATGTGTGGAGGGGGTGCACATATGTGATGGTTATGCAAATTATCTTTAACTGTTTTTATAAATAAGATGAACTGGAAGTCAGTTATCAAATAAATCAAATGTAATCAACAACGTGGTGTTTATAAATGTCTAAAATGATCTAAATTACAAGTATAATAGCACACAGAGTTTCTTATTAAATACACTACTGTTAAAAAATGGGATTTAAAAAAAGTGTCTCTTCTGCTCTCCAAGGCTGCATTTATTTAATACTGTAATATTGTGAAATATTATTACAATTTAAAATGACTGCTTTCTATTCGAATATATATTAAAATGTAATTTATTTCTGTGATTAAAGCTGAATTTTCAGCATCATTACTGCAGTCCTCAGTGTCACATGATCTTCAGATATCAGTCTAATATGATTATTTGCTGCTCAAGAAACTTTTGTTATCATAATTGTTAAAAATGGTTGTGCAAATTCATATTGTGGGACTCAGGATTCTCTGATGAACAGAAAGTCCAAAAGAAAAGCATTTATATAAAATAATATAAATATATATTATATAAATGCATTTAAAATGCATGCTTTAATGCATTTTTGCCAAATAAAAGTATTAATTAAAAAAGTTAAAATAAGTAATAGTAATAAATAACATTGCTGACCCCAAACTTTTAAAGAGTACCAATTTCAATGCCTGAATCAACTTTTTTATTTCCTACATAATCACACTGTCTGTAGGACATTCTGGGATTGCCTTTTCCAAGAGTGCAGGACATGCAAAGCCGTAAAATGACACAAGACATGTCATTCACAACTCGGTCAGCCGTACTTGTGACTAAACTTTCAACAGTTTGGTAAGCAGTCCAATCAACTGGGTTTCTATACTGACCGACTAGTGGAGTGATGGCTGAGGTGAAGACCGAGCTGCTCTGAACAATGAAGGTCATTCCGGCTCCAACAAGCATGGCGAGGTATCCAGTGACCCAGGCGAAGGGAAAGGGGAAATCTGGCAACAGTCAAAGCCTTATTAGAAAGGTCATGAACAGTATGTTTAGTACGTGTATTTATTCCTGGTGTTAAGTGATGGCTGCATTAAAACTCCCCGCAAAGCATTGGCTAAAATGCAAGTAGATATGTGGGAACTTATGCGCATGTACCCGATGCAGTCTGAAACCAACAGCGCACACACACACACACACACACAACACATACACACACACACACACGCACGCACGCACACAGACACACACACGCATGCACACACACACACACACAACACATGCACACACACACACACACACACACACACACACACACACACGCATGCACGCACACACGCACAGGCTCATATATTGTTTCTGTTCAGCTCATCAGACAGGAGGACTGGATCGCCTGTGCTGACTATCATATGACAGGATACACGCATAAGTGCTACACCTACAGGAATGTGATAAGAGGGAACTGGTCAAATATTTGCTACATACGTCTTTGTCCTCAACTTTCAACTTCAGTGTTGACGCACATTGTCATATACCACAAAGAGTACGTATCAGAGGTTAATGTTATCAATTAGCAGCAGAGCTTATCGGCAGATGATTCATCTCTGATGTTGACTCACCTGTGTTGAGCACCTTTTTGATGACGACTGCCACCTGACCCTTCAACATGGAGTTCAGCAGCTTGACGATCAGAATCAGGCAGGTACAGAGGGCCAGCAATGACAGAGCCAACAAAATCAAACCCACCGCCAGGTCCGGCAGGTCGGCGTACACAAACATGTGAGTACCTGAAGAGATCAGGAGGAGTGTGTCAGAGCTTACAGAAATATTCATGAAAGTGTTGGGCAGTTAGTGTCCAGTTTCCCTGCTGGTGGTGGTCTGGTGTAGGTTGATGGTTTTAGAGTAGAGGTTTCTGGAGATCTACCTACCTGCACAGTTCAGTTCCAGCACACGTCTAATTATCAAGCACTTCTGAAGATCTTACTTAGCTCGTCCAGGTGTGTTTGAAAAGGATTGAAGCTGCATTTGATATATAATATATCATAATGTATGTGTACTTGTAAGATTTGAAATGCACCACAATTTCACATTCAATATAATTAAGTACATTTCCATAAGGGACATTTTGCAAGGTTTATATCTAAATATCAAACAATCAAATCAAACAATGCTAGATTTTGTTTTGCAAGGATACGATTATAAATACAGATCATTTACAATGCTTTATTCCTCTGGAAACTTTGCCAAAACTTTATCATCATGTAATGTTTAGCTGACACACATTTTGCCCTGTGAGTGAATGTTTATCAATAATTGTATCTGTATATAATAATAATCTCTCTGTTTGTTTGTGTGAAATCTTTTCAGAGTACATGCATGTCCATTTAATAGCTGGATGGGCTAGACTGATAACAAAGTCAATGCACATTTGCTACGAATTTCTATTTTTTTCAGTAAGTTCGTTTTTGTGACTCCTGCAGAATTATTTGAATAAGCTATTACTTTACATGCGGTCTACTATACATACATTTTGTGATTTTTAAAAAAAAATTATCTATAAATGATCTTCAAATCCTCAGACTAGGAGCTGCTGAATGGTGCTTCTTGAAAATCTGAGCGCACTCTTTCACAGTTGAAGGACCACAGAATGATTACATACTCAAATCCACTGAACCAAGTCAAGGCTGGAATTTCAACATGCGATCTAACTACTTGCATTGATTTAATTAACATACCCAGAGAAAAAGCCCCGCAGCCAAATTGGCAGAGGCTCTTTGTTCAGATGCACTGGCCTTAAGTGCCCGAGGCTGTCATGAAGAATAGCCCCATTGAAAAGCTAGAGTAGATGGATGGGGTGGGGGGGAAAGGTGAAGCTAAGATCTCCCTCAGCTTTTATAAGAAGCCATTGTACTCATGGAGGTTAGAGTGAATCGCGATCGATGGCTTAGAGCTGAAATAAGTCAACTATGTAAGGAAGAGGACAGGAAATGGATTGACATTAGGCTTCAGTCTCTGTTGATCCAGGAAGTTCCTGTGCCAGTTGCTACAAGAGCCACAAAGCAAGCAGAGGCACTTACATTTTTGCAAGTTGTTTGTTTCTGTTTGGTTCTCTTGAGTCCAGATCTGGCCGTCCTCCTCCCAGCAGAGGGCGCCAGTCGTGCAGTTTGCGAATCCTGGGACCGTTATATTCACGAGGTTCTGAAACAGACAAACCTACATCTTCAGATCTAAACTTTACATAATAGAGAGAATATGAAGCTTTTTATTCTCAGTGTCGCATTGTTAGCTTAGAACATGTTAACAAATCAATCAACCTAGGCTGCATCTGAAATCTCATACTTCCCTACTATATAGTGGGTGAAAACAGCACGTGACAAAAGAAGTGTGTCTGAATTCACAGTGCTTCTAAAACAGTAGGCATCTGGAGAACCAACATTATTATGAAGTGTGGTGTATTCTGGCAGTGAAGTGATGCAACTGAAGCTGGTAGGTCACGTGACAATCATTGTGTTTCTATTACCCTTCAAATTACGCAAATTGAAATTGTGAATTGAAAATGCCCAATGGAAACACGTAAATTTCGCAAAAACTCCCATATTTCGCAAATTTCGTTTTAGCTGCTCTTTTTGCAGTCTAGAAGAAATTACTTATTTTAAAAAAGTAGCCTACCTAGTCAAGAGAGTATGCGATTTCAGACACAGCCCTAGTTTAGACTTTGGATGCTGTGTATGAGGACAAGTTTTTGCGAGATGGACAGAGATGCTACTAGGTATGTGCCAAGTGACTTTTTTTTTTACAGTTCCAGTCCATTTTTATGCCCTTCACTCGCAAACGTCCCTACGTCTAGTTTACTCGGATGGACCTCTGATTATGTTGCATGAGTGCCCACTACTGGCAGCACTCTGGCAGTGGGCTGAATTGGAAAGTCCTGAGCCCTTGATCACTCAGAATCTACTATGGAGTGGGTTATCATTAACATTTTCCCCTTACTAAATTCTTTGCGGCAGCATTCTATATGTATATAGTTATGCTTGGGCTGTTCTAAATGTAAAAAAACAAACAACAAAACAATTGTTTAGATATTATGGAGTTGTTTGGGGTGGGGATAAATTAATTGCAATCTACGATGAAGTCACGATCGTGTTGCCTTGTGGTCTATGGAGCAGCCTGAAGTGTGCATATGCAGAAGACTCGCTGCCTTGGTCAAAATCGAGGGGTCAAGGGTCTGTCCATATAAACTTCCCTCGTCCATTTCACGAAGTGGAACGCATTTCAAAATGACAGCAGGGATTCCCCCGAGGGAAAGTGCTTAGGGAAGTCTGTGAGTGCATGACTAAAAGTGGAGTGGAACGCAGCCATTATTTTTGTGTGCTATTTCTTATGCTTATGTGTGTTACACTGATACCTTAGTAACATGCTAACACCACAAGCTATTACAATCAGTTGGGAGTTGAATCACTGCGCACATGATGTTGTATGTCATACCCAGCTGACAACTACATAGTGTTCCAAATATGTTTTTTTATTTCAGTTAAAATGCTGCCTTTAAAGAAGCTATCTATATAGACAGCAAGGCAATGTGCTAGGTTTTACAATAGAGCAAAAGAGCTAATGCCTCGGTTAACAAGGTTTATGGGGAATTTAGATAAAAGACTTGCATATCTGTATTTGTATATACATAGACCCTGTTTATCTTCTGAATTCCCATCAGTGTGATAAATCCTATTTCCTCATGTTTTAACAGCCTAACCTATTGACTGACTAGGAATAGTAGGTGTGCTGCACTTTCACATTCTCACCGTGATTCTTTCTGTTTTACACCAGATCTTAATCAGACTTTTGTTTCGGGCTGCAGGGTCTCCAGTGGCGATGTCACGGATCACAGACGTGTCCAGCTGGAAGAACAAAAAAAAAAGGATTTTCAATAAAAAACATGTATCGGAGATACAGTAGAGAGCAAAGCAGGTACATAAAAATCACTACATTTGTGTAACTTCAGTGCCTGAACTTTGCACCCAAAATTTAGGAGACCAATTTTCAATTGTTTAGAAGTTGTCAGGTCTCTCTCCTGCGCACATTGTCAGGTGCGTTTTTTGTCAAAGCTAGATGGTGATGTACCTTTCTACAAGATACAGCACGTTTTTTGAACTCTGCTTCTATAAAAGGATGGATAAAGTGTGTTTTTATTTAATTTATGAAGGCTCTGCAAACTGGTGTTGTACATTCTTAATTGAAAATGACAAATATTGTCATTTGACTTCATCCTACTTATTTTCATCCTAAACTTAAAAAAATATATATTTATACATATTTTATCTTTCTCTCCTTCCCATGCTAGCTTGTACTTATTTGAACAATGCCTGAGACTTTGTGATACGAGCACTTCCTCTGTCTGTTTGCCTCTTCAAGATTAATCGCATTTTGTATTCCCCAATTGTAAGTCGCTTTGGATAGAAGTGTCTGCAAAATGACTAAATGTAAATATTGTCTTATTTTGTACAGATAAACAGACAATTATGTCAGAATTCCCATCTTAACATGTGTCCTCATAAATAGTTGGTTAGAGAAAAACAAACAGGAGGTGTTTCATTATATTGATGTGGATTAGGTCTTAAAGTGACAGCAGCCTAATAATCCAGCTGCTACCAAACATACATTTATAGGACAATAACAATGATACAGTGGAGCTTATGTGATCGGCTGCCTGATACAGTTGCATACAGATGCAGTTGAGTAGTAACACCTAACAAACACCAATCAACAGATCCACTGATCTCACCTCAATGATGTTCTTGGTGAGGGGTTCAGTGATGACCTTTAAGAGGTCTGGAGCGTCTGCACCCGTCTGGATGTTAAAGGAATCAATTATACGTTTGGTGAGTTTGTAAAGGTATCCTGAAGCCACCTCCAGAGGTAACAGCACCAGGACAGACAGCCAGTTAAAGAAGTCATGGACCGTAGCTCCAGCAAATGCCCTGAGGTTCACAGAGTCAATGACAAAACCCAATTTCTCAGAAGTTAGTGAAAAAGTGCTGGATCAATTTTTGCACTACTTTTATTTGAAAGTTTTTGTACACAAATGATGCTTACCTGCGAAATTCATTGCGGTCTCCCGCCTGCATCACGGCCACGATGGTGTTTGTCACAGAAGTGCCGATATTAGCACCCATAATGATTGGCACTGCAGACTTCACCTCCAACACTGACAATAAAATAATAAAAAAAAGAATACAATAAAAAAAATATGAATTAATAAAAAATAAAAAAGTAAAGTCTCTTCTGCTCTCCAAGGCTGCATTTATTTGGTCAAAAATTACATTTTATTAAATGTATTCCTGTATTTTTTTCCTGTGATCAAAGCTGAATTTTCATCATCATTACTGCAGTCATCAGTGTCACATGATCTTCAGAAATCATTATAATATGCTGATTTGCTGCTTAAGAAACATGTCTGATTATTATCAATGTTAATAACAGTTGTGCTGCTGAATATTTTTGTGGAAACTGTTGTTTATCATTTTTAGAAAAGTTCAAAAGAGCAGCATTTATTTGAAATTGAAATACTTTGTAACATTATAAATGTCTTTACCATTATATTTATTCAAATGAATATATTCTTGCTGAATAGTATTAATTTCTTTACAAAAAATGTATACAAATACGGACCCCAAACTTTTGAACTGTAGTGAACAATATAGGCACATACATTTCAAATTGCAACTAAGATGGAGTCAATCTGAAAATGGTACAATCAAAGGTAGAATCATTTATTTGTCACAGATTCAAGGGTCATATCAGGTAGACGTGCCTTAAGGTAACAATTTTACAGTGGATATTGATTTTTTACTTTATTACAAACTGCTACTGTTGTTTTAAGGCAGTGCTTATCATAAGGGATGAGATATGTGTATGAGCACGAGTCACACACACACACACACACACACACACACACACACACACACACAGAAACTCACATCCAGACGACACCATGCTGACCACAATGGAGGACGAGGTGCTTGAGCTTTGAACCAGAACTGTGACCAGGACTCCAATCACCAGACCAGCCACAGGGTTCGACAGAACCGCATTGTCCTGGAAGATATCGCCAGCTACCTTCCCTGAGCACAATGACAAAACCAGCAAACCATGCTATTTGTGTCCACAGCACATCTATTTCTGTTCAGAGACAACCAGCCTCTATTACAGATTAACCACGTTAAACAAATGTGCGCCATGATAAGACGCCGTTTGTTTGAATTACATGATCACTGCCAACCTGCAAAAGATCAGCCACTTATCAACAGTTTTTCTGTTTGACCTACATAGTTTCTACAGCGTAACATAGTTTCTACAGCGTAACATAGTTTCTACAGAATAACATAGTTTCTACAGCATAACATAGTTTCTACAGCGTAACATAGTCTCTACAACATAACATAGTTTCTACAGCGTAACAGTTTCTACAGCGTAACAGTTTCTACAGCGTAGCATAGTTTCTACAGCGTAACATAGTTTCTACAGCGCAACATAGCTTCTACAGCGTAACATAGTTTCTACAGCGTAACAGTCTCTACAGCATAACATAGTTTCTACAGCACAACATAGTTTCTACAGCGTAACATAGTTTCTACAGCGTAACATAGTTTCTACAGCGTAACATAGTTTCTACAGCGTAACAGTTTCTACAGCGCAACATAGCTTCTACAGCGTAACATGGTTTCTACAGCATAACATAGTCTCTACAGCGTAACATAGTCTCTACAGCGTAACATAGTTTCTACAGCGTAACATAGTTTCTACAGCGTAACATAGTTTCTACAGCGTAACATAGTTTCTACAGCGTAACATAGTTTCTACAGCAGAACAGTTTCTACAGCGTAACAGTTTCTACAGCGTAACAGTTTCTACAGCGTAACATAGTCTCTACAGCTTAACATAGTTTCTACAGCGTAACATAGTCTCTAAAGCGTAACATAGTCTCTACAGCTTAACATAGTTTCTACAGCGTAACATAGTTTCTACAGTATAACATAATTTCTACAGGGTAACATACTCTCTAAAGCGTAACATAGTTTCTACAGCATAACATCGTTTCTACAGGGTAACATAGTTTCTACAGCGTAACATAGTCTCTACAGCGTAACAGTTTCTCCAGCATAGAAAATGACTTCACAACGTTCAAGCAAAGGGTCTCAAAAGTTTTCAAATTAATCAATTATTCAATTCAAGATTATTTGTATAGAGCTTTTTACGATACAATCGTTGCAAAGCAACTTCACAGGAAATTAAGTTTCTAAAATAGATTTATATTGTAGAAACTCAATATAATTCACTTATGGCAAAATTTGGTTAATTCAGTATAATCGCTGATGGTTGGCTTCCTCTGAGGTCCTCCGAGGGGTTGTCATCATCTCTTCTCAGGTGTTCGGTCATCTCAGATCATTTATTATGAATACATTCAAATACTCTAACTAAATTCAAACTGAAATCATATTTCTGCCCCCCCCATAACAGTTTTCACTGAACATAGTTTTTCTCACTTCTCACTTACTCGTGGTCTCATGTATATTGTCTAAAATAATATTTAAAAAAATGAAGAGGGCCTCATGTTTCTGTCTCTCCCTGGCCTGCAGTAGTTTTTAATTTTTGCTTTTGATCGAGCTAAAATATATCTAAAGCTTACCATTAAGGTATACTATTAGGTTATACAGAACTTTGGATTCTTATTAAAAGTGCATAAGTACAATTTCCAAAAGTCACCCACTTTACCAAAATACCCATTCATTTTATAGTATAATGCAGTGCACTGTCTGAGTATAGTAGTTTAGCACAATTCTACAACTCACACACACACACACACACACACACACACACACAGAGAGAGAGAGAGAGAGAGAGAGAGAGAGAGAGAGAGAGAGAGAGAGAGAGAGAGAGAGAGAGAGAGAGAGAGAGAGAGAGAGAGATACTACTTTCAATTAAAAAAAGTTGTAAGTTCAAAGAAAGTTAAAGAAAGTACCTCCTACAAGCTGGAAAGCGGAACTCAGGATGTCCAGAGAGCAGACGAACATGTAGAGCAAACCCAGCAAGAGAATGAACTTCACGATTGACTTCAGGACGCGCAGAACTTTCCCCTTCGTTTCGAGATCTGCGGAGAAAACACGGACAACGCGTGAGACGCGCGGAGCTCAGCTCGCGTCCCGCGTCTCATCGGCGCTGCACTCCTCACCTGACCACTTCTCCCCGGTGTCCCGGAGCTCCGGCAGGTCCCAGGGGTCCAGCTCCTCCTCCGGCTCGGACTCTTCTGAACGCGGCTCGGGATCCGACGCATCTTTGCGCGCGAGCTCTGCGTCTGCGGGAGAAAAGACACGCGTCTTGAGACAGAAAGAAAGCAGGAGCAGAGGGGAGGAAAGAAGTGCGCCTCTGTGTGGACTGGATTTATACGGGACACGTACCGAGTTCCGTCGGCAGCGAGGCGGGATGAGTCTCAGGCAGCGGAGCCATTGCCTTCAGTTACAACAAACACACAAATAACTTGTTACTATGTAGCCATTTCACAAGAAACGTTTCGTGAAGTGTATTGTCTTTTGCACCACATAAATGCTTTGCATTCGGTGTCTTTGAGCGTCCCATAAATTTGGTCAAATCTGGCTAAAAGTTTGGCAAAAAAAACATTTGAAGAGTAAAACAAAACTACAAGCTAAGTCAAACATATTTTTTTTTTCATGCAAAGCATGCATTGTTTAAAAAACAATAAACAAAAATACAAATAAAAAGGTTGTTTCTCTTTTTAAATTATGTTTATGATGTCATTGGCAGATCATCAAATGATACGGATTAAAAACAATGAACAATTTAAAGTAAACAAATATAAAAGTAAAGTAAAAGTTTCTAATTTAAAAATAATTGATTAAAAACAATAAACAGGATAAATTAAAAGGGAAAAATAGCAATTATTTATTTTTCTGTTTAAAAGCAATCTAGAGTTTAAGTAAAATAGGCTAAACACAGAAGTAGCTACAAGTAAAAAGTGTATTTCTCATTTAAAAAACAGTGATTAAACTAAACAAAAACAAAAAACAGTGTAATGTAAAAATTGAAACCGTAAAGAAAAAAGTCTTGTTACTTGGAGAGCTGCAGTGTTTAAAACAATGAACAGTTTAAAGTAAAAAGCAAATAAAAAGGTACTAAATAAAAAGCAATTTCTCATTTAAAAAGCAGCGATTGAAAACAATAAAGTTAAAAAACGTTCTTTCTCTTTTATTCAGTCTTTCTGATTGTTGGCTCACCTGTTTGTGTTGAACTGCCCACGTGTTAATATCTCACAAATGCTCACATATTTTTGTGTTCATTTATAGAAACACTAAGAAATGATCAATCTGTCAGCAGACCATTTATACGTCAATGTTCAGCTATGTCCATCACACAGTTAAGCAATAGTTTGATGAGAGACATAAACCTGACACATGACTCAAACTCATCAGCAGTGATCACATCCTTACTAAGATACACCACTGAACACAGAAACACTACACTGACTAAGAAAAGAGCACAAATCCAAAGCAAAAGCTTATATTCATTTGTTTGTAAAACACCAAGCATGGTTTCCCAAGCCCTGAGCAGCATTATTATAACGTGATTGTCCTACCTGTGCTGTGCGCTGAGTGTGTGTGTGTGTGTGCTGTTAGTCCAGTGGAAATACCTGTGGAGGAGGTGCAGGTGTCTTATATACACCTGCAGCAGGACAGTCCTGCATGTGTCACTGATCTAAAGTCACTTCACCTCACTCGCAGACTCAAATGTAGGCCAAGAATCAGCTCAAACAGAGTAATAATACCTTTAAATAATAAATATTACTGGTTATTGTCAAAGCTAGATTATTTTTATTACACAAATATACACAGGAAAGTAATTTTTATGCAGAAAACAGAAACTTTCATCTAAAACTAAAATGTTAAATTAATCTTCTGCGTTAACGTGCTAACTTTGACACCACTAATTATATTCTGTTCTATTCTAGCATAATATGAAGTTCCCATATCATGAAGTTTTCATCCGTCACTTTCTGAGAGTCTACCCTCTGTTGAAAAAAGCACATATGTGACCCTGGACCACAAAACCAGTCTTAAGTGTCAATTTTTCGAAATTGATATTTATACATCTGAAATCTGAATAAATAAGTTCTCCATTGATGTATGGATTGTTATGATAGGACAATATTTAGCTGAGATACAACTATTTGAAAATCTGGAATCTGAGGCTGCAAAGAAATCAAAATATTGAGAAAATCATCTTTGTTGTTCAAATGAATTCTTAGCAATGCATATTACTAATCAAAAATTAAGTTTTGATATATCTATGGTAAGACATTTACAAAATATCTTCATGGAACATGATCTTTACTTAATAGACTAATGATTTTTTGCATAAAAGAGAAATGGATAATTTTGACACATACAGTGTATTTCTGGCTATTGCTACAAATATACCCCAGCGACTTAAGACTGCTTTTGTGCTCCAGGGTCACATCTTACAGCTGGGCTCTTAAAGCCCACCCCAACCTTTCTCTTGCCTGCATCTAAAACTTTCATATTGCTCAGTAAAGGTCCAACAACAGCTTCACGCTTACAAACCAGGTCTGAACGTGTTAATGTGACGTTCAATGATTAACAGTCATGTTTGTCAGTATTTGTGATCCACAGTCCCCCCGTCCCGTTACATGCACATAACACACACTTCCCTACATCACAACAGTACTTTGGACAATCTGACACATCAAGTAAAGGTACTTCTTTAATACATATTGATCCAGAAAATAATGGACTAACAGAGGGGGCTTGCACTTGCATTTTTATAGTTGCCCAAATTAGTATGACTATGATATTTTACTATAAACCCGTATTGTATTTTAAAGTATTTAGTATTTATGTCTATGTTATCTGTAGATAGCAGGACAACTTAATAATTTTACTGTAAATAGTTAACAAATGTTTGACACATAAATATCAAATTGTCTGAAAATGCATATAATGTGCACAGAGTAATTAATGATGAATGCAAAATACGTACAAATGTAAATTTTAGAGTGTCACTATAATAAAAGCCATGAATATACAATTGTTAATTTAGTTTGGAACATTTTGAAAAAAATAATAAAGCATCGAAAGCAAATCGATTTTTTTCCCTAAAATATTATTATTATTTTCTTATAAATATCAATATATGAATCTATTGAAGAAACGTAATTCCTGTAAAGCTGCTTTGCAACGATTGTATCATAAAAAGCACTATACAAATAAACTTGAATTTAAAATAATCACAAGTCTCCTTTAGTTTACCATAAAGATAAAAAACAATTAAGAAATAAAAGAAAACAGAAAATAGAAACAATTAAATAAAAAAGCAATGAAACGTTTGTTGCAATTTTTATTGTAAATTCAGAGAACCAATAAAATACAATTGTAGAAATACAGTATATATCACATAAACATAATTGTAATAATTTCTTACTCGGAAAATAATAAACTCTAAACATAAAATACTAAACTCATATATCCAAGACATATTTCAAGCGCGTTGATTTGAATTGGAATATAAAATGAATAGTTGCAACAAACTATTACAGTAAACATTTAAAAACACAACAAAGTATAATGTCATGCAGTTATCTTTAGCTGAAGTTGTAAGTTTATTAAGAATTATCAACTCTCTCTGCTGCAGTGCTTATTTTATCTTTATGATATCAGATAAAAATGTCATATGAAAGTAAAAGCCTCTGACTAGCTAAAAATTAAATGTAATAAACACTGTTTGTTGTTTTCACCTCCATAGTAAAATAATTTAGATAAAAGCTTAATTAGCTTATCTGTGGGTTCACTGAGTTTGTGCGGTTCAACTCCTGAACATAAAGAGAGTAGATGGTGTAATATATCATAATCTTACTCTAACAGGTTGAAAGGCTGATGCACTTAAACCTCTAAGCTTTAGACTCAAGCAGTTTTATCCTTTATTATTTAACCATTTTGCACATCATAAGTCAGACATGCTCTCTAAATAAACATGACCACTTTCCATTTTATAAACACAACAGAATTTTAGTTTTAAAACAGTTTTATGTACATTTTGTTTGTAATAGACTTCTATTCAAGTCACAATTTGTTAGTGGTGTTTGCTAAGACAAGAATAAATGAATACAAATAAATAAATATCAATGCAGAAAATTACATATATCTTCAGTTTATATTTTTTAACTAACTAACTAACTAACTAACTAACTAACTAACTAACTAACTAACTAACTAACTGTAACAAAGTTCGTAGGAAGGAAGGAAGCGGACAGGGTTGGCTCGTGAAGGTGTTTTTATTAACACAGATAAACTCACACAGGTGCGCACTCTGCGTCACCCGGAAACATCAACTCTCTCGGTTGTCTCAGCGATCACTCTCTGTATTCGTTCCGACTGTTTCTCTCTGACAGCTCGTGCGCCCGAGTCTTCACTCCGTCTCTCTCTCTGAACTGCCGTTCCACGGCGGCTTTTATCCGGTCTCCACGCCAATTACTGCAATCAGACACAGGTGATCCTCATTTTGCACTTGACCCACTTACTTACCGCTGTCTCCTGAGTCTTTCTCCCGCTGCAGACTTCGCTGAACCACGCCCCCCTCGCCACATACCCCCACCGCCCGACTCAGGCCGGGAAGCCCTCCGGCCTGCAGCCCCCCCCCCCATTCCTGGAGAGGAAGTCGGCTACAGTCATCTGCGTCCCCGGCCTGTGGATCACCTTGAATTTGAAGGGCTGTAATGCCAGATACCAACGGGTGATCCGCGCGTTGGTATCCTTCATGCGGTGGAGCCACTGCAAGGGGGCGTGGTCCGAACAGAGGGTGAATTCCCGTCCCAGGAGATAATAGCGGAGGGTGAGGACCGCCCACCGGATCGCCAAACACTCCTTCTCAATGGTGCTGTACATCGTCTCTCTCTTAGAGAGCTTCCGACTGATGTACAGCACCGGGCGCTCCTCACCCCCTATCTCCTGGGTCAGGACAGCTCCCAGCCCCCGGTCCGACGCGTCCGTCTGCAGCAAGAAGGGGAGAGAAAAGTCAGGAGAGTGTAATAGCGGCCCGCCACACAGAGCAGCCTTTACCTGGGTGAAAACCTGCTGGCACCGCTCCGTCCACGGGACCGTATCTGGGACCTCCTTTTTAGTGAGGTCAGTCAGCGGGCTGGTGAGCTCCGAATAGTCAGGAACAAACCTCCTGTAATACCCCGCCAGCCCCAGGAACTGCCTCACCTCCTTTTTGGTCTTGGGTCTCGGGCAGGCCGCAATAGCTGCCGTCTTATCAATTTGGGGACGCACCTGTCCGTGACCCAAGTGGAAACCCAGATAACGCACCTCCACCCGCCCAATCGCACACTTCTTTGGGTTGGCCGTTAGTCCCGCTCCCCTCAGCGCTCTCAGCACCTCCCGCAGGTGCACCATGTGCCGCTGCCAGTCCTGACTGTAGATGATGATGTCATCCAGGTAGGCAGCGGCGTATGCGGTGTGCGGTCGGAGGATTTTGTCCATGAGGCGCTGAAAGGTAGCGGGTGCCCCGAACAACCCAAACGGAAGCGTGACAAATTGGTGCAATCCAAACGGCGTTGTGAAGGCTGACTTTTCTTTGGATAACGGTGATAAGGGGATCTGCCAATATCCTTTAGTTAAGTCCAGCGTCAAATAAAAACGAGCGGTACCCAGCCGATCAAGCAACTCGTCAACCCGCGGCATTGGATAGGCGTCGAATTTCGACACCGCATTCACCTTGCGATAATCCACGCAGAATCGGACCGAGCCGTCTGTTTTCGGTACCAAAACGATCGGGCTCGCCCAGTCACTGCGGGACTCTTCTATCACTCCCATCTCTAGCATCGCCTCTAATTCTGACTGGACCACCTTTTTCTTGTGCTCCGGTAAACGATACGGCCGGCTGCGCACTACCACGCCCGGCTCGGTCTCAATATGGTGTTGAATAAGGTTGGTTCGACCGGGCCGGGGCGAGAACACGTCCGCAAACTCTCTTTGCAACCGGGCTACATCGGTGAGCTGGGAGGGTGAGAGGTGATCCCCCCCGGGGCCAGAGTGAGTGATGGAACTTTGAGGCTCGCCTCTGGCCCGAGATCTTCCTCGTTACCTACTACCGTCGCCAGCATCACCGGCTCGACCTCGTTCCATTTTTTAAGGAGGTTGAGGTGATAAATCTGACGTGCCCCGCTCCGATCCGTTCGAAACACCTCATAATTGAGATCCCCTACCTGCCGTGTGACCTCAAACGGTCCTTGCCACTTGGCGAGTAATTTGGAGCTAGAGGTAGGGAGTAACACAAGTACTTTATCTCCCGGCGTGAAATTGCGTAATCTGGCACCCCGATTGTATAGCCGGCTTTGCTTGTCCTGGGCCTGTAACAAATTCTCCATGGAGAGCTGCCCCAAAGTGTGGAGTTTTGTTCTCAGGTCCAGCACATGCTGAATTTCATTTTTACTCTCCGAAGGTCCCTCCTCCCAAGTCTCCCTCAGGACGTCCAAAACCCCGCGGGGCTGGCGGCCGTACAGGAGCTCGAAGGGGGAAAACCCCGTGGAGGCTTGCGGGACCTCGCGCACAGCGAACAAAAGGGGTTCCAGCCATTTGTCCCAATTTTTGGCGTCTTCGTGAACGAACTTTCGAATCATTGTTTTCAACGTACGATTAAATCGTTCCACCAGGCCGTCCGTTTGTGGGTGATAGACGCTGGTGCGAATCGACTTAATTCCCAACAACTCATAAAGTTCGCGAATGGTTCGTGACATAAACGCCGTGCCCTGATCGGTGAGAATCTCTTTCGGGATTCCCACCCGGGAGATCATACTAAACAGAGCCTCCGCTACACTCTTTGCGGAAATGTTGCGGAGCGCCACTGCCTCCGGGTATCGGGTTGCATAATCCACCAGAACTAATACAAACCGATGCCCTCGTGCTGACCGTTCCAATGGCCCGATGAGGTCCATACCAATTCTTTCGAAGGGGACCTGCATTAGCGGAAGGGGGCGCAAAGGCGCTTTTGGGGAGGCCGGGGGATTCACTAACTGACATTCACGACAAGCCGCACACCACCGGCGTACATTCTCGTGAATGCCCGGCCAAAAAAACCGGGCCATTAAACGGTTCAGTGTCGCTGCTTGACCCAGATGCCCTGCCATAGGATTACAGTGAGCCGCCTGGAAAAGCATTTCCCGACGGCTTTTTGGTACCAACAACTGGGTTGTATCTTGTTTTGACTGAGCGTCCTGCGTCACTCGATACAACCTATCTTTTAATATAGCAAAATAGGGATAGGAAGGGGGCCGTGCGGACTGGAGAGGCCGGCCGTCAATGGAACGGACCTGGTCGAACGCGTTTTTCAGCGACTCGTCCTGGGACTGCTCCAGGGGAAAATCATCACGCTCCATGAGGATTAGCCTCTCGACCGCGCTCCGTTCCCCTGGTGCCGCCTCAGCCGGTCCTGGCTCAGCCTCTCCCGTTCGCACGGCCGCCTCCCCCCCCGGCTTCTCTTTTCCGCAGGAGGCATCCACACACAAAACTCCCAATAAAATTTTAAACGCTGGCCAATTAGTTCCCAAAATCAGCGGATGCCGGAGGCGGGGGTTAACTGCCACCTCCACCTTATGCTTTTGCCCCCGAAATTGGATGGTTAACAGCACTACTGGGTATGTCACCACATCCCCATGTACACACCTCACCCGAACCATGCAGCTCTTATCCAATGCCTTGGGCTGAATTAGGCTTTGATGGATCGAGGTCTGGTTACATCCTGAATCCACCAAAGCCCAATAAGTACCCCCCCTAATACTCACAGGTATTTGGTACCCGCCAGCTTGATCGGGGGCAGCCTGTGGGGCGTCCGGAACCCGGACCAGTGTCCCCACCTCCATCACTGGACACCGATCGATGAAGTGGCCCGGGTCCCCGCAACGCCAACAGGCCGGCCCAGGCTTCCCCGCCACCCTAGTGGCGGGAAGTGGGACAAGGAATTGGCGTGGAGACCCCGGAGGAACGGGAATGAGCGCGGAGCTCGGGCTGGCTGACCCCGCCTCCCTGGCGTGGGCTCTCACGGCCGCCGACTCCGGTGCCGGTCCTCCTCTCCATCGAGGCTGGGCTCGAGGAACCACGCCGGCACGGGACCTGGGAAGGAAGATAGGGGGAGACACAGAAGGGGAGGAGAGAGAGAGAGAGACGGATGGTAGGGTTTCGCCAACCCCATGGCACGCCACCATCTGGTCCTCGGCGAGTTAGATGGCCAGATCCAGCGACGCCGGGCGGTGGCACTGGACCCACTGCGCGGTCTCCTTCGGGAGCCGCGCAATAAACTGCTCCAGCACCACCTGGTCGATGACATAGTCGACGCCGCCTTCCCCGGCCAACAGCCATCTGCGGCAGGCGTCCCGGAGCTGGTGAGCCATCATGAAGGGCCGGCCGTTCTCCCCCAGCTCCAGTGAACGAAAGCGCTGGCGGTGCTGCTCGGGGCTCCGGCCGACCCGCTGGAGGATGGCTCGTTTCAGGTCGTCATAGACCAGGAGGTTCTGGACTGGCAGCTGCTGCGCCGCCAACTGCGCCTCCCCGGTTAGCAGGGGGATGAGGCGCACTGGCCAGTCCGTTTGTGGCCACCCACATGCCGCCGCGGTTTTTTCGAAGAGGTCGAGGAACGCCTCCGGGTCATCCTGCGGCCCCATCTTCTGTACCGGCATGTGGGTGGGCGGGCCGGGACTGTTGGATTCTCACCGGCCCGAACCTCCCGGTCCATCCAGCTCCGGAACAGCTCGCGGTCCTCCCGCTGGTTCTGGACGAGGGCACAGAATCTCCTCTCCTGGTCTGCCCTCATGTCCATCAGCGCTTTGTGATGTTCTTGGTGGAGTCCCGCGAGCGACTGGATGACATCCGCAAATGGCGATCCCGATGGTGAGGACATGATGGCAGCGGCGTTCCGGCTTCCTTCCCCGGGTTTCGGCAACCAGTGTAACAAAGTTCGTAGGAAGGAAGGAAGCGGACAGGGTTGGCTCGTGAAGACTCAGGTGTTTTTATTAACACAGATAAACTCACACAGGTGCGCACTCTGCGTCACCCGGAAACATCAACTCTCTCGGTTGTCTCAGCGATCACTCTCTGTATTCGTTCCGACTGTTTCTCTCTGACAGCTCGTGCGCCCGAGTCTTCACTCCGTCTCTCTCTCTGAACTGCCGTTCCACGGCGGCTTTTATCCGGTCTCCATGCCAATTACTGCAATCAGACACAGGTGATCCTCATTTTGCACTTGACCCACTTACTTACCGCTGTCTCCTGAGTCTTTCTCCCGCTGCAGACTTCGCTGAACCACGCCCCCCTTGCCACACTAACTAAATAACCCCCACAATGCAATGAGTCATTAAAATACAGGTAAAACACCTGCAAGAAATTAATACAGAACATTAATTCAAATGAACACAATAATCGGGTTGAGTTTTACTAATTTTCATTGTCAGTATCACTGTTGCTCATATTTAACTCTATAAGCATTTATCTTAGGTGTATAACTAATTTCACACTGTTTGTGATTTAGAAATGAATAACACCTCAGATCAGAAGGCTGGTTGAGGAGGGGTGCACTCCTTCTCTTCAGAGTAATCCAAATTTAATTGATCATTGTGAACCATAAAATGGACTATAAAATAAAAGAGTCCCCATATATTGTAACTGGAGGAGGAATCTGAGTCATATAGACATCGGAATATTATAGAGACAGAATTGAAATTGTGACTGATGCAAAAACTAAAACTATATAGGCTATCTCTATATATATATATACAGTTGTGCTCATTAATTTACATGCCCCTTGAAGAATATGCAAAATGTTAATCATTTTAACCAAACAAGAGGATCAGGAAAATTGCATGTTATTGTTTATTAATACTGTCCTGAATAAGCTATTTCACAAAACAGATGTTCACATATTCTCCACAAGACAAAATAATAACTCAATTTATAAAAATGACCCAGTTAAAAAATTTACACAACCTTATCTTAATACGGTGTGTCGTTTTCAGGATGATTCACAACTGTCTTTCTGTTTTGTGATAGTTGTTCATGAGTCCCTTGCTGGTCCTGAGCATTTCCTCCAACTTCTGCACATTCTTTGGTTTTCCAACATTTTCTGCATATAACCCAAATTACGGAAATTTAGGGATGTTTTTACATTTTAATCAAATGAAAACTAAAAGACTTTCAAATCACATGAGCCCATATTTTATTCAAAATAGAACATAGAGAACAAAACAAATGTTTAAACGGATACATTTGACACGTTTATCCACTAAATGAGCTCCTTTCAAATTTGGTTTAAATTAAGTTAATTCAGGTTAATGTCAGGTCTGTAAAATGATTAGCTATAAAAGGGATGTCTTAGAGAGGCAGAGTTTCTCAGAAGTAAAGATGGGCAGAGTCTCTCCAATCTGTGAAAGAGTGCGTAAAAGGACTGTGAAATAATTTAAAAACAATGTTCCTCAATGTCAAATTGCTAAGGCTTTGCAAATCTCATCATCTACAGTGCATAACATAATCAAAATAATTAGAGAAACGGTGGTACGAGAGATGGTATGGTGGTGCATAAGTGCATACAGTATGGGCAGCTTGCATGTTTTGGAAGGCACTATGAATGCTGAAAGGTATATAAAGGTTTTAGAGCAACATATGCTGCCCTCCAGATGACGTGTATTTCAGGGAAGGCCTTGTTTATTTCAGCAGGACAATGCAAAACCACATACTGCAGCTATTACAATAGCATGGCTTCATGGTAGAAGAAGCCTTTCTCAGTTGTAGAAATTCAGTTTAAACATTTGTTATGCTATCTATGTTCTATTGTGAATGAAATATTGGCTAATGTGATTTCATTTTATAAAAATAAAATAAAAAAAGTCCCAGCATTTCCGGAATTCAGGTTGTATTTGTACCCTTTTCAACAGTGACTGTATGATTTTGAGATTCATATTTTCACATGGAGGACAATTGGGGGACTCATACATATAATACGGAAATATTATATAAGGTGAAAACATTTACTGATGCTCAATGCATTAAGACCTGGGAGTTGTAAACGTTTTGAATTGGAGGATCAGGATAAATTGTACTTATTTTGCAATCTGGGAAACATCTAAGTATTTATATAGCTTCTTAAGTGCAGTACCAAAAAAAAAATATATTTTTTTTATAAATTATAACATTTACACATCCTCATCCTGTTCAAAAGTTTACACCCAAGTTTACATGCATTGTGTTGCCTTCTTGAGCATCAGTAAATGTTTCCGCCTTTTGTGTTTGAGTCCCTCAGTTGCCCTAAGTGTGAAAAGATGGATCTCAAAATCAAACAGGCACTTTTGAAAAGGGTTCAAATATGCAGAAGATGCTGGAAAACCGAAGTCAGACCGGCATACGTAGACGGTGAGAAAATGAAACAAAAACAGAACAAAACTGAATCAACATGTAACAGAACTTCAAGGAAGCAACTCTACTAATTTCTAAAGTGACATTTTCGAATTAGTAACGGAGGCTTGGGCTCAGCTATTAAACTGTCAAATCTAGATTTTAATCTATGGCAGAAGGAAGTAGTTCTGCACAAAATTTCTTTTTTAAAGACTCTGTGGTTGATTTACTATTTATTTACACTTTTTTGCTGTCAAAATGTTGTATAAACACAATATTAGGTTTGTAGCTGTGAGATATGGCTGTATATAAGCATGGTTGTGGTGACCAGAGGCGCATGCAAAAATAGAATGATAAAAAATGGGTATATATATATATATACCTGCACTCACTAACATCATTAACACATCCCTTCACACTGGTGTTTTTCCCTCAGCCTTTAGTTGGCTAGTATAACCCCACTACTTAAGAAATCCACCATTAACCCATGTTTTTTAGAGAATTACAGAACGGTCTCCCTTCTTCCTTTCATTGCAAAAGCAATCGAACGAGCTGTGTTCAACCAAGTCTCTACCTTTCTCACACAGAACAACCTCCTCGACAGCAACAGTCTATTTTCAGAAGTGGACATTCAACCGAGACTGACTTGCTCTCATTTGTTGAAGTCCTAAAACTGGCAAAAGTGAATTCCAAATCTTTAATATCTTTAATACTTATCTTGCTGGATCTGTTCGCTGTTTTTGACACGGTTAACCAGCAGATCCTCCTGTCAACCCTATTGAGAAAGGGCATCTCAGGAACCGCACTCCAGTGGTTTCAGTCTTACCTCTCAGATAGGTCCTTCAAGGTATCTTGGAGAGGTGACGTGTCCAAGTCGCAACATCTAACTACTGGGGTACCTCAGGGCTCAGTTCTTGGACCACTTCTCTTCTCTGTCTACATGGCATTACTGTTCTGTCATTTATAAATATGGCTTTTCATATCACTACTATGCTGATTATACTCAACTCTTTCTCTCATTCCATTTTGATGATCCGACATTAGCTGCTCACATCTCAGCTTGCCTAACAGACATTTCTTGCTGGATGAAAGACCATCACCCTCCACTCAACCTTGCTAAAACAGAACTGCTTGTGGTTCCATCAAACCCATATCATATTTATACACAGAAACTGATTTAGGCGTGCCTGTGAGATGCAATGGTTAGGTTTAGGGGTGTGGGGAAGGTGCGAATCATAAGAACACCAAATAGAAACAGAAAATTGCGCCACTGAAACGCAATGAGACCAGGCTGCGATTTGGTACTGGTGTGCTGTCTATGCAGTGCCTCTGTGTGCGCATTTCATTCAAATTAACATTAACGATCTATTACAGCCCGTGAGTACCACATTGGGATTGATAAACGAGTGAGAATGACTAACTTTCTTGAGGAAGCAGCACTGGACTGATCGTTCAAATAGGGGGGCTGAGACGACAAATAGGGGGGCCAAAGCCCACCTTAAAATGGTCTAGTTCTGCCCCTGTTTTCCCAACTGAGAGACCTGATCAAAGTGTTCTAGTGGTTATCGATTCTTTTGAACGGAACATGAAAATAGAGACACCAGCCACCATAGTCCAATGTTCACCCGAGAGCCAGAGCGCCTGACATCTTGGCAAATGTATAAGTGCTGGCTAATGCTGAATGTAAATTCAGTTAGATTGTTAAATATGCATCAGCAAAAATGATGGAGATCACAAAAAATAACATTAAAGAGGTGTGTGAACTGTAATATGCTATGGTCCCCTCCCCTTCCCTTACCGGGGTGACGATATTCTTAGCAGACTGTCTTCACTCAATGGCTGGATATCTAAGTGGTGGCCACAGAATATCATTGGTTGCATAGACATTTGGACGAGGGTTCGGGGCAGACATGACCTGTTGAAAAGAGATGGTCTTCATCCCCCCTGGGGTGGTGCCGCTCTTCTCTCTAGAAATATGGCACATAGTCTTAAAGTTCGTACTTGACTAACCGGGGCCCAGGTCAGGAAGCAGATAGACTGGCTAAACCGACCGTCTGCTAGTCGCCTCACGTCACAGAAGTCAGTTAATTCTCAGCACATAGAGACCCTTTCACCTAGATATCACACTATAGATATTGTGTCTGTTCCCCAAACTAGAAAATACAAAAACATTAAAAAACCAATTAAAGAGCAACAATGTAATTGATGTTCAACAAATAAAAAAAACAGTATAATACAGATAAATGATCAAGCTCAGCTTGATGAATATTAGATCCCTTTCAAGAAAAGCACTTCTTGTAAAAGTATTATCATGTTCTTTGTTTAAGAGAAACTTGGCTAAGAGTTAACGATTAAATAAATAAGTCTACCCCCAAGAATACTACTATAAAAATAAATAAAAGGGGGAGGGGCTGCTACAATTTACAGTAGTTTCAGTATTCAGTATTTCAGGTCTGGTTTCAAATATTATTCTTTTGAAGTGATGGAGCATGGGTGAAAAAAAAAACTGAAACAGTTAAAATAGTCATCAAAACAGGATATTGGGCCCCAAGAGCCAAAGCAGTGGTGTCTAAGGATTTTTGTGCCAAAAAAAGATATTAATTAGGTGAACCCAGCTAGAAATGAATATTAAAGATATTCATCAGGCTAATTTGTATCATACCTTTTGCATTTAGATATGGCAGAAGGCCATGTGTTTCTGTTCATGGACTTCCAATTTTTATATTTTGCATAAACAAACAATCTTCATAATAATCATATATATATATATATATATATATATATATAATTCTTATTTGTTGAACATCAATTACATTGTTGCTCTTAAGGTCTCAACATTTGTAAATGTTTGATTAGATTTATATATATACATATATATAAATCTAATCAATCATTTAAAAATCAGATCTGTGATTTTTCTGAAGTACCTAACTGATTGTACTGTAGGCTTATCCTCCGGATAAGAATAAAATAATAAAAGCATGGAAAAAAGTACTCAAATTTACATATCTCCACGACTTATAGGCAGTGTGCACAGATGCCCTTGCCGATATTGCAAATGTTTCCATTGACAATAAACTGATTTGCATGGAAAATTGAGTAAATGGAATCTTTCTGTAATAAAACCCTTGATATCTCTGCCCACACAGTCATAAAAAGATAACTGTGAAATGCAGAATTCAGAATTCTGTTGCTCACTGCTGGATCCTTCTGTCACTAGTTCTAGAAAATGTAAGTCATTCTGGTTACTAGATCCAAATCTATTCTTTCATTAGCGCTGAGAGAGAGAGAGTGTGTGTGTGTGTGTGTGTGTGTGTGTGTGTGTGTGTGTGTGTGTGTGTGTGACTGTAGTCCTGCTGAACATCCAGTGGTTGGTCCATAAGCTATCACTGTGTCACTGAACAAAGCACGTAACTACAGGTTATTCGAGGGAGTTGAGTTTACCTCTGATGAGTGTACTATAAGTCACTTAGGGTGAAGTGTTTGTTAACTGACTATTATTAGTGTATTGCAATGGTAGGATTAATTATTAAAATGCTTTAAAAAAGATATGTTGCTCATTCCTTTTCTGCTGAACGAATTTAATTAATTAAAAAATTCTTATTGTTGTCATAATTGAAGATAATATTAAAGAGAATACCAGAGATTCCTTTCTATCCTTGGAAAAAAGTGTACTTTGTATTAAATGAGCACTTGTAGTGTACTGTAAATCATAAACACATTTGGTAACCCTTTGTTTTAAGGTGTCATTGTTACACGTTACATGCACTTATTTTTATAATAACAAATTATGCATAATTACATCCAAGTTACCCTAAGCCAAACCATAATCCTAACCCTAACCATACAGTAAGTACATGTAGTTAATAAATATTACTTGCATGCATATTACATTGGAACAAGGACACCCTAAAATGAAGTGCAACCACATGTTTTAAAACTATGCTCTTGCAGATAATAAAATAATAATGAAATAAAAGGTAACATAAGTGTACTTAAAGAGAGTTCATTTTCATGACTATATTTCTTAAAACACGATACATTAAACAGTGTTTGTACCTGTGTTATTTAATATTATATTCAAAGTTAATATAATTTAAATGTTCTAAATTGCAACGTCCTATTTACAAAGGCATACTTACTGTTATATAACACATGGCATACAAGTTTTAATAGAAATATAAGTTTTAATAGAAATGTTGGTAAGTTGGCATTTTTATTAACATGAAATTGTTACAAAAGTGACAGTGCTCTAACAACAGTTATAAGCTCAATACATTCATAAATGACAATTGACATTGAACATAAATAAATACATACATAAGAAAGTAAAACTTTAAATAGAAACATAAAACAGATGATAAAGACCAAGTGACGTAATGTCTCCTCTGCGTCAGCGAAGCACAAAATGCGTACGCTCTTCTGTATCAGCCGGGCCACAAGGCTGCGCTATTTGCGTTCAAATCAGAGCCTAAATTGACGAAGACGACGCATCCCTGTGTCAAGGCTGATACAGAAGACTATGCATTTTGTGCTTCGCTGATGCAGGGGTGACGTTAAGGTGCTGTTAGATTTAATTTCTGCATAAGTGAATACAAAGCTTCATAAATGTAAAGAGCTCGCTTTATTATGTTGCTCCTGGCTATAAGAGGAGGAGGTCGCTGGACAGGTGGCTCTTGGCTATAAGTAGAGCATTCTATAAGTAGAGAAAGAATGCATTCATTCTGTGTCTGTCATGCTATGTTTTCTGTACCTTATTTGGTCATTTGGTGAACCCCCTGGACATACGAAACTCTCTGGTACCATATATAAAGGCATACTTGTCTTAGAATAAATGAGTTTGAGTTCAAAAGCCTGATGCTTCTCTGCATCATGTTTTTGTTTCTCCCAGATCTGTTGAAGATTTCGCTCACAACATCCAACCTATATTTCTGATTTGATTTAGAAGGGATCCAAAACACAGAAAGAAAACTTAGTTCATAAGGGAACTGAAGTTTTACAGGTGCCTAATTATTGAATAAATTTGTTATTTTTGTTTTATTTCCGTACAAAAAGTATAATCGTCGCTTCATAACGTTACGATTGAACCACTGATGGCAGATGGAGGATCCGGACGATGCTTTTCATACTTTTCTGGACCTTGACAGTGTTTTTTACTTGGCAGTCTATGGGACAGTAACAAGCCTCCCGGTTCTCATCAAAAATATCTTAAATTGTGTTCTGAAGACGAACAAAGCTTTTATGGAGTTGGATAGACATGAGGGTAAGTGATTAATGACAAAATCTTCATTTTGGGGTGGAGTATCCCTTTAATATTCAGCATAAATTCACAGATCACTATGACAGCAATTTTCTGATAAGATAAAGAATGAATATAAATTATTCTGCAGGGAAAAAAATCAATAGTTGTTCAATTTTTAAGTTTATATTAAAAGTGTTTTAAAGTGAATATTACCAGATTGCTGATTGGTGTTATATCTGAATGGGTTATGGCTCTGTACAAGTTTTCAAAGTTGGATGATTAATGGTGTTTTGCAGGAAAATACCATTCAAAGTTTCACACTGAAAGCTTGGAAAGTGTCACTTGTCACATTGTTACTTGAATAGTCTTTTTTCTTCTTCTTCAGGGAAGGTCTGTCACTATCGTAACACCCTCAAGGCTACTCCAGAGACACTGAACTTGATGTTGTGCATGCATACAAAAGGTTACAGAAACAAATTCCAGAGACTCTGCAAAACTCATCATTGCAAAAGCGTTACAAAGAGCCGATCCTCCCTATACGCAGAATACACAAGCTGCGTAGGGCCCCCGAAACACCAGGGGCCCCCTTGCTCGCAAAGATGATTTCATTTAAGTTTTTTTTTTTATTTGGCAAGCGGCTATGAAAACATGAATGATAATTTATTGTAATGCGGTGCTCTTTCTACATAAAAATCTGTCAAATCATGTAACGTGAATGTCGTAAAGTCTCTTGCACGAGACAAAAACAATGAGTTGAAAGCATAGCGAGCCACAGAAGAAACACTGTTTCTCGAGCGCTTTCCGCGAGCGCGATTCGAGATGGAGTGGAACACGGACAAATGTGTTTCATTAATTCGTTCATAACCACTCGAACCCCCGTCCAACAACCCCCTCCCACCCTCAGTCAACACAGTTTTGCGTAGGGCTCCCAAAAGCTTCAAACTTAAAGGTTCCTTAGAAGTTTGTTCAAATCACTTTAAGCTTCCAGAGCTGGTTTTTGCAAAAAAATGTTATAGAAGAACATTTTTTTTCCCAAAGAACCTTTCAGTGATCAGTTCTGAAAATAACTTTTCTTAGTGTAAAGATCATTGCAATTATCTGAAGAAACTTTTTTCCACCATAAGAACTTTTTGAGCAATGCAAAGATTCCATGGATGTTTAGGGTTCCTCACAGAACCACTGATGGCAAAATAAAAGCATTATTATTAAGAGCGTAAGCATTTGATTCTGAACAGTAACGTCGAGTGACAGTAGCTGGTGATATCTGGTCTGATGTGGGGTAAATTTATGATGAACCAGTTGTCTGTTCTTTATTGTGCTGCAAGAATGCGAGTGGAGCTTGTCTTCTTCTGAGACGTCATTCCGCATGATTTCACCACATGACTGCATCACCTTCTATTCATTTTCAATAAACACAACCAATAACATTGTTGTTATTGCTACTGACATAACATCACCAATACAGACCAGAGAAATTCTGGAAATATCTGGTCAGGCAAAGACTGTATCATCTGCGACAACTGAGGAAATTCAGGGTCTCACCAGCAATCCTGAAAACATTCTATTCAGGGGCCATAGAAAGTGTACTGACTCAGTGCATCTCAGTGTGGTATGGAAACGTCTCCAATCAGGACTGCAAAGCTCTGCAGAGAGTTGTGCGCTTAGCTGAGCGCATCTCAGGGTCTGCTCTCCCCTCTCTGCAGGACATCTACCTCAAAAGCTGCAAAAGCAGAACTGCTAAAATCCTCAAAGACTCAACTCACCCCGGTAACCATCTTTTCTGTTTACTGCCATCTGGCAAGCGCTTCAGGAGCATGATGGAAAAAACTGAGAGATTGAGGAGGAGCTTCTTCCCTCAGGCCATCAGGGTCCTAAACTCAAACTCAATTTAATAAACTGTAAAATACTCACCATCATCCATACTGCTGCTATGTATATACCCGGTACAACCTGTTTGAACATTCCTCTTGCAGATCCCAGCTTATATTATTATTTATAAAGTCCATATTATACTGTATTGCACAATTTAATTAATAGCACATTTTACTCTTTATTTTGTCTTATTTTTTATTTTTTTTACCTATATATATATACAGGTGCTGGTCATATAATTAGAATATCATCAAAACGTTGATTTATTTCACTAATTCCATTCAAAAAGTGAAACTTGTATAATGTATACATTCATTCCACACAGACTGATATATTTCAAGTGTTTATTTATTTTAATTTTGATGAGGCTGGCTGTTCACAGAGCTCTGTGTCCAAGCACATTAATAGAGAGGCGAAGGGAAGGAAAAGATGTGGTAGAAAAAAGTGTACAAGCAATAGGGATAACCGCACCCTGGAGAGGATTGTGAAACAAAACCCATTCAAAAATGTGGGGGAGATTCACAAAGAGTGGACTGCAGCTGGAGTCAGTGCTTCAAGAAACACTACGCACAGACGTATGCAAGACATGGGTTTCAGCTGTCGCATTCCTTGTGTCAAGCCACTCTTGAACAACAGACAGCGTCAGAAGCGTCTCGCCTGGGCTAAAGACAAAAAGGACTGGACTGCTGCTGAGTGGTCCAAAGTTATGTTCTCTGATGAAAGTAAATTTTGCATTTTCTTTGGAAATCAGGGTCTCAGAGTCTGGAGGAAGAGAGGAGAGGCACAGAATCCACATTGCTTGAGGTCCAGTGTAAAGTTTCCACAGTCAGTGATGGTTTGGGGTGCCATGTCATCTGCTGGTGTTGGTCCACTGTGTTTTCTGAGGTCCAAGGTCAACACAGCCGTATACCAGGAAGTTTTAGAGCACTTCATGCTTCCTGCTGCTGACCAACTTTATGGAGATGCAGATTTCATTTTCCAACAGGACTTGGCACCTGCACACAGTGCCAAAGCTACCAGTACCTGGTTTAAGGACCATGGTATCCCTGTTCTTAATTGGCCAGCAAACTCACCTGACCTTAACCCCATAGAAAATCTATGGGGTATTGTGAAGAGGAAGATGCGATATGCCAGACCCAACAATGCAGAAGAGCTGAAGGCCACTATCAGAGCAACCTGGGCTCTCATAACACCTGAGCAGTGCCACAGACTGATCGACTCCATGCCACGCCGCATTGCTGCAGTAATTCAGGCAAAAGGAGCCCCAACTAAGTATTGAGTGCTGTACATGCTCATACTTTTCATGTTCATACTTTTCAGTTGGCCAAGATTTCTAAAAATCCTTTCTTTGTATTGGTCTTAAGTAATATTCTAATTTTCTGAGATACTGAATTTGGGGTTTTCATTAGTTTTCAGTTATAATCATCAAAATTAAAAGAAATAAACACTTGAAATATATTAGTCTGTGTGGAATGAATGTATACATTATACAAGTTTCACTTTTTGAATGGAATTAGTGAAATAAATCAACTTTTTGATGATATTCTAATTATATGACCAGCACCTGTGTGTATATTCTTGTGTTGTGTTAGAAGAAGAGAAATTCCTCCAAGACCGTTCCTCAGAATATCTGATATTCCATAGTCGCAGCAGCACTGCCAAAATACTACTGGAATAAATCTGTCATGAACACCAGAGCTGAAATTACTGCAGTTTTGGCATTGTGACACAAAATAAATGCAAGAAATAAATACAGATAACAAAATGGACCCCGAGTTATGATATATGTTACATATTGCACATAAAACAAGTCCAAAGTGTTCCCAAGCAACTATTCCCCAAGCAGCCTACTTATATTTGTATACATAACACTGCATAATTGAAATGTAAGTTTTCAATAAAAGCATTGTAAAGCTCTTTACAGCATATGAAGCTTATAACTACAATTGCATTATCAAGTTGAGTTACTAATTAACTGATAAGCAGAAGCGCTTCTAATGGCATAATTTTCCACAAAGTCCAACATGTAAGGACAGTCCTTGAAGACGTGACACCTCTGACCTTTGAAACTCTGCAGTGTGACGTCTGCACCTGTGCTCAGAGTGTGATGAGCATCTGCACACACACGCACACACACACACACACACACACACACACACACACACACACACACACACACACACACACACACACGCACGCACGCACGCACACACACGCACACACACACACACACACACACACACACACACACACACACATTTGTCTTACAAAGTGCACAGTGCCTGAAAACATAACATTTCTGGACTTCTGGAAATAATATAAATACATACATAAACAAATAATGATTGTGAAAAATAAATAAATACACATTTCAGTTCTTAACAAAGAAGTTCACCCTCTGCAGCTGCTCAGGCGACAACAGCACCTTTAGGGTCATCATGGCCACCAAGCCTCCATTACCCCTGGGCTTGTTCATCTCCTGCAGGGAGTGGTACACATAAAAACAAAGCAAAAATCGTGTTATCAGCCTGCAAAAATCTGTATTGTTTTAAACCCAATACATATTCATATTTCATATAGCCCATTCAGAAAATCTAAATACTGCATTAGAGATCAATTTGGCTTAAGAGCTTCCTACAAGAAACGAGTGTAGCCAATATTTGCTTAATTAAATACAATACACAGCAAACTAACTGCATTAGATTTGTGAAGGCATAAGACTACATAGAACACATAAGACTAGTGTACTCACCAAATAGTTGATTGTCTATCTGCAATACTTCTGCCCTTTCCTGGCTGTCCCTTCCGGATTAAATGAGGTCTGACGTTTCGGCATGTTAATGTTATGATTTGATGTAGCCAGCACGTGGAGGCTTGTTTACGTTTTTAACCAATGATATATCAGGTATTTATTTGACACCGCTTTCAGCCATTCATTTGTTTGACCAGAGATCTTACGGCATTAGACGCTATGCTGCTGCATCTCAATAAAGATTCTAGAGCGGTTTTTTTTAGGCCGATTCAGCACAACTCCAAAAAGGAGGACAAATGAGTGTCTGGCTTGAGGCTGCGCCGGATGCTGGACAGGGGGCTTAAAATTCGGCCATGGCCATCCTAACTTTCCCCTAAAAAACTCACTCTGTATGATTTAGAAGCATTTTGAAAAGTGGGGATATGGGGAAATGTCCTGAAAAGTCACCTTCTCCTTGTAATACCTGTCATACCTGTGTCATTATACAAATGAATGTCCTCATTTGTCACAAAAACGTAAACACACACACACACACACACACACACACACACACACACACACACTATATTTGCTTAATGCATTGTGAAGACTTGTGATATTGAAGACATGTGATATCATGTGATATTGACAGTATGACTGTTGACAGTTACTGTTAGTGTGTTGTAATCTGGAGCATGACGCTGTTTAATACTAAACCTCAGCTTCTGGCCTTGACCTGACCTCCACATGTGATATTACTGGTGGAGCACAGTGTGTGACACCATCTGACGGTTATGCAAGCAGAAAAACCTAACATTACTCGAAATGTGTGATACTCAAATACATTCTGATTCCATCTGCTGCATAATAAACATTCCACATTTACAACAATATTAAATATTATGGCGGTACAGTATAATATCAGATGGTCATATAATCGTAATTTTAGATGCACCATGATATTGTATGTACCATATTTATATCACTACACCTTGCCAAAAGTAACATGTAAAAAAAAAATTATATAAAAAACAATTCCTCAGAGAAAATCACGTCTTCCAAATGCTGAAATGATATAATGTTGATGTAAAAGAACATAATTCTGGCACTTCTGAAGCTGAAATCACAATCATAATGATATTTATAATCTTTATCTTGGGTGTGTTTGCTGTCTCCACCTTAGATAGCAGGGCATGAATCGATCACAGCTGGGATGGACACAATACACGCTGTATAAATATACCAGTAAATATCAGGAGAAGTGTTTGAGAAAAAGCAGCAGCACACTTACAATAATAATATTCTTTAAACAAATAAACTTATGTAATGTAATGTTTTGAGAGACCTAAAAGCATGTTATTTACAATTAGACGAGAAAGTATAGTTTAAATAATATTGAAAGCAATTAGTTGAACTTAAGAGTGCTTGTTTGCCTCACCTAAGACTTCAGTACATCTTAATCTCACAATTACTTTCTTACTATTGTCTATTAAATATGATACACATAAAGCACTGCATGCACTGACAAGCGTTTCAAATATATTTGATGTAATTCCAATTGACATTTGTATTTATAAATCTGTAGATACACATTTGTAATGATGAAGATGCCGTTTACTACATGTCATTAAATAACACAGTCGACAGTTACATTTATAATGTACTTAAGTAACTCTTCAAAACATGACAAATGTTAATAAAACATTATGAATTCAAATGCACTTTGATTAAATTATGTGATCATTTACTCACCCTCACATTCAGACAAGTATGAGTGTCTTTCTTCTGCTGAATATAAAATAAGATATTTTGAAGAATGTTGGTAACAAAACAGTGCAGCCATTGACTTTAATAGTATTTGCCACATAATCAATGGAAATCAATGACTAAAAATATATTTATATTTTATGTCATAAAAGTGTACTGTATGCACACCTAAGTGTCCATTTATTCAATAATGCTTTTTTTTCAAGTTCTTTTTAACTTACATTTTTAAGATTTGAATTACATTACAAGTACACGTTTAATTAATAAGCACACTTATTTTCCACAAAGACAGGGCTGTTTTCATCATCCAATGGAGAAATTGTAGTAAATTTGATCTTAAACCAAACTAAGACCTCTCAAAACACATTTTTTTTCTAATATCATAATGGGTATGATTCTCTCTCTCTCTCTCTCTCTCTCTCTCTCTCTCTCTCTCTCTCATTTTCTAATCTATAGCAAATAAACTGTGATAATGAAAGAAGCTGCCTGAATGAATGTTGGTTCGACTGTAGCTGTTACGTTTTCTAAAGCGCATATCTCTTTGACCACTAGAGGGCACTCTGTGACCGACAGAACAATCTCGAAGGAGCTCTTAAAGCTATAGTTCCACCCAAACATTCTGTCATTATTCCTCGAAATGCAGTGTTTCAAACATGTATGACTTTCTCTCTTCTGTAGAACACAAAAGAAGATGTTACAGTCACCATTCACTTTTTAAAAGATGCAATGAAAATGACTGCAGCTGCCAGTCGCTCACATTCTGCCTAGCTTGTGTGCTCCACAGAAGAAAGAAAGCCAAACAGGTAAGCAGTGGGAGTAAATGAAGATAGAAATATTACATGTTGACTGAACTATACCGATAAGGTTATTAAAGGAAAGGTAAACTTTGCATTCCATCAAAGTAATTTCTATATAAACCATTTGAAGTTTGATTCCTTCTCACAGCTGTAAACACTGCGATTCTGTGATGCTTTAAGTATTTCATTATATGCATTTAATTTCAGTTAATTTACAATTGTCTCTATTGTTCCTGAAATATGGCTCAAGTGTGATTTAAGATGCTTTATAAAATATTTGATTTTACACATTTGTAATGTCGAGGTTCCAACTGAAAATATATTAGCAGGCTACAGATAAAACTGTAATTACTAAGCACTTAATGTGATTTAGTGTGTGTCAACACATCACATAAGTGTACTTCGTTAAAGCATGACACAAGATTATTGAAATAGGATATAAATGTAGTGGTAAAACAAGTTTTCGCTGTCAATTTTTTAAATTTGATATCAGTGTATGAATATGTAATTGAAACACTAGTCAAGAAAGTATTATCTTTAAGTTCGCTTAAATGACCTTTTATTGCATTATACATTTTTTATACATAAAACAATTTTGAAAGAAACATACAAAAAGCTAATATTTATTAATTTAAAAAATGCACTTACATTTGTCCCGGTCTGTGTCTTTTAAATCACAGGGTTTGATATGGTGCCATTGTGGTGCCATAAGATAATCAGTAAGGTTGTGATGTAATTATCCTGCAGAGTAATTAGTCACATGACATTTATTGCTCAGGAGATTGGGTCAGAAATCCTGTGTCTGGAAGTGCGTGCCCATGAACAACAACTTTGCACTCTAGCTGTCATTAAAACGAATGAAAACGCTAGTCTCCTCTGCGTATTATAGACCTCCATGATCACAACCACCCAGCTAACAGGGAACCAGGCCCAGTGCCAGGATATTATAACTGGGGGGCATTTCAATAGTCTAATGTAAAATGCTGGTAAATAAAGCTAAATTTGTACTTCTATTATACAGATGAACATTTCTAAAAGTGTTTTTAGTTTTTCTCCCTTGATAACAAATCCTTTAAGTTTAACGGTATTCAGAAAACTCATGAAAAACAGTAGGCTATAAGTAGCTAGTTAAACTTATCCTTCAAATTTTAAGGTATTCAGGAAAGAGCAACATAAATAACAGAAAATATACGCAGCTATACAATTAAAGGACATTTTACATATGCCATTATTGTCACGAATCTGGTTGCCATTCCACCACATGGACTCTTGCACCACACTACAGCTGCACATTACTCCACCTCAGACTACAACTCCCATCATTCACTGCACTTACGACGCACACACTTCCAGCTGATTGCACAAATCATTCATTGCACTGATCACACAGCTGCACCCCATCACCCACTCTATATAAGCTTTGGACTCCATCTCATTCACTGCAAAGTCTTGTTTAGCCCCGTCTGACATTTCCAAGCGTTTTCCCTGAGTGTGTTTCCCTGTGTTTACCTGGACTGCCTATACGACTCTGACCGTTTGCTGCCTGCCTTTTGACCCTGCCTGCCGTTTGATATCCTCTCTGTCTGCCGCCTGCCCCAACCTTTGCATTGCCCCTGTTGCTGATTCTGCCTTGCCTTCGTTACACCTGTTACTGTCTCTGAACCTTGCCTGTTTGACCTCCTCTTGTTTATCAATAAAGCTGCATTTGGATCTAACGACACTGCCTCTTCATTACAGAAGATTTCGCCACCTCAGATCCAGCGGCTTTATTTCGGCTACCCAGCCTAACCATGGATTCGATAGACCAACTCCTACATCTTCGCCAGTGAGGCCTGTCCATTGAGGAGTATGTTCACCGGTTCTGTGAGCTGTCATTTCAGGTACCGTTGTACGATGAATTTCTGTTTAAATACTTGTTTCTTTTCGGGCTCAATAGACACATCAAATCCCTGTTTCATAAATCTCTTTCCTGGAGGAGAGTTTAATGGCAGTTTGAGGGGCCTTATGGACTATGCCTTGTTGTATGCTGGCTCCTCATTTACTGTGGGTGTCGCGGAGGAGGAATGCGACACCGCGCCTTTAACCAAGATGGCGGATGCACCAGAAGGCACGCACAAAATGGCAGAGGCAACAACGCACCATCAGTTCCCAGAGTCTCACAACATGCCTGCCAAACCAGAGTCTGCTCATGTCATGCCTACCGAGCCAGGTTCTGCTCACGTCATGCCTGCCAAACCAGGGTCCACGCCTGCGAATGTACCTCTTTGGCCAGGACTGATTGTTAGTGTGTTGGACCCACCACTGGTGTCGGTGCGAGCAGCTGGCATCCCCAGGTCCGCAGCATTGTCCGCTCCGTCCCAGGAGCTCGCAGAGTCCGCTCCAGAGCCCGCTCCGTCCCAGGAGCTCGCAGAGTCAGCTCCAGAGCCTGCTCCGTCCCAGGAGCTCGCAGAGTCCACTCAAGAGCCCGCTCCGTCCCAGCTCGCATTACAATTATAATTTGTGTTTTATTTTTTTAGTTGTATAACATTTTAAAATAAAAGGCAAATTATAATCGCGCCTGTTTTAGGCTTTTCCAGTTTTTAATATTTTAGACGGTGTCACGGTGACGCTAACTCCTCATTGTACGTGCCTTTAGAGAGAAATGCATCTTTACGGATTACATAATGAAAGGGTTTTTGCTTTTGATTTGAATTATTTTGTTTTAAAATGGAAATTCAAAGCTTTCTATAGATATATTTATCCTATCTGTCAGTCAGAGTTTCGGTTCATCATTTTGAAGCGCTCCTGTTCAAGACCGGCAGAAAGTACATCCTCCATTGTCGTATTTAGGCTATTTTATAAAGGTACAACGTTTTGTTGATATTGTGAATGCAGACAAATAAAAGTTCAGAATTATGTATTTATCTTACCATAGTGAGCAAAAATGACGGTGTAGGCCTTTTTTAAGTTGTTTCTACTGTAAGTGATGGTGTTGCGCCTCCATGTCCTGCAGAGCACGCTTCAGCTTACACTCCCCACACAAACTGATGGATATGCGTCTAACAGCGCACATTTATATAGGTTAAACATTTAAACTAACACTGGGATATTATTGAACTGTGCCCCCCATTCTAAACTCAAGAATTCACAATTTGGGAACAGACTTGCTCCTCATAAATCAAACCAAAGCACAAATATATCCTGCACAAACACCAAACACAAAGGCCCTTCATCACATATTAGCAAACATCAGTTGAGGTCAGTGTGGTTCACTGTCAGTGGTCTGAGATGTGTTTTTAGAGGAAACTTGAAAAGATTGATCCTGTTTGTTGTGCGAAGAAAGCCTCTATCCCACGAGTCACACTAACACTTACCCCCCCCCCCCCCACACACACACACAGTGCTTACCACACAGACCATCGACGGTTCAGCCGCAGTGGAAAACTGTTCTGACAGTTATCGCTTCAAACACACAAGCAGTCACACACACACACACACACACACACACACACACACACACACACACACACACACACACACACCTTGTCATCTCAAGGCAGTGCAAAAACCAAATAAATGTAGAGAGAATGGGGGATGCTGGGAATTCATATTTTTCCACTTCAGGACTTCATTTGATCTCGCCTTGGTGCTGAGTTAGTGGTAGCAATTTCCAGTCAAGGTTACCCATCAACACTAATTTATCAGCTTGTGCTGGTTTTCCCAAGCGCTCTCCCTTTTATATTGCCACAACACACACTCACACACACACACACACACACACACACACACACACACACAAACACGTTGGTTTTTATGGTTTACGGGGACTTTCCATAGGCGTAATGGTTTTTATACTGTACAAGCTGTATGTGCTATTGCCCTACACCTACCCTACACCTAAACTTAGCCCTCACAGGAGACTGTGCATTTCTATTTTACCTCAAAAAAACTCACTCTGTATGATTTATAAGCGTTTTAAATTATAGGGACACTGAAAATGTCCTCATAAATCACCTTCTCCTTGTTATACCTATGTCATACCCATGTTATTATACAAATTTGTGTCCTCATAAATCACATAAACATGCCCACACACACACACACACACACACACACACACACACACACACACACACGCACAGAGATTCAGGCTTTGGAATTACAAGTCAGCTCTGTGATTCATCAAAGGTGGCTCATTATTCAAAATCTTGTGGCTTGGAGACTATGGCAGCCCACATAATTTTACCATGTGGTAAAATATTGTGAAAATCGATTTACGGTTGTATCTTGGCAACATTTTGGCTAAATTAAATTAAATTTGGTAAGCGCCACCTTAATTCGGTAGGAAAACTTGGGTTTGATGAAAGCGCCACCTGCTGGTTTCAAGTTGTAAAATAAGACTAAATATGCTGCATTTTGAATGAAACGGTTGCTAATGTGCTTGGCCTTGCTGCAACTATTTTAGTGCTATTTTCACAATAAGTGGAGCATTTAAAAAACTCTCAGCACTGATGTCCAAACAGAATGGCAAAAAACTTTTGAGTGTGAAAATGTGTAAGCGTGTATTCCTTCAATTTAAGGTTGGAATACACATGACTTTTGCTAAGATTTTGCCCCTATTTGATCTCTGGATGGGTTAAACATTGTTGATGAAAGTCTGTGCAAGTCTTCAGATTTTCGCCAGTTGGAGTTGACAGATTTAATTGAAAATCACATGTTTGATAGTTTGAGCAAATTTTCTAATAAAATTTACTTTTGTGTGTTCAGAATCACTGGTAGTGTAGTGATCCTTAGACATTTAATGTATGATGACTGTAGGAGCCATATTATTGTTTATATTGAATTTATTTGAAGTATTATTTTATTTATTATTGTTGAATTAAGTATTGCTTTGTATGGCTGTATTGTGTCTGTGTACGAGTCCTCTATAGGAGGTGGGGACTAGATGGTGCTATCGGCATATATATTGGCATTATGTCGGAGAGCAAGGTGGAAGCGTCGTGAGCGGATAATGTCTTTGACCGCGCTCACAGGAGTGGCTGTGCACCTGTGCACACAAGAAATAGTAAAGCCAAGCCCAACCATCGGGTTTATGTTGTTTATGGACTGCATTGATTTGCATTTGTTAAGTTTCGAAAGCAAAATAAAGAAAAGATGCACTTTCGGCAACTTTGTGGATTCTTTGGAAAAGAGGAAGCACGCGTCAAACACTGTTCAATGGCGTTTCCCAGGTGGTAAACTAAAGGGAGTTTTTGCCGCTACAATGACCATTTCTTTCCTCTCCATTTTCAAAGTTGGCAAGAGTATGATGCCTAGTATTTCAAAATCTTTTTTTTCTATTTATTTAAATAGATTTGACTATCACTTAACTTTAAACTTTTTACGTTTTTTTAAAGTATCAACATCTAAATCAAGCATTTAAATGACATAACCAAAGCTAATAAATTCTTAATAAAATATTGCATTCCAATCAATTACCACCCGAATTGCAAATTACAGACTTTCAAATCACTTGAGCCAATATTTTATTCACAATAGAACACAGAGAACACAACAAATGTTTAAACGGATACATTTTAGACTTGTATCCAATAAATGAGCTTATTTCACGTTTGATGCCTGCTACAGGTCTAAAACAATTTGATACGGAGGCAAAAAAAAAACAAAAAAAAAGGCAAGATGGCGCCGAGGATGGCAGCCGTGTTGCGTGCTCCGGGAAAACTTTGCAGTTTTTTATTTGTTTTTTTGTTGTTTTACGTGTTAGATGTTGTTAGTATAACTGTCTACGATAGAGACACGCTTTTAAACATTGGTTCCTCCGTCGCGCAACGCAAACCGGACTTTGAGTTTTTGAATGCCGGTGGATTGTTCACAGACACGGCATCAGAGCTCTTTGTCTGGGTTGCGCAATCGAGGAAACGCCGCCGACGCCGAAAAAGAGGGAAAAGAGCTGGCGTTCTCGTCAGACTGAGACGCCGTGCTTTCCGACCTCCTCTTCCAACCATTTTACTGGCCAACGTTCAGTCACTGGATAACAAACTCTGTGAACTGCGGGCACGCATCAGGCTTTCCTGTAGCTCAACTGGTAGAGCATGGCGTTAGCAACGCCAAGATCATGGGTTCGATTCCCAGGGAAAGCAAGAGCTGATAAAATGTAGAAACTGTAACTTGAATGCAATGTAAGTCGCTTTGGATAAAAGCGTCTGCTAAATGCATAAATGTAAATGTAAATGTAAATCTCATACCAGTGAGAAACAAGGGACTGCTGTGTTATTTGTCTCACAGAAACCTGGATGTCTGCTATGGTTCCAGACTCAGCCATCGAGCTCACGGGCTTCTCCGTGCACCGCTCGGATAGAGCAAAGGAGCTCACAGGGAAAAGCAGAGGCGGAGGTGTTTGTTCCTATATTAACAACTTGTGGTGTGATGAAAGGAACATACACTCTTATTAAATCCTTCTGCTCCCCTGATCTGGAATTTCATACGCTTCTGTCTCGACCATTCTGGCTACCGAGGGATTTTACAGCGATCATAATCACGGCTGTTTACATTCCTCTTCAAGCCAACACAGACCAGGCACTCAGGGATCTGTACAGGAATATAAGTTAGCAGGAAACCGCGCACCCAGATGCAGCTTTTATTATCACGGGGAACTTTAATAAAGCCAACTTCAGAACAATAGCTCCAAAATACTTTCAACACGTCACCATCAACACGCGTGGAGATCGTATACTCGACCACTGTTACACTTCTTTCCGGGACGCATACAAGTCCCTCCCCCGCCCACCTTTCGGCAAATCGGATCACTCCTCCGTTCTGCTCCTGCCTGCTTATAGGCAGAAACTGAAACATGAAGCACCCGCCCTCAGGACAGTCCAATGCTGGTCGGACCAATCGGACGCTATACTACAGGACTGTTTTGATCACGTGGACTGGGACATGTTCCGGGCAGCATCTGATGACGACATAGAGGCGTATTCAGATACGGTCACGTGTTTCATCAGGAAGTGTATAGAGGACGTTGTGCCGACAAAAACAATCCGTATCTACCCCAACCAAAAAACGTGGATTAACAGCGATGTTCGATCAGCCTTGTCAGCGCGGACAACTGCCTTTAAATCCGGAAACACTGACGATCGAAAACAAGCCAGTTACGATCTCAGGAGATCCATCAAAGTAGCCAAACGACAATATAAAAACAAAGTTGAAGAACATTTCAACAACAATAATCCAAGAAGCATGTGGCAGGGCATCAACAACATCACAGGCTTTAAAGGGAATAAACCAGCTACTGTGAATATTGCCGCCTCTCTACCGGACGAGCTCAACACCTTTTATGCTCGTTTCGAGGCTGATAACACCGCACACACAGAGAGCGCTGCCGCGGCTGCTGCAGAAGAGGTGAGTCCACTCACGCTTTCTGTCGCGGATGTAACCCGATCCTTCAAACGGGTGAACATCCGCAAAGCCGTGGGACCTGATGGTATACCAGGCCGTGTGCTCAAAACATGCGCTTTCCAGCTAGCCGGGGTTTTTACAGATATTTTAAATCTGTCCCTCTCTCTGTCTGTGGTTCCCGCATGCTTCAAAAAATCCACCATTGTGCCCATACCTAAGAAAAATAAAATCACATGCTTGAATGACTGGAGGCCCGTTGCTCTGACCCCCATCTTCAGCAAGTGTTTTGAGAAGCTCGTCAGAGAACACATCTGCTCTGTGCTGCCTGCTTCACTGGACCCACTACAATTTGCATACCGCAGTAACCGTTCCACAGACGATGCTATTGCCTTCACCCTGCCCACTGCTCTCTCCCACCTGGAAAATAAGAACACCTATGTGAGGATGCTGTTCGTGGATTATAGTTCGGCATTTAACACCATAGTGCCTGCCACACTGGTTGCGAAGCTCCAGACTCTAGGACTGAACAGATCTCTGTGCAGCTGGATCCTGGACTTCCTGACAGGCAGAAGTCAGGTGGTCAGAATGGGCAACAACACATCATCTCCCCTGACCCTCAACACTGGTGCTCCGCAGGGCTGCGTCCTCAGCCCACTCCTGTACTCCCTGTACACACAAGACTGTACAGCAACACACAGCTCCAACGTCATCGTCAAATTTGCAGAGGACACAACGGTGATAGGCCTGATCAACGACAACGATGAGACGACCTACAGAGAGGAGGTGAGTACCCTGACTAAATGGTGCCAGGAGAACCACCTCTCACTCAACATCGACAAGACCAAGGAGCTGGTGGTGGATTACAGGAGACAGAGCAGACAACACACACCCATCACCATCAACAAGACCCCTGTGGAGCGGGTGAGCAGCTTTAAGTTCCTCTGAGTTCACATCACCGAGGATCTCACATGGTCTGCTCACACAGATACAGTGCTGAAGAAGGCACATCAGCGTCTCTTCTTCCTGAGACGGCTGAGGAAGTTTGGAACGAGCCCCAGAATCCTCAGATCCTTCTACACCTGCACTGTGGAGAGCATCCTGACCGTCTGCATCACCGCCTGGTATGGAAACAGCACCGCTGGCAACCGCAGGGCTCTGCAAAGGGTCGTGCGAACTGCCCGCCACATTGTTGGAGGTGAGCTTCCCTTCCTCCAGGATATCTACACCAGGCGGTGTACAAGGAAAGCCCGGAGGATTATCAAAGACTCCAGCCACCTGTCCCACAGACTGCTTTCTCTGTTGCCCTCAGGGCGACGTTTCCGTAGCATCCGATCCCGCACTAGCCGACTGAGAGACAGCTTTTTCCCTCAGGCTATCAGGCTAATGAACAGTCAGAAATGACCCACCCTACAACACACTCCCACTCACACAACATGCCATGCACTGCACTTTAACACAGTTCAACTGGACTACACGCACACACTGCATTAACACATCTGCTATCACTGGACACCATACAAAAGCACATCCACGACATTGCATATGCATAATCTGTTGCACCTTTGCACAACTATCTGTTGCACAACCAATCTGCTGTTAATTTATAATCTGTTGCACCTTCACATTATTACTATGTATAGACTACATAATGTATAGATAGTGTACATGATGTAGATGTGCACACACGGTGTATAATGTGTAGTTGATAACTAAGTATGTCTTTATAGTACACTGTGTGTACTGAGTATATGTATGTGTATTTTGCACATTGTCTTCTGTACAGTCTGTAAATATGTACTGTCCATATGTAAATTGTTGTTTTTTTGCACTGTCTGGAGCACGCTCGTAAGAATTTCACTCACCAAGGCACTTGTGCTGTGGTGATGTGACAATAAAAGTGATTTGATTTGATTTGATTTGACAAAGGGCTGAAAAAGCAAAACATTTCGAAAAGATTCAGCTGGGAGAACATCTAGCAACTGATTAAGTTAATTGACATCAGGTCTGTAAAATGATTAGCTATAAAAGGGATGTCTTAGAGAGGCAGAGTCTCTCAGAATTAAAGATGGGCAGAGGCTCTCCAATCTGTAATAGAGTGTGTAAAATGTATAATACTTTAAAAACAACGTTCCTCAACGTCAAATTGCAAAGGCTTTGCAAATCTCATCATCTACAGTGCATGAAATCAACAAAAGATTCAGAGAAAATGGATAAATCTCTGCGTAAGGGACAAGGCCGAAAAACTTTATTGGATGCCGTGGTCTTCAGGCCCTCAGACGACACTGCATCACTCATCAGCATGATTCTGTCACTGACATTACTAAATGGGCCCAGGAATACTTCCAGAAACCACTGTCAGGGAACACAATCCGCCGTGCCATCTGCAGATGCCAACTATAGCTCTATCATGCAAAAAGGAAGCGATATGTGAACATGGTCCAGAAGCGCCATTGTGTCCTGTGGGCCAAGGCTAGTTTAAAATGGACTGTTTCGAAACTGAAAAGTGCTCTATGGTCAGACGAGTCCAAATTTGACATTCTTGTTGGAAATCACGGATGTCGTGTCCTCCGGGCTAAAGAGGAGGGAGACCTTCCAGCATGTCATCAGCATGCAGTTCAAAAGTCAGCATCTCTGATGGTATGGGGGTGCATAAGTGCATACGGTATGGACAGCTTGCATGTTTTGGAAGGCACTGTGGGTACTGAAATGTATATAAAGGTTTTAGAGCAGCATATGCTCCCCTCCAGATGATGTCTATTTCAGGGAAGGCCTTTTTATTTTATTTTATTTTTATTTTAGCAGGATGATGCAAACCACATACTGCAGCTATTACAACAGCATGGCTTCATAGTAGAAGAGTATGAGTGCTGAATTGGCCTGCCTGCAGTCCAGATCTTTCACCTATAGAGAACATTTTGTGCATAATTTAACAATACGTCCACAAATTCTTCAGCAGCTGAAACCTATATTAGGCAAGAATGGGACCAAATTCCAACACCAAAACTCCAGAAACTCATAACCTTGATGTTCAGATATCTTCAAACTGTTTTGAAAAGAAGAGAAGATGCTACACCATGTTAAACATGCTGCCGTCCCAACTATTTTGAGACCTATAGCAGGCATCAAATTTGAAATGAGCTCATTTTGTGCATAAAATTGTAAAATTTCTCAGTTTAAACATTTTATGTTATCACTCTTCTATTGTGAATAAAATATTGGCTCATGCGATTAGAAATTATTTTAGCTTTAATTTCATTCAAATTTTTATAAATGTTTTCATTTTATATATATATATATATATATATATATATTAGTGGTGGGCATAGATTAATTTTTTTAATCTTGATTAATCTAGATTAATTTTGGAATTAATCTAGATTAAAATGGCTCATTTGAATTCTGCCGAAGGCATTCAGAATATGTGTGCTACCCAAATAATGACTAAAAGTAAGTCTTTGAGAACGGGTTTCTCAAGCCAGGTGGCGCATTAGACCAGGGGCTCATCTCCTGTTTCCAAAATGCATCACAAACTTTAATCTCTTCCCGTCCCAATCCCACAAAAAAACTGGAGGAAAATCCCGTTCCACTCCCGGAAGAATGACTCCCATTCCCTCCCACTCCCGTGTTGTTGTTTTTTTGTTTTGTTTTTTGATAACTGTCAATTACAGTAAAAATATAGTACAGATCACAGCATGCCCACCTTATTAGTTGAATAAAAACCCAAAATGTCGTTTTTTGTTATTATATTGAACTGAAAGCCATCTTATGCACAGTGTTGCACAGATTAAATTTCATGTAAATCATCCATGCTAACACACACGTCTTCTATTTTTATTTTTTAGACATTTCACTCTCTATAGATATATTTTTCAAAGATGGATTTTCTCGCTCAAGTTCACATGAGACCTAAAGCGCATCCTGTTTGCTTAAAAGCGCAACGTTTCGTTGTTATTCTGAGTGCACACAAATAAACGTAGAGTCTTTACAGATTCGAAAGATGTATTAGGCTACTTTTATCTGTATGACCAAAAATGACGGAGATTTTAAGAGCAAGTGAGCGCACCGGAGCCTGTCCTGCAGCAAACGCGCTTCCACACAAACACTTCAATAGCGCACATTTCTCTAGGTTAACATCATATTGAGCGGCCATGTAAAGTTGCTACTACATACATCTTTCAGATGAAAAGCCACATTTGAGGTTGATGAATGATAGGTGAGCGTTTGGATGTCCTGCCCGATTGTATTACCACATAGACCAGCCGTTAACAATCTGTCCATCACGGACTGCGAGCCTCTAGTTCGAAGACTCGTTCTCGCCCCCTACAGTGCAATTCGGCTAGGTATACATCCGCGTTAAAATATCAGGGTGAAAGTCATCATAGCTTGCGTAGTATAGACCCAGCTCCCAACCCAACTTTGAGAATAGATTAACGGCGATATTTTTTTTATCGCCCGATAAGAGTCTCGCGTTAACGCAGCACGTTAACGCCGATAACGGCCCACCACTAATATATATATATAAAAAGTCCCAACATTTCTGGAATTCAGGTTGTACATCTTCAGCATTTTTTTGGTTTATGTTCTGTTATCCCATCATAAAAAGCAACAAATCCACAAAAGCAAAATAAAAGCTACTTTCATACAAAAAAACAGATACATTTACAACAAAATCTTTCCTTTAGCAGGAAGACCTCACAACTGGACTCCTATCCAGCCCTTGAGGTTCAGCACATCAGTATGAGCTCAAGTGTTAACACAGCATAACAGCATGCTCCCTGTGGTTACGCTCTCAGTACACGCGTGTTTGAAAATGAACGCAGGCTGTTCTGTCTGTATTTTATTACTAGATTGCCAGCTTAAATTGACAGCTCTTCAATATTATCTTCAGATGATCATGACCTACGGGGCAATGACAAACTGCTGTTATAAATTACAAAAGGATACAATGGAGCCTAATAAAACAGAATTGTTTTGCTCATTCAGCACCACCAAACGTAAGTAAATAAGTATGTGCTCTATCAACACAACTTGACTGATTAAACACTTGATTCCCGTAAGGACATAAAAGCATACTTGGTAACTGTGCAGTTTTTTGACCAGCAGAGGGATCTAGTCCCTATAACGACGTCAAGTCGTATTATCATTTCATCTTCTCATTTTACTACCATAGGATAGTTTTGCTATTGAAAACTGGACCAAAGTGACTGCAAGAGAACTGTCTTCTTGAAAGCAAGGCACACTTAAGCACTCAAATACATCTATACTTGTACACAAATTAGGTTTAACCAGCCATTGTCTGCTTTCCGTTGTTTTCACTCCAAGTAGTTAGAGAAAACGGATGCAGAAAGCTCACACGACGCATTCTTTGAATTTGAATCTGCATGAAGGTTTCAAGTTTAATCTTCATTCAGTTGCGTCTTGTGACCTAAACTGTTTTCAAGTAAAAAAAAAACTAAAACTCCTCTTAAGACTTTAGACTCAAAAATGCATTAGGCTATGTATGTGCAATCATCACGATTGAAACATAATTTTATTCATTTATTTGTGTGCCATTGTAAATTCACTCGGACATAAAAGATGATCCAATTTCCATTTCTTACTTTAAGAACATAAAGTAAAATTACACTATCGTCAACACGGCTTGAAATTAACTTTTTTCTCAAAGCCACTGTGGCTAGGGGTTTTTCAAAATTACTAGCCACTCAGCATTTTTAATGGCCACAGTTGTGTTGTTAGGAAATTACTTTTTATATGATTAAAATTATTACATACTAAAATTTACTTAAATTTATTTCCAGGTCATTTTTGCCTATAAAATGGCAGTTTTTCAAAAAAAGTATACAATTTTTACATTTATATTATTTGACACTATCTTTAAAAAGAAATATAAGACACAATCTTTCAACTGCAGAAAAACACAGCGGTGTGTTGCTCAGAGGGGCAACTGAACTGAGATCTTTGTTTGAAACTGTTTGCGTAAACCACATCGAGCAAAAACAGTCAACACTAACAACATTGTGTCTAAAATGTAAGTCACGTAATATTAACTATGCCTATACTCGTTTAAACTCTTGCATAAAACAAATGTAAAATTTGCACCGATTTTCAGGGAAAACTGCACTCTTTTGGTCATGTTTTGTTGCGTAACTAAGTTATTATTTTGTTATAAATATAAAAACTAGGCAATCTTTTTACCAAAGTATGTATCTTCTCTGTGCAGTTGTGTTTACTTGTTTTGATTTCTCTTTCACTTGCCCCTTCAAAAAAACCACAAGCATTAATGTTGAGCTCTGTCAAAGTAGATAAAATTCAACCCGCAAAATGGTTGATGGTTGGCCGGTGTCAATGTCAAGCCCTGATCGTCCATACATTTATAATGGTCAATATACAGTATATAGGCATAATACCTGATTTCCCCCCTTTTCATATTCATAGATGGATATTTTAATGAAATAGTGGCCACTGGACTAAAAATGTTCCCACCTTGATCACCTTGCAAGAAGGGAGCCAATCAGATTAGATCTGATGATTGTCAGGTGAGGTCATCACACCATACACACAAAAGTGAAATTAGCTGATAGGAATAAATAATTATCTTAAAATGGCTGAACTTTGAACATCTACAGTGTGGATTTTCAAGAGAGAATGCTTTATCAGATGATAATGCATGACTCATAGTGGTCAAGTGAGATTATGGGTGATGAGGATTCAAGATTTGTATTCGTCACATACACAATTACACAGAATATAACCAGCAGTGAAATAAGTCAGGTTCGCTCCATGGACAGTGCAATTATATGTAACACAAACACAAGAGAATATACATAAATATAGGTATGTAAAATTTTTTTTTTTTAATACAAAATAAAGATGAATAAAATGTGCAATAAAATAAAATGTGCAGGGCAATATACTGTAGACTTAATAAATAATAATATAAGCAGGAATGTGCAAGAAGAATGTGCAAATAGGTTGTACAGGGTATATACATAGCAGCAATACGGATGATGGAGAATAGTGAATATCTTACTAATTGTTAAATGGAGTCATGTTGATGTTATGAGACTGTGTTTGAGTTTAGGAGCCTGATGGCCTGAGGGAAGAAGCTCCTCCTAAGTCTCTCAGTTTTTGTCATCATGCTACGGAAGAGCTTGCCAGATGGCAGTAAAATTAAGAGATGAAGAGCTCTTTTCCAAAACGCTATAAATCCATTTTAATAGTTTTAGAGAAAATGACATTTTTTTACCTAGACCCATACATTTTGTTAATATTCAATTTATCCTGTTAAAATGGTCTGTTGGCTCAGTCTGAACATGTTAAACAATGATTGTTAAATTAAACAACAATATTGTCGATTATAAATTCCAAGTTTTATTTTTATTTTTTCAAAACGCTACAAATCCATCCTTTTTTTATGTTGGTTTGTGTCTTTAAAATAAAAAGAGAACATGCAACATATGACATAAGGGACTCATACTATAAGCCGGTCGCACCAGCCTTGTGTTGATGTAACCCCCCCGGGTCCGCACCATCACACCGAGCAGGTCGCGAACCCGGGTTTCCGTTGCGGGAGGCGGGCGCTCTAACAGGAACGCCAAAGGCTACAGCCTCACGCCGTCAGTCGCTAGAGCGCCTATTTTTGAGGTCAAGGGGAGTGAGGTTTACACACAGCCCTTACTGGCATACACATCTGTTACATTGACATCCCACAGTGGGTATTAACGCGCCACCTGAGTGACGAACCTTCATTTTTTGTTGTTTTTTTGTGATTGTCTTTGTCCAGTCATATGAGGATATATCGCGTTTAGGCTAAAAACAGGTTTGGCGCTTATAGCGGTTTGGAAAAGAACTGCATCTTGCAGTACATTTTAAACAAGGAAATATAGCGATTTGGCACGAAACATTGATGGAGCAGTGAATAGGTTCAGTACACAGCAAAATGGCATGACGAACTCATTTTTTTTAAATTTGGCGTTTATCGCGTTTTGGAAAAGAGCTCGTCAGATGGTTACCGGGGTGATTTGAGTCCTTGATGATTTTAGCAGCTCTGCTTTTGCAGCATTTGAGGTAGATGTCCTGCAGAGAGGGGAGAGCAGACCCTGAAATGCGCTTAGCTAAGAGCACAACTATCTGCAGATTTTTGCAGTCCTGATTGGAGATGTTTCCATACCACACTGAGTCAATACACTTTATATGGCCCCTGAATAGAAAGTTTTTAGGATTGCTGGTGAGACCCTGAATTTCCTCAGCTGTCGCAGATGGTAAAGTCTTTGCCTGGCTTTCTTAATCTGTGTTTGAATGTGTGTAGTCCAAGTCAGGTAGATGTTTGCCCCGAGGTAATTGAAGCTGCACACCCTCTCCACAGTGGTCCCACTGATCATAAGAGGAGTGTAGGGCCGCTGCTGTCTCTTCCTGAAGTCTACAATCAGCTCTTTAGTTTTGCTCATGTTCAGAGAGAGACAGTTGTCCTGGCACCATGATGTAAGTCTCTCTACCTCATCCAAGTATGCGGTCTCATCACTGTTGTAAATGAGGCCCAGAACCACAGTATCATCAGCAAATTTAACAATAGAGGTGGAGCTGTGAGAGGACACGCAGTCGTGAGTGTATAGAGAGTAGAGCAGGGGACTCAGGACACAACAATGTGGGGCTCTTACATTCAGGGTGATGGAGTTGGAGGTGAACTGGCCCATTTTCACCACTTGTGGTCTGCCGGTGAGGAAATCTTGAATCCAGTCACAAAGTGAAATGTTTAGGCCGAGGTCTGAGAGTTTAACAGCTAGCTTGATGGGGACTATAGTATTGAAAGCTGAGCTATAGTCAATGAATAGCAGCCTGACATAGTTGCCATTTTGGCTGCCAATAGTGTGTGAGGGAAGAGTGCAGGACGTGAGAGATGGCATCGTCAGTAGACCTATTTGGGCCAAGGGAGTCAAAGTAATAGGGATGGAGGAGCAAATGTGTTTCTTTACAAGTCTCTCAAAAACCTTCATGACTGTTGATGTGATGTTGAGGGCTAGTGGTCTATCTAGGTAGAGAGCTGCAGAAGCGAGGGCTTTGTTTTTACATGGTCTGCTAGTAGAACACTTCAAATGTGTGAGGCAATCAGTATTGTTTGGGCTGAAAACAATTCTTCAATAAAAACCTTTTTATTCTTAAAACATTCTTCGACTCGACTATCTTCATCCAAGACTTCAACCACAGATGCTTTGTACTCACTCATGTTTCCAGACAAAAGAGCGTCGTTGTATGCGGCAGTGTATAGGTTAACCGCAGCACAAACTGTTTTGTCCACTCACGGTTTCAGATTTGAGAATGTCCTTATAGTTACTGTTTCAGTAGCTTGCTCGGTTAGCATGTTGACAAAGCTTAATGCTACATCCGTGAACTCGCTGACTGGTCCCAGTCGACGTCATCAAGAGCCGCCTGTAGCATATTTTCAGAGTGGGAGGACCAGCGCGTCACTTCCTTCTCCACCGGGGGTTCCTGAACGATACTTTGTTTATATTCCGGTGTGAGGAAAATGGCGGCATGGTCCGATTTGCCAAAAGCAGGTAGTGAGCAGGCATTGTAGGCATTTTTAAACTGAGTGTAGCAATGATCCAGTGTATTCGGTCCTCTAGTTGGACAGGATGCATGTTGATAAAAGTTCGGCATGACCTGTCTGAGGTTGGCTTTTTTAAAGTCCCCCGCAATGATAAAGGCAGTGTTAGGGTGTTTGTTAACGTAGCTGCTGAGCACATCGTGAAGCTTAGACAAAGCCAAGCCAGTGTCTGCCTGTGGTGGAATGTATAAAGCAGTAACAAAGATCGATGAAAACTCCCGGGGTAGATAGAATGGGCGACAGATAATGGATAGATGTTCCAGATGAGGCAAGCAGGAACGCGACAGAATGGAGATATTCCTGGGGTCACACCATTTCTTGTTGATAATGAAACACATTCCACCACCTTTGGTTTTACCGGCCTCGGCTGTTCTGTCAATCCGTAAAACAGAAACTTTATTAGACGGCGTTACAGTGGTGTCCGGGACCGAGGGCGTGAGCCATGTTTCAGATAAACAAAGGATGTTACAGTCCCTTATGTCCTGTTGGAAACTTATCCTGGCTCTAAGATCATCCATCTTATTCTCCAAGGATTGGACATTGGTGAGCAGGATACTCGGGAGAGGAGGACGGTGAGCCCTTTTTCTCAGTCTGTTGCGGATTCCAGCACATTTCCTGCGGTGCTTCTTGATCCGTCGCCTCGGGGGGTTATTCGAGTGGCCATTGTTCATCTCTGTGTTCCGGAGAATCTCAAGTGGGGCACGTTTGATTTGTGGATGAAGTGTCCTGAAACAGGTTAGTGTAGCGGTGTCCAATGTCCAAAAGTGTTATTTTGTCATAAGTGATCATTGCAGAAGTTATGTGTGTAAAAAGAGAAAGCAAAACTACATAAACAAGTAAATAAGAGCACAATCTGAGCGGAGGTACCCGAATGACGTCATCATCTTCATCACCATGATCATCAACACCTTCATGATGATGAAGGTGGCTGAGCCAGCTTTGTGGTTTGGCCGTCTTTCCATTTGGCTGCTGATGGGCTGAACTTACACACACATACACATGCACACACTTACTGTAAATCCTGCCAGACCACAAGGTGCACATTACAAACAAATACCAGAAAATGATATCATGTGTCATGGTATTACTTTCCCAAAGCTATTTCAGAAAACTTAATAATTGCACTCCGTGATGACTTTTTATAACGTGTCTTACCATATGTTCAGTGTGTGTGTGTGTGTGTGTGTGTGATTTATAGATTAAATCAAGTTTTAACAAAGAATCATACTATTATAATATTCACACTCAGGTCTAATTAATTTCAGTTTGGTAAATTAGATTTTTACAAACCATCTTTCTGACCCCAGGAATGAATCAAATTGAAAACCATGTGTTTACCTTGAATAAAAAGTTGTCAGAAGTTAGTTAAGCTAACATGAAGAACCTTTATAGTGTTACACCAAAACATTTAACAAATTTACCCACAACCAAAGGATTTTGAAATAGTTTACAAATATTTTTTTATGATTGTGTATAATGCTGAAACGTAATAGTTTGATGTTCTGGATGTTTCATATGAAACATAAATGTCTTTTATGCACACATAAAAAAATAGGGATGCACCAAAATAAAAGTTCTTGGCTGAAGCAGAATAATAATGAAATACTTGACTGAAGGCCGAATACTAAACACAGTTTTTCAAGTTTTTTCCCCATTTATTTTGCCGACTTTACACCATTGCATAAATTATAGTCAAAATGTGTTTTTCCACTATGTTTTATCTTGCTTTTCAAAGAAAAAAAAAGCAAATTACAAAACTACAAATTAAAATATTTATTTAACACAGAGCATTTTTTGCAATCCAGACCAACCAACAAAACAGAATATAACTTAAAATAAATAAATCACTAATGGCTGAAGGAATGCAACACTCTGAACTCCTAAAACAAAAAAAGAAGGAATCATAAAGATAACTTCTACTTGCCAACTTCTTAAGGAAAAGTGGCAGGTTCTTCTTTATGAAAAGTAGCTTCTCTGCTTTCTCACATGAAAGTCAGCTCCTCTTGACATGAGATGCAGCACTAAACAGCTTCTGGCTGTCAGTGTTTGTGCATGGAGCAGACAAGAACCTAGGATCAGAATTTTGCAGCTTTTCAGCTGTTTTTAATTTAAAATCTAAATAAATGGTTGAGAACAGGGTGTATGCCAACTCCTTTCCCACTCTTTGAGCACAGGATAAAAAAATATATAGGTAACAATTTACAATAAGGTTTCATAAATTAATGCTATTTAATGCATTAACATGAACTAACATTGAGCAATACATTTGTTACAATATTTATTAATAAAAAATACAAATGTTCATTGTTAGTTCATTTTAGCATAAGTGGATAAACTAATGTTAAGAAATACAACTTTTGATTTTAGTACTGTATTAATAAATGAATTGAACAATTGTAAAGTTGTGTGGTCTTTCCGTGTGTGTGTGTGTGTGTGTGTGTGTGTCAGCTGTGGGGTTAGTCCAATGGCAATTCTTCCCGTTGTCTTCTAACCTAAAACAACAAATGAACAAAATGAAAATGTAAAATGAACACATTTGCATCAGTATGTATTTTACCATTTGGAATTCTATATTTAAGTTCAATATATGTCGATATTATATTCATTTAAGAATTTCAGCTTTACGTGCTAATTTTAGCTTCGAAAGTGTTCACAGCAGACGCACACGATGGACAACTTCAGAAAATGTTTTAAAAGGTTAACTTTTCATAAAATGTAAACATTACAAGATACAAAGTGCTTAGGGTAAAATGTTTAAGCTCAGATGAGCTTTATTTGTCACATACACAATTATACAGAGTATAACCAGCAGTGAAATGTGTTCTCTGCATTTAACCCATCCAAGTGCACACACACCCCGGGAGCAGTTGGGGGTTTGGTGCCTTGCTCAAGGGTCTCACCTCAGTCGTGGACAATTCCAGTCGGATCCAAGACTCGATCCCACAACCTCGGGTTACAAATCCGACGCTCTATCCACTAGACCATCGGTTCCCAACAGGGGGGTCCCGGCCCACAAGGGGGCCTCAGCGAGCTCTGTGGGGGGTCGCGTCACATATTTTGAAAAGTGTTGAGCGGTGAGCATTAAGGAGAACGATCATATTACATTAGCTAATTTTATCCACGATCCCCTGACTGAACATAAAATGGACAAATTTGTAATTCGTCCTCCACAAAAACGACCGAGAACCACTGATTCACCAACAGCAGCTGATAGTAATGACCCAGGCATACTGGACCCAGGTGAGGGAGCGCCCACTAATTCGGGTCGCAGTGCTAGCAGTACCGGGAACACGAAATGCAGGAAATACCAAGATAGTTACCTGAACTATGGTTTTATTTAATTTTCTCGTAGCAAAGAGTCCCTGCCCCAGCCACAGTGCATTATCTGCACCAAAATCCTTGCTAACGAATGCATGAGGCCGTCTAAACTTATAAGACATTTGCAGACAACTCATCCCCAATACCGCGACAAGCCCAGGGCATTTTTTGAGCGCAAGGCAAAAGAACTGACACACACCCAAAATGAGATGAGGGAAGTCACTGCTACTGACAAGAAACTTCTAAAAATATCGTATACGGTGGCTGAAAAAATCGCCAAAGCAAAGAAAGGGCATACAATTGCAGAAACTTTGATTTTGCCATGCGCAACAGAGATTGTAAAAGAATTGTTTGGAGAGGATAAGTCTAAACAACTGGCTAAGATACCATTATCAAATAATACGGTCAAACGTCGCATTGCAACAATGTCAGAAGACGTGAGGGATCAGCTTTCTGCGCGACTTCGTGGTAATAACTTCGCACTTCAAATAGACGAGTCTACCGACGTGTCAAAAATGGCACAACTCCTCGCATACGTTCGTTATGAGTGGGAAAACGAGATAAAAGAAGATTTTTTGTTTTGTAAAGAGCTCCGTACCACGACGACGGCAAAAAATATTTTTGAAACTTTGGATAATTTCATGAGATCAAATGAGATAAACTGGAGAGACTGTATTGGGGTCTGTACTGATGGAGTTGCCGCGATGACTGGCAGGCAGTCCGGGGTAGTTCAGCGTATCAAAGAGGTTGCTCCCCTTGCCGTTTTAACGCACTGCTTTCTACACAGAGAGGCACTTGCTACAAAAGAAATGGAACCCAGTCTTCATGGAGTTTTAGATGTGGCCGTAAAAATCGTGAACTTTGTGAAAGCCAGAGCCACCAACTCCCGGTTATTCACTGCTCTCTGCGAAGAGGTAGGCGCTGATTACCACACCCTGCTGATGCACACTGACGTAAGGTGGCTGTCCAGAGGGCGGGTGCTGATGCGTCTGTTCAGCCTGAGGGAGGAGTTGCGTGACTTTCTTGCAGACAAGAGACCAGACCTTGCAGAGTTTTTGGATGATGACAAATGGCTCGCTCAACTCAGCTACCTTTCAGATATATTCGGTGAAATGAACAAGCTTAACAGAGCAATGCAAGGTGCAAACATAAACACTGTGGTGCAGCATGAACGAGTAGAGGCTTTCAAAAGAAAACTACACATGTGGAAAACCCGTGTCTCCTCCGGAATCAGTGACATGTTTGAGCACACCCATGCATTTATTGCAGACAGACACTTTAATTTTAAAATAATTCAACGTCAAGTAACAGTGCATATATCAAAGGTCCTCGAGAAATTTGATAGTTATTTCCCAGCTCTAACGGAGGAGCAGGCAGCTGATTTTCTGTGGATCAGAAACCCCTTCACTGAGAACATTGAAGCAAAGCTTCCAGATACTCTGCCATCAAGACTTCTGGAAGAGCTTATAGAAATATCCTCTGATGCCAGCCTGAAAGCCCATTTCAGTGAGGTTCCATTGGAATCATTCTGGTCTGAAATTGCGGAAGAACACCCAGTCTGTTACGTAGCTGCAATGAAGGTGCTGATTCCCTTTAGCACCACCTACCTTTGTGAAGCTGGGTTTTCAACCATGACAGCCCTTAAAACCAAATACAGGGCCAGACTGACCCTTGAGGATGATATGCGTCTTGCCCTGTCAAAGATCTCTCCACGCATTGACCAAATTATTACTCGCTGCCAGCAGCAATCCTCACACTGATTGATAAAGCCTCCCAAATAATATGCAGGCATTGAGATTGCAGACAGCAGTTATTTTGTAGTAGCCTATATTCATTCTTTTTTTTCCTACACACTAGTGTGAATACTGATATTTAGTTATTGCATTTCAAATAGGGAGAGTTTATAGGCTACTCCTAGGCTTACGTTTTTAAAATGGCCTACTGATGTTTTTGTTATTGTATTTTCAATATTATATATAGGCTATTATTTGTGCATAAACATATCTGGTTATAGCAATAAACATACCGTTTGTTTGAAAACACTTTTTTTTTTGTCATCCTTGCTGCAATTTTACAAGAGCGATAATATCATTAAATGTGAAGGGGGGGGGGGGGGCCCTAAAATATTTTCTTGGGAAAAAGGGGGTCTCAGACAAAAAAAGGTTGGGAACCACTGCACTAGACCACGACTGCCCCCCAACGAATGTAATGTTTATAAATATAAAAGTAAAAATACCTTTTCGACCGATGAAACCAATGTTTAGTAACGTTGTGATGACTGATTGGATGCAGTATTGGATGCAGTATAATTTAAATAAACTGCCAAACTGACCCAAACCCAGTTCACATTTTGTCCACCCAAATTTTGATCGACACTTGCTTGTAGCCTATCTTCAAACTGGGCTGTATTACACTTTTTCTTTTTTTTTTGCTATACGTGGTATAACAGTCGCAGTAACTAAAATGATAGTTCTCTATCATAGGTTCTCTTAACGCTGCGTGAAGCTCTTCACACTTTGGGAATGCCTCTGGCCGATTGTCTGAAGCCCTCATAGAATCACGCCAATTCATTGGCTGATGGCGCGACGCCGCCCCTGGCGCACTCACATCGTCAGCTTATACTGGCGAACGCACCATCTACTCCTCAGATTTCTCTGCCTTCATGAAGCGGCCATACTGCCCTTCTGTTGCGATTTTTCTGGCCCAATATACATACTTATAGGACACGGATTCTCCGTTTGCACTTCGGCGACTGCATACAGCGGAACTTTGTTCTCCTCGCGGTGAAGTGGCATGGAATATCGCCGTTGTCAACCGCCGTGTGCTCGATTTATCACGAGCGATGACCCGCACAGTAAGTGTGTAAAATGTCTGGGGTTTTCGCATGCACGCGAGGCGGTTTTTGGGATTTCTAAATGTAAATTTGGCAAAAATCTCCGTCTCAGAACCCTCCGCTCTTGGCTTGAGGTGTTCGAAAAGGAGTCATCCGTGTTTCCCCGTCGCGCCCCGGAGGCCGCTGCGGCCTCTTGTGAGTCCGTGACCTGGGGTTCGGATGTTGAGCTCGAGGCTATGGAGAGTGAGCAGACAGGCCTCGCCATTTCTCTCCCCCCCTCCCCCGCGCGGCCTTCCGCAGCCTACTCTGAGCCCGTGGACGTGCATTCTTGCGCCACTGAGAAGCTCTCTCTGGATTGGCCCGACGAGTCCCGCGAGTCTCAAGCGTCGAAACTCGACGAGCGGTTCCTTAGCGGCCCGAATTCCAGACCTGAACGGAGGAAGCTGCCATTTTTCAGCGATTAACATCTCTAATATAATTGTTTGAGAAGAACATTCAGCTCTCTATTTATGAAAACATCAACAGTGAAGTATGGTGGAGAGGCTGCTTTGCTTCCTCTGGACCTGGATCGCTTGCAATTGTGGAGTGGAAATTAAATTGCCAAGTTTATCAGGATATAATTTCAAGGTGGCTGCCTACAAGCTGAAGCTCAGAAAAAGCTGCAGAAGATGCAGCAGGATAATAACTCTAAACACTGAAGTAAATCTACTACAGAATAGGGATGGGCATTTTTGGTAATTTCTTATTTCGATCATCGATAGATTTAAAAAAATGATTCATCGAGTATCGGGGGGGTGGGGGGGGGGTTTGTGCGCACAAGAGAGAGCCCCCACCATGGTGCGCTTTCAACAACGCATGAGACACGGACAAGGAGAGGATTTACTATAGATTTCACATCCTATAAAGTTTTCATTATAATGCAATGTTTATGAAATTCCAGTGAACTTTCCACGCTATAGAGAGAGAGAGAGAGAGAGCACGCTCTCTATAAATATTTTTTCATTTTTGAAAAAGAAACATCTAAAAGCAATATGACCATCTCAAATAACAGTCAATATCGGGCATTGCATTTGAGCATGAAACTATTGGTAATATGCAGTGCATTCGGCATGTTAATAAATTTTAATATCCCAACGCATCCTATATTAGATGAATCGGATATATATGTAGCCAACCCAGACATCACTACATGACTTCAAAGCCAAGCTTCTCTCTCTCCTCACATCTATACTTTGAACTCTTGCATGGGAAACAATCAGAGCTCAGGGTGTCGCCCAAAGTGCTGCTATAACCAATCAGATTTTTTCCCCCCGCAATCATAATTTTCATGATCGATCGATCATCTCTGTCATGCCAAGTACTCGATTGCTGTTGCACATCCCTACTACAGAATGGCTTCGGAGACATAAAATCCACCTTTTGGAGTGGCCCAGTCAAGCCCAGACCTCAACCCAATAGTGATGCTGTGGAATGGCCTCGAGAATCATTAACACTAAACGTCCTAAAAATATGGGTGAGCTGAAGCAGTTTTGTCAGGAAGAATAGTCCAAAATTATTACTGGACATTGTGCAGGTCTAATACACAGCTACAGGAAGCACTTGAGGTAATTGCTGCCAAAAGTTGGTTCATTAAATTTGTATGTTTAGACATGACTGTTTGTGTTTTATCAGCTTAGAAATATTGTGTTTGTGACTTTGGTTGAGGTCAGATCACATTTCATGAACAATTTAAGCAGAAAACCAGGAAATTAAAAATAGTTCACTTACTTTTTATTGCAACTGTTCTTGCCCAATTCTACTCTAAATGTAACTATGTTCTCAAATATATTAAAATATAATTGAAAGATAAATATGCAGTGGCAATTTGTCATGGTGCGGGCGAGGGGCAACGAGGAAAAACAGAGGTCTGGGTCCAAATGCAGGTAAGCACACTATTTAATAAACAAAAGGCCAACAAGGCAAAAAACAAAACACGATACAAAATGGGACACCACAGATGGCCACACAGTGCTGGTGTCCTAGAGAGCATAGAACAGTGTACTGAAATACATGACACAATAATACATATATGATAGATACACAAACGAATCCATAAAATATAGCCCGGCAGAGTGGTGAGTGAGGAGGGCATATGAAGACCGTGATAATGGAGAACGTCTCAGGTTACATATGTAACCATGGTTCCCTGAATAGAGAACGAGACACTGCATCCCCTAGGGGTCGCTATGGGGAACGCCTTCAGCGTGACTCGTGTCTGAAGCATACAATATAAAAAAAAACACTTGTTGGCCGGCGACAGCCCATGACGTCACTACCGGCGCGACCGCAATATAAGGGACGCCGGGAGGACACATCATTCAATTCTTCATCTGAAGCTTGCGTCCGAAGCATGGCACACAGCCTAGGGGACGCAGTGTCTCGTTCCCTATTCAGGGAACCATGGTTACATACATATGTAACCTGAGGCGTTCCCTTTCATGGGAACTTCGAACTGCGTCCCCTAAGGGTCGCTATGGGGAACGTTATACCCATGCCGCCATGCTGAGGGGAGTGCAAGCCAATGTCACGCAAAGGCGAGCACTAAGCCAACTCTACCAGGCTAAGGGAGTTGCCCCTGGGACGGTTGATGCTGACAGTGACATTACCCTTTGGCCAAAGCCGAGCTGCATACCGGCAAAGGGAGTGGGGCCCAAGGCACAAACCTGGGCTTGAACAGCTCAAATAAGGGCACGAAGCTGCGTAGGTAACCCTACCCTTTGGGATTTTAGAAAGAACGCAGAACATTCGATGTGCGAACTTACCACTGGCTGGATTTTAGAAAAGTGCCCAAAGTCTAGCTTGTGCACTTACCATAACGTGGATTTTAGAAAGAACGCAAAACACCTGATGTGCGAACTTACCGCTGAGTGGATTTTTAAAAGTGCCCAGCGCTTTAGCGTGTGCACTTATATATATTTGGTATTACGTTCTATGGTTCGGGAGCGGAGAACTACTCATTCCTCGGAGTGAGAGGGAACTCAGACGCTCAGAAGGGAGCGGCATGCTCATAGATGACCCTCTATGTTGAGGGGAGCAATGCTAGCTCGACCAACAAGACGAGCGACCTATCACCGAACTCTGGAGAGTGGAGAACTCAGACGCTCAGAAAGGAGCGGCATGCTCATAAGGTGACCCTCTAGGTGAGGGGAGCAATGCTAGCTCTACCAATAGCGAGATCTGGGGAGCGGAGAACTCATTCCTCAGAATGAGAGGGAACTCAGACGCTCAGGAGTGGGGCCCAAGGCACAAACCGGGGCCTGACCAGCTCAAATAAGGGCATGAAGCTACGTGCGTAACCCTACCCTACGGGTTTTTAGAAAGAACACAGAATATTTGATGTGCAATCTTACCACTGAGTGGATTTTTAGAAAATGCCCAAAGTCTAGCGTGTTGTCATGTCTGGTGGCCCTGTAAGTGTGACATTTCCTAATCAGTTTCCACTAGGCAATCCGGAAAATGTACCCGGAAAATTAGAGATTCATTTTGATGATCTTCTTGTAGAAAGCATCCAAAAAAAGTAATTCCGGGAAATCCAGAAGAGACGGAAAGCGGAGCGACGCAGACGGGCGAAGAAGGGAGATGGATCAACAAAAGATAATCAACCAGATCAAGAAATTGGTTTCTTTAATGCGTAAACAAGAAGCTAATCATAAGAAAATGATGAAGTTGTTTAAGGGAATGATTAACATGCATGGACATGCTTTAGAGTTGCAATGTGTAGACGATGAATTGAATAATTTACAACTTCATTCTTCTGATATACATCTCTAGAAAATGTTAGATTTATGATGATGTATTATGGTGTGTTTTAACTGTTATCTTTTGCTTTTGTTTTATTGACAAATTTGCCTATTTTGATATTGTGCAGTGCTTTGTTACAATTTGTATTGTTAAAGGCGCTATATAAATAAAGGTGACTTGACTTGACTTGACTTTTGTAAGAAAAAGAGATGTCAGCTGTTTTTATGAGTTTTAGCTGTTGCTTAAGAGGGCAGGATATGCTTAGTTGAGAGGGGTCAGATAAAAGGCTGCATTTTGCACGTACAGTGCAGAATGGAATCTTTTACTGAAAAAACTTAGGTGTTGTTTACACTGAATATTAAGTGTTATATATGCGGTTTAAAATGTGTGATTAGCTCAAGCTTGTTAGGAAAAACATGTTCCCTGTCTATATAGTAAAAAGGGAAGTAGAAGTGTTATACTGCTGAGTAAGTGATGTTTTTCCTGTGAATGTGTGAACGTGTGATAAGGTCATGTCTGGGTTTATAGCACAAAGGGTACACGTCCGCCTGTATAAACAGGAGGCAAGAAAGGATAGAAAAGGAAGCAGGTATGACGTGTTTTTACGATAATGCAAATGAGTTGCAGTATTATAAAAGCTTTGGTTAGAAGTTCAGACGGGGCCGTTCCTCGTGGTGAAGGTTATTCGCTGTTATGTTCTGTATTTGCTTATGAGTTAAAATTATTTTTAATAAAACGAAACCATTGCTATGGTGATTCGTAATCCTTTTATTAAAATAAGCCTCTGAGTAATTACTTTACATCAACCTGTTTTCTGAACCTGAATATCATTCTGATCGAGCCTTGAAGCACGGACCTGATTGAGCTAGTACGGACACCGGGGCCAGGGATCTTGAACCATCAAATCATCGCCATCCAGACAACGGGTAATATAGCGGTTTTATTACTGTTTTATTGCTAGGGGATGACTGAGATGTGATATGAAGATTTTTAGGGTTTCTGACCGGTATAAAAATACAACAGTGTGCATGTACCATAACATGGATTTTTAGAAAGAACGCTAAAAACTTGATGACGAACTTACCACTGAGTGGATTTTTGGAAGTGCCCAGATTTATTTTGCACTTATATATCTTCTGGCCGACGAGAGACCTATGACAGAGCCCAGAAGGGAGCGGCATGCTCATAGGTGACCCTCTAGGTGAGGGGAGCAATGCTAGCTCTACCGACAGCGAGCTCTGGGGAGCGGAGAACTCATCCTTCAGAATGAGAGGGAACTCACACGCCCCAAAGGGAGCGGCATGCTCATAGGTGACCCTCTAAGGTGAGGGGAGCAGTGCTAGCTCTACCAATGAGGAGCTCTGGAGAGCGGGGAACTCATTCCTCCGAGTGAGGGAACTCAGATGCTCAGAAGGGAGCGGCATGCTCATAGGTGACCCCCTAGGTGAGGGGAGCAATGCTAGCTCTACCGACAGCGAGCTCTGGAGAGCGGAGAACTCATTCTTCAGAATGAGAGGGAACTCAGACGCTCAGAAGGGAGCAGCATACTCATAGGTGACCCTCTAGGTGAGGGGAGCAATGCTAGCTCTACCGACAGCGAGCTCTGGAGAGCAGAGAACTCATTCCACAGAATGAGAGGGAACTCAAACGCTCAGAAGGGAGCGGCATGCTCATAGGTGACCCTCTAGGTGAGGAGAGCACTGCTAGCTCTACCGAGTGGAGAACTCAGACACTCAGAAAGGAGCAGCATGCTCATAGGTGACCCTCTAGGTGAGGGGAGCAATGCTAGCTCTACCAATAGCGAGATCTGGGGAGCGGAGAACTCATTCCTCAGAATGAGAGGGAACTCAGATGCTCAGGGGTGTGGCCCAAGGCACAAACCGAGGCCTGACCAGCTCAAATAAGGGTGAAAAGCTATGTGCGTAACCCTACCCTACGGGTTTTTAGAAAGAACAAAGAACATTTGATGTGCAATCTTACCACTGGGTGGATTTTTTGAAAATGCCCAAAGTCTAGCGTGTGCATGTACCATAACATGGATTTTTAGAAAGAACGCAAAAAACTTGATGTGCGAACTTACCACTGAGTGGATTTTTGGAAGTGCCCAGAGTTATTTTGCACTTATATATCTTCTTGCCGAAGAGAGACCTATGACAGAGCCCAGAAGGGAGCGGCATGCTCATAGGTGACCCTCTAGGTGAGGGGAGCAATGCTAGCTCTACCGACAGTGAGCTCTGGGGAGTGGAGAACTCATCCTTCAGAATGAGAGGGAACTCACACGCCCCAAAGGGAGCGGCATGCTCATAGGTGACCCTCTAAGGTGAGGGGAGCACTGCTAGCTCTACTGACAACGAGCTCTGGAGAGCGGAGAACTCATTCCTCAGAATGAGAGGGAACGCCCCCTTGTTTTTTTTTTTTTTTTCTGGCTTTAGCAGGTAATTTCCACCTAACCTCGGTCAGGTGGAGTTTATGGTGGTTACAGGGGAATTAGAAAGGAATGAGAGGGCTTGCCTCTCACTGACCCACGCCTCTCTCTCACCCTAGCCGCAGGAGGGGGAGGGGCATGAGTCACGAGACTAGCCCATCTGAGCCCATCTCTGATCCTCAGACCGAGATGGGCAAGGACCCCTGGTTGTTCGGGCTCAGACCTGGACTTTATAGAACCTTATCCAGGTCTTTTCAGCAGATCAGTCTGGTACGCCATAGTGTGCAATGAAGCGACGGCCTGACCTGCTGCTGCATATGCCCTGCCATTTAAGCGAGATTCAGGGGCTTAGATGGCAAGGAGGGAGCCTTGAGAGAGGATGTTTCGCCCACAGAGAGATAAGCTGGCTATCATCTTTTGCATAGGGGGCATCGCCTCATAGCCATTTTCACGCATCCCCTCAATGTCAGCATAACTAGTATGCTGAAATCTATGAATACGAGAAAAAAATAGCTTTTTCCACTCCTTCTCAACCTCCACATCGAGATTTTGAAGTAAGGAAGGCTCGCTCGACCTGGAGATTTATGGCCAGGAAGATTTATTTTTCTGATCCATAATCTCCAATAACCCGTTCATATGCAGTGCAGGAGGATTGAGAGGGTTCAATCTCAACTTCCTCGCCCTCAAACATCTTCTGCTCTTCCTGGGCATAACCCAGCAGAGCACTAGCCGCTGAATCTGATGATGTCAGAAAGATCGCAAAATCACAATCCAGCAGCTCACTCTCGTTCTCGGCCTACGTGCGCGAAAAGGGGTGGTCCCTCTCTAACTCATCGGCCACATCCAACTGCGAACCCCACGATTTAATTCGCCTCCGTGCCACGGCAGCGGTGGGTCCCGAATCGCGGGAAGCAGACTGACATCGCGTGCATGCTCCTTGCCCAAACAAAAGACGCAAAGATTGTGTGTGTCATCGGTGTCAAATAATGAGGACGCGGATCCACACACAATCTTAAACGCCTTGCTAGTGCTCACCATGATAGAGAGAAAACTGTACTCTTACCAGAATACACGCTTCAAACAAAAACAGTCAGTGAAGACGAAGAAGAGAATGATGTGTCCTCCCGGCGTCCCTTATATTGCGGTCGCGCCGGTAGTGATGTCATGGGCTGTCGCCGGCCAACAAGTGGTGTTTTTATATTGTATGCTTCAGACACGAGTCACGCTGAAGGCGTTCCCCATAGTGACCCCTAGGGGATGCAGTTCGAAGTTCCCATGAAAGGGAACAGCTGAGGGTGTGATGAGTGACAGGTGTATGGAGTTTAGGGAAATTAGTCCAGGAGGAAGGGAGATGGCGACCTCTGGTGGTGAGAGGGAGGAACACCGGGACCTCATGACACACTTTCTGTTACAATTTACTTTCAAGAAACTAAGTACTAGAATAGTCTAAATATGATTTGCTTTGATTAAAATAATTGAAAATATCAGATTTGTGATATTTTCTGTTCATTTTAAAATAACGTTAATTTCAGAGTTAGTTTTGGTGTTACTCAAGTAGACAGACAAAGAGCAATTTCAAACTAAATGCAATATTAAAATATTATTCTATAGTTTACTGCTTCAGTTTGAGAGAAACCATGGTAGTTTTTCTCTCACAATATTGATAGGGAATCACATTAATAAGGGCCCGTTAAATAATAAAGATGAATTAAATCCTCTGGTTTTGGTGCTTATGAAGGGTACTTGTGCTGAACATCAATCGATAAGAAGTGTGTTTTAGGAACAGGACAGACTGTTCCTTAAGAGAGTTAAAAATTGAGAAAAGGAGAGCGAGAGGCGGATGCAGTTGTCGTGATCCATTTATTGTAGCGCAGCGCACAGACTCTCAGCGGTGTGACCACATCCATGAACACTGTCTGGCTTAAACTCAAGAGCAAAAATCCTGCAACAGCGTTCCTCCATTACTTCTATTTAACCCAGAGAAGATTCTTTACGCCCTTCCTCCTTCCCCTCTCTGCTCTACTCTAGTGTTATCTTGCTCTCTGAGGCCGAATTATGATCCTCCCGAGAAACCAGTGTGTTCTCATAAATCGCTGTTTGGCAGAGGGGCTACACAGCTCTGTTTGTTTTTCTACCGTGTTAGCCTCATTCTCCACGGCAGATAATTTGTGAACTGATTTATGCGTTGGACATGTGTGCCGGGGTTGTATGAGTGCGTTTTGGTGATTTCCTCACAGGATGTTCCTCTGTCTCTTCTCTGAGTAAAAAACGTCACTCTAAGAAATATCCCACCAGGTGGCCCATCAGCACTTTCCATTGCCACCATTCCCAACAAGTGTATGCATGTTTAAGATATCTGCGCACACTCTGAACCATGATCAATTATACGTTCTACATACGTAAGTCACTGGATAGCTTTGTGTGAGTAACAGACCAAAATTTAATTCATTGTTGAAATTGAAATGTATCTTCTGCTATACTGAATTTGTGCAAGTAAAAGTTGAGAGTTATAACGGAAAGTAAGATTTACATTTTGTATTGAATTATGAATTAATGTTGAAATTGAATTTTAAACCAGAAGCGACACATCTTCATGCATAATTGAAAATGTGTAAATGCAAATAAGATTTTAGAGCTTCAAATAGTGTAAATCATTGTTTAAATTGTTCATAATTTTTATGAGCCATATTTTAATCCTATAGATGTGAGATTTATGCAGGAAATGTGAAAGATATCTGATGGAAGAAAAAAATCAATCAGTGCCTTTAAATGTAATTTAATAATAAAAAAAATGTTTGTGTGTGCTTCCCAGAAAAACTAAAACAAGGCATTAAAATATAGTTTTCCCTCCCGCCTCAAATTATTTCTATAACTAGTTTTGTGAGCGAAACTACAATTGAATGCAAACGTTTCTCAGGGGAACTTGTGAGAAACCTCAAACATTTTGATCGGGGAATGCAAAAGTTTTGCAAGCAAATTCAAAAACACTGATATTTACCCATTGCCATATCTGTAGGGGGGTCTCTATTTCAGAGATGCTAGGAAAGACAAAACAATTTGACCAATATTTACTGATGCAATGCATGGTAATTCATTATACTTGAATATACAAAATTTGATTGATCTTAGCAAATTCACAATTTGATCTATATTTTTGTTACCTAATGTAGTGCATTTTTGAAGCATCACTTAATGTATGATTTAAAAACTAAATTTGATTGAAAGATTTTGAGTAAATAATGATACACATTTTGATCTGTTCCGTACACAAAGCTCTCTTAGGAAAAACGTTTTGACCACAATTCACGTGGACTGCTTTATGGTGGTGCTGTTTGGAGCCTGAGAGCTGCATTTACTTTATTTATATTGAAAAAGCAAAACGTCTCCATTTTGTGTTTGACAAAAGAAAGTAAGTCATGCAGGCTGGAACAAAATGAGGGTGAATAAATTATGGCAATTTTCTTTGTTGGGTGAGCTATTCATTTTAATGCATTTTTAATGTACTTCTTCCTTACAAAAAGAAACACACTGGTTAAGTTTTCTACATCAACCGCAGATGCTCATCTTAAAAAGGAAAAGCAAACCTAAAACATGTCAATAGCAGCAAACTATCCATCAATAACCTCCAGACATTTTCTATTTTCCACCCTCAGGTGAACCTCAGCAGCACTTAGTAAATCACCTTTTCCAAGGAGAACAGTGTTGAGCTTTTCTGTCAGGGACTGGACACTCAGACAGACACATTTCCTGTCCTTTAAGCTGTCCAGAGAGCTGAATGTTTCTGTTCCAGCTCTCAATGATGGCGGAAATCCCATAGAGTCAGCCCAGCTAAAACTGCACTGTAAAATCTTTCAGTTTCTTTACCAAAATAAATATTCAGCTTGAACTCCATTTAGTAAAAATCAATAATTGTTTTCATTAATTTACAGGTGCTGGTCATATAATTAGAATATCATCAAAAAGTTGATTTATTTCACTAATTCCATTAAAAAAGTGAAACTTGTATAATGTTTACAAGACTGATATATTTCAAGTGTTTATTTCTTTTAATTTTGATGATTATAACTGACAACTAATGAAAACCCCAAATTCAGTATCTCAGAAAATTTGATTATTGTGAAAAAGTTCAATATTGAAGACACCTGGTGCCACACTCTAATCAGCTAATTAACTCAAAACACCTGCAAAGGCCTTTAAATGGTCTCTCAGTCTAGTTATGTAGGCTACACAATCATAGGGAAGACTGCTGACTTGACAGTTGTCCAAAAGACGACCATTGACACCTTGCACAAGGAGGACAAGACACAAAAGGTCATTGCAAAAGAGACTGGCTGTTCACAGAGCTCTGTGTCCAAGCACATTAATAGAGAGGCGAAGGGAAGGAAAAGATGTGGTAGAAAAAAGTGTACAAGCAATAGGGATAACCGCACCCTGGAGAGGATTGTGAAACAAAACCCATTCAAAAATGTGGGGGAGATTCACAAAGAGTGGACTGCAGCTGGAGTCAGTGCTTCAAGAACCACTACGCACAGACGTATGCAAGACATGGGTTTCAGCTGTCGCATTCCTTGTGTCAAGCCACTCTTGAACAACAGACAGCGTCAGAAGCGTCTCGCCTGGGCTAAAGACAAAAAGGACTGGACTGCTGCTGAGTGGTCCAAAGTTATGTTCCCACGTTGCTTAAGGTCCAGTGTAAAGTTTCCACAGTCAGTGATGGTTTGGGGTGCCATGTCATCTGCTGGTGTTGGTCCACTGTGTTTTCTGAGGTCCAAGGTCAACACAGCCGTATACCAGGAAGTTTTAGAGCACTTCATGCTTCCTGCTGCAGACCAACTTTATGGAGATGCAGATTTCATTTTCCAACAGGACTTGGCACCTGCACACAGTGCCAAAGCTACCAGTACCTGGTTTAAGGACCATGGTATCCCTGTTCTTAATTGGCCAGCAAACTCGCCTGACCTTAACCCAAAGAAAATCTATGGGGTATTGTGGAGAGGAAGATGCGATATGCCAGACCCAACAATGCAGAAGAGCTGAAGGCCACTATCAGAGCAACGTGGGCTCTCATAACACCTGAGCAGTGCCACAGACTGATCGACTCCATGCCACGCCGCATTGCTGCAGTAATTCAGGCAAAAGGAGCCCCAACTAAGTATTGAGTGCTGTACATGCTCATACTTTTCATGTTCATGCTTTTCAGTTGGCCAAGATTTCTAAAAATCCTTTTTTTTTATTGGTCTTAAGTAATATTCAAATTTTCTGAGATACTGAATTTGGGGTTTTCATTAGATGTCAGTTATAATCATCAAAATTAAAAGAAATAAACACTTGAAATATATCAGTCTGTGTAGAATAAATGTATACATTATACAAGTTTCACTTTTTGAATGGAATTAGTGAAATAAATCAACTTTTTAATGATATTCTAATTATATGACCAGCACCTGTATAGAAAAATCATTAGATGGATGGATGAATGTTTAGATGAATGAACAAATGTATAAATGGATGGATGAATAAAAATATGAATGCTTGACATTATGGATATATGAGTGAATAAATGTTTAGATAGATAGATAGATAGATAGATAGATGAATGGAAGTACAGATCATCGTCTAACGTGTTGTTAAAGTCTTAATTTCATAATTACTGGTTTATCATTCTGCAGGGATTTCCTCAAAGCAATTTGATGAACTTATTGACAGATGTGTCCAACATCTGGGGCAGTAATTATTGGTAATAACTTCCAGGCTCCAGACCGACTGAGAGCTTGTCTCAGGATTTTGATCTGCATGGACTGATCCTGACTTTCCCACCCTGACTCTCATTCACACACACACAATGAAGTTGAGAGTTCAAACTCAGAGAGAGACGACTGCTGGCAAGAGTGTTTGATTCAGAGTCCACCGAAATGAGTCAGAACACACACTGAGACACACTGTCAAAACGTCGCTCTCTCTCCTTCTGCTGTATCTCAGGTGACAGACCTCATTCCGCAGAATATAATTACACTCATGATGAAGAGATTGAAGCTGCAAGCACACAGACAGAGGTGAGATAGAGAGATGACATGGAAAGGGCTGGGGCTCCCTTTAAAGTAAATCAGTTCATTCAACTACCTTCTAAATCCAAAAAAAGGGATTCTTTAACTTGACTATTGACTATTTGTCAAGATTCCAATTTCAATATCACATCAGAAATAAAATTTGAAAATGTCTCGAGTTACATATGTGACTATGGTTCCCTGAGAGGGAACGAGACGCTGCACCCCGAGAGGGCACATTGTGGAATACAGCCAGCATGACCGGTGTCTGAAGCATGTGTGAAATAACGCCAATCCTATTGTTCCATATGGCCCATGACGCGTAGGCGGGTGCCCGGAAGTATAAAAGGGAACCTGCTGAATATGTCACCAACTTAGTTGTCTGAAGGAGACATAAACAGGCAGGCTGAAGGCATGGCGAGGGTGCGCGGCTTCTCGTTCCCTTTCAGAGAAACATGGTTACATGCATAACCTGAGACGTTCCAATTCTAGGGAACCCCACGCTGCGCCCCCTAGGGGGCACATTGGAGAACAAAATTCAACCATGCCGTGTTAAGGCGCATGTCTGTCCATCTGGTGGGAGAGCACCAAGGAAGCGACAGACATACACCAAGCCTTTCCTCAGAAAGGGGCCAGGCCACTGACGCCACGGGCCACTCACATAACCTGGTAGAAATGGGGAACCCAATTAGTTCAAGGGGAACATTCCACCCAAGTTAAGAGCACAGCTATCCTCAGATAGCTATGCTATGTGAGCAATACTAGCCTGGAAACACAAGACAACTAAAGAGGCTAAACTAGAAAGTCTCTAGAGGAGCTCAAGAGTTTGCAACTTAAATTCCAGGTAATGAGAGTAGCTGCTGAGCTAGAACATGTGCTAAAAGTCTTATGAAAGCTTGTAGACCAGAATAACAATTCTCAGCTAGCCTAGATGGCCAGGCAAGACCTTCCTGCAGAGCTGCCCAGACCACAGAGAGTGGGCTATCTACTTACAACCCTAGCAGGGGAGATAGCACTGTCTATGCAAGGGCTCAAGAGGACCACTACTTAAAGACCCTAAGAAGGGGAGCATTCACTGAGCTAGCTCATAGATATCCTCATATATATATATGAAGGGCTAACAGAAGGGGGACAGATTAAAACTACCCAGACCACAAAGAGTGGGCTGTCTACTTGCAGCCCAAAGAGGGGAGACACTGTCTAGGTAAGAGATCAAGAGACCGCAACTTAAAACCCTAAGCAGGGGAGCAATTACTGAGCTAGCACATAGCTATCCTCAGATAGCTAGGCTCTAGGAAAGGGGACCACTCCAGGAGAGGGCTCACCATAACTGCCAGTAAAACACAGCTAGCCTCAGATAGCTGTACTCAAGTAAGCCCATCCTGCCATAACAATAGCTGGAAAATATCCACCCTCAGATGACAATGCTAAGGAGGTCCCCAATCAGTGTCAGTCTCACAGTAGGCTAGCAAAAGACAGTGTTATTGACCAGGAGCTCACAAGAGGGATATCCGGACCATCAGTAAATTATTTGCCAAAGAGCAAACACATAAACATCATTAGTCCAAGATCAAAGCCTGATGTAAGAGTGGCCATAACACTAGAGGGATAGACACAGCTATCCTCGAATAGCAGTTCCCTCAGATAAGGCTGAAGTTAGCACAGACCACGGAAGTGGGCCATCCACTTAAAACCCAGAAGGGGAGATGGCAGTCTAGGCAAGGGGCTCAAGGAGTCCACTATTTAAAAACCCTGAAAAGGGGAGCAGTCTCCGTGCTGGAACACAGCTATCCTCAAATTGCAGATTCCTAGACAAAGGCTTCAGCGCTTACTCAAGAGAGCTTGTGCCAAGGGGAACCAATCTAGTTATAGAAGCCAGGATAGAATATAGCTGCCCTTAGACCACCATATTCCAGAGCAAAGTAAGCTTGAGCTGGAGCAAAACCATCCGAAGACCGCTACACTCTGAGCAGGGACTGTTCACTTAAGCCCTGAAAAGGAGGAGCAGTCTACTCAGGCCAAACCCACTAAGTGGGATTCAGAGGAACTCCCACTAGACACAATGTGCACTTTAACAAATGCATTTGAAAATTTACCTACAACTACCTAACTACCTACATTTCTGCAAAACTCAAAAAACATACTGTAATGAAGTTAGTAGATACGGGAAGAAGGAGGCGGGAACCGGCGCACATTTAAGACACTTTAATAATAAAATAAACAAATACAAAATAAAGCGACAGCCCCTCACGGACGACTGCCGCACACAAAACACAAACTTAAATTCCAGGCCTGGTCCTCTCTCGTCTTCCACTGTCGTCACTCCTCATTTAACCCTTCCGAAGCTCCTCTGTGGGACTCGAGACCAGTGAGTGGCGCAGGTCCGTTCCGTTCCCACGGCTCTCGGCCCCGCCCCACTCGCCACACATACATATACATCTGAATTTCTGCAGTTTCCAGTTGAAATGAACACTAGAGGCAGCTTTTATTCCTTTTCCAACAAAGTATGATTTACAGGGCCAGAGTTATGAATTTTTACACAATTGATTTTCAATATTATGTAATGGCTTCAAAACTATTTTAGCATGCTGCAAGATTTTAAAACTGACATGTTTGAACATTAGCATCACATATACAGTTTAATTTGTATGTGTTTACTAGCGTAGTAGGCTTGCCTGGTAGCTCACACAATACAATGTTTCAGTTTGGAGGTAAAGCGCTCCAGGTAAGAATCTCGTTAAACTATGGTTAAAAAAACAGCTCAAGCCTGGGTATAAGAAAGTTAAAATAGTATGGTTGCATGCATCAACCGCATTTACCTTAGCATTCGTAAACACTGCCATTTAAGTTTGGTGTAGGGGCAATGCTGGGAAGGTTACTTTGGAAATGTAATAGGCAAGGCAAGTTAATTTATAAAACACATTTCATACACAATTGTAATTTAAAGTGCTTTACATAAAAGGAAGTGAAATAGACATTAAAAATTATAATAAAAACAAAGAATTAAAAAACATAATCACAACAATAAAAACAGTCTCTGTAGAAGTATGTTATGATCGACAGTGTCAAACGCAGCACTAAGATCTAGTAGTACCAGCACTGATATTTTGCCAGAATCAGAATTAGGGCGAATATAATTTATTATCTTATTAAATGCTGTCTTTGTGCTTTGATGCGCTCGGAAACCAGGTTGAAAATTGTCCAGGTATCTATTTGAATTTAAGTATTTGTTCAGCTGATTAACAACTACCTTTTCCATAATCTTACCTATGAAAGCAAGATTTGGTATTGGTCTATAGTTGCTAAACATGGTGTTATCAAGATTGCGCTTTTTCAGAAGGGGCTTAACAACTGCAGTTTTCAGGGAGTTTGGAAAAGTCCCAAAATATCATGTCCTCTCAATATCATGGAGGAGAGTTTGGGCCCTGGCGTTGTGGCAGTGGTCGGAGAGCTCTCACAGGAGGAGTAGGGAGAGCTGGGCCTGCAGTCTTTGGTGGTTGGGGGGCCCGCTATTTTTTTTTTATATCTGGGGGCTTGCAGCGAAGGAGTGGGAGAGTTTGGTCCCAGCATACAACAGTTCTTCCATTTTCTGTGAGAAGCTTAGAAGTGGAGATGTTGGAGAGAGAGATAATGTGTCTGATGAGCGTGGCTCTGGCTCTGGTGTTTCCGGTGGCTGTGTAATGTTGCCCTGGCTTCCCTGGCTATTTTCCAGAAAGTCGTCCTTGGGTGCTGAGTCTTGGAGCTGTTGTAGTACCTGTTGTACGCTTAGCCGGGATGTCCATGAACAGTGGTTGTTTTGGCTGCATGGTGTCCTTGTGGTATGTGTCAACCACATGATGACTCTGAAGCTGATATGAAGTCCTGTGGTCACTCATACTCTGTCCAGGTGTGTGCCATTCAGGCCGAGTGGATCGGCACACACCACTGAAAGATGACGGAGGGAGAAATAGTTATTGTCCTTTAGCACTCTTTTACCAAATTTGTTTGGGTGGAAGCCATCCAGTTTAAACAGTTGTCTATGGCCCCAGAAAATGTTGATGTTGTCGATGAAGTTGACTCCTTTTATACCGCAGGATCTTTTTAGCCAAGTATTCAGCCCAAGCAGCCATGAAAACATGTTTGTTTCCCTTGCTGGAAGTGGTCCACTGATGAACGACTGAACGTCAAGTCTTTGAAGTGTTTCAAAGAGTTCAGTGAAATCATTCTTAAGTAGTTCCGACTGCTCTTTCCGAATATCATTCTTCCCCACATGGATGATAATTTGATTTGCAGTCTTGTGCTTCAACAGAATGTAACGTATATCGGCAGGAATTCAACTCTACAAGTCACCAGAAGGGGGGCAACTAAAGAATCAGCAGCCCTCTAAAAGCCCCTCCTCCGCCTCAGCGCAAAAGCGCGCGTTTTCTTCCTGTTGCGGAACAAAGGAATGTAGCGAGAACGCTTCCTAAAGACATTCGTTCGTTTCATGACTTTCAAAGCATCCACAAAGAAATATATGGATATTAATGTGTGCTCTTTTTCTCATATGCTTGTGGAAGGTGAATTATTAGGAAAACGTGGGCTGATTTCTAATCGTGCTTTAACCTGGAATGTTTAGGTAGTGTTTAGACTTTTATGAATGGTTGCAAAATTGTATGAATCAATAAGATAACAAATGTGGTGACAGTATAAATGTGTAAACACGATAAGAGTTTTAATACAGGTGTACAAACAAGTTATCTTTCCTCACATGAAAGGGGCTTTGCAAAAACCAGCTGGGCAGGCGGGGCTCCGCCCCGTACCGACGCTCTGATTGGACCAGCCGCCTTTGGGGATGTCCAAAAAACGGACTGTTTAAAACGACGCGCGAGCGGCGCGCCGCTCTCTTCCCTCTTGCAACTCTCTGGTGCTCCTGAACTCGTAACGGCGCGCTCAAACGCACGCAAGGCTGACCTGGAAGCCGGCCCGCTGGACTCTCACAACGAAACCAACCATCGGAGGTGGTCTAAGACTGTGCCAAAGCCGTAACGGAGCCACGAATTCAACGATTGCGGAGGAGAGCTTTCCCGGTGACGTCACGCAGCCGTCTCAAGTCTCCACACGAGAGCAACCGAAGGAGCCCGAGCTGAACACGTGACGCCCGAAACAAAGAACTCCCGCGGGAAAACGAACCAACTTCGAGCCTGCTTTAAACCCATCCAAGCAAGTACAAACTGAATTCCTAATCCTGACTGAACTGGTTAAAAATTTGATCTGAATGCAGTAACGAAGCAAAGATTCGTTCGTGATCTTTTGGCTGGTTGGTTAAGTTATGAAATAGGAAAGAATGTCATTCTTTAAACCTTAACCTCAAAACTCTCGTATATGTGTGTATGTCTATGCTTTATGAGGTAATCCATTTATGTTAGAATAGCAATATCACGAATAAACCTTTTCCATTTTATAAACAAGTGTCTCTGGAATGTGATTTGAAGTATTTTTATCCTTATTTGCCCTAAAGATAACGCAACCTAGCTCAAAACGAGATTTTAATTGAGATTAACAGAATGTACTTTTTAGTGATTGCTGGACAAGCACTTAATAAGGTGTAAACTGTAAAGAAATATTAATAGGGCTTAATCGAGCATATTAAATATTTAATAACTAATTCCCGGAGCTGAAACAATAGCTCTATATTAAACTGGTATTTTTACTACAAATGGTGGAGAAAAAAAGCGGGCAATTAAAGATTCAAATCTGATAAGTCAAACCAGAGACAATAAGTTATTTCTCAATCTTTATCCGGAAAAGAATTGAGTAAATATAGAGAAACAAACGGTTATTTGTGGTATTGTGAAATATGTGAAAGAATGATATTCTTGTTTGTGAAACACAGTGAGTTTGAATGAAAGAGAGTGTAACTGTTAACTCGAGTTCGAGAAGAAATTAAACTGCAGTAAATAATTAATAAAAAGTCGCTCTAAAGCGCATGAGAGGCGAACGAGCGTGTCCCTTGTTGCCCCTCTCTTAAGGCCTTCGTGGTAATGCTTTTGTTAGTGCGTGTTCCACTGCAAACCCAGCCACGTGACTCCCGCTGTAGAATATTAAAGTAGCTATTTAAGTAATTCTCAGCCCATTTTTGAGTTCACGAGTGAATTCAAACGCACGGCGCTCAAAGGAGTGGCCAGTCGTTTTTGAGAAAGGGAGAAATTTTGCAATTGATTGTTTGTTTTTTTATGTGTGCGGTCTAAACAGACAGATATTCGCATGATAGCCCGCCGAGGCTTTGATAATTTATAAGTAACCCGTAGATAAATGTATCTCGTCCTAAATGAGTGAGATTATATGTGCTATAGAAAATTCAAGTCTGAAGCGTGAAGCACATTTTCCTTCTTCCTATAGGCACTGAGTTGCCATAGCGACCAGTTTAGCCACGTGGAGACTTAGCCACGTGTAAATAGCATTAGCGCTAAGCTAACAAAGAAACTGTAGCATTGTAGCTTTAGCCATGCTGGTAGCATTACGGCTAGCGATTAGCACATAGCATTTAAAGCTTGAATGCAGTGTGTGTGGGGAAATGGGGTTCACAGCTAACACTAATTATCTCTCTCTCTCTCTCTCCCATTTAAAAGACTAACTATGTTTTAAGTTGGCTGTGTTAATGTTTCCCAATCATCAGTGTTAACAATTTCACAGGTTGGGTTAATATAACAGCAGATTAAAGTCTTTTTACCTTTTGTGGGACCAGCTTAATAACTGGTGGGTTATTAGAAGATAATTTAGTATTACCCCATTATCTTGATAATATGGTGATTTGATTGCATTCAATTATAATGGCTTTTATGATTTTGAAAACACATCAATGGATAAGCGCTATTGTTAGGAATTTTTAATTGTTAATTGAATGTCACAATTGATTACAAATCAGTTTTGGATTAATTTCATTTAATGAATTATTTCAATTCCTGCTTCCAGCAACAACAGTATCCATTTATGAACCATAAACGCTCTTATAATTTGACCACTACAATAAAACCTTAAGTTATCAAGAGGGCCAGAAATTTTTAATTTCACTTACAAGTAGGATACAGATTATTATTATTAAATTCTTTATTTTGATGTAATGACACAATGAGGAATGCTTAAGTTTGGAAATTATTTTAATTACTATTATGGGAATCCAAAACTAGTGATTTAGAAGCTGTAAATTAATGTAATAATTAATTATGAATTCGAAAATTCTAATTACATTTAATAATTACACTTCCTGTTTACATTTTTGCAACAATATTGGTTTATCAACTCAATTGTAGATTGCACGTGTAATTTCTAATCCTAGGTGAACCTATTAATTTTAATTATAACATCATACATTTTAATTAGAAACCACAAAGTCTAATTTTAATTATAATTTCAGACTTAACACAAGTCTGGCGCCCCCTGTAGCCCATACTTCATTTCCCTAGGTGATCTGATTAACTCAAGTAAAAATTAATAATAATTTTATTAAAATAATTTTATTAAATTAAAATTAGTCCTCTTTACTTAGGCCTGAGAGTAGATAGTGCTCCCCCTAGTGCTGTGTTAGAGAAGTGACAGTGACACCATACAGTCAAAGTCATTTCTCACCAATCTGGAGCATGAAACGTAACCTTAGCATAGCGACTCAACAGCACCACCTTGTGCCAACGTATTAGTTTTAAATCTTGGGAATAAATCTTAATTTCTCTTTTCTTTTCTCCCTGTTACTAACTTCTAATTTGACTTGTTTGCTTAAAGCTAACCAAGGGAAGATCACGAATAGAGCGAAATGTCACAATTGAACAGATATGTATGAAACTTGAGAACCACATTCAAAACTGTTTACCATTTACCCTCTATTGTGAAATCCTATTCCCCCAGGTTAAAGCAGGCGCAATGAGAAGATAGACATCGGCAAAAGTTTTAACACGCGTGACACACGCTGACCAGCGTTGCGGTGTAAAATCCTGCCATTCAGGGACAAGTACTGTCATTGCTGTTGTTTTCCTCCATCAAGGAGAAAATTGGAATAGCAATACCAGTCTTGTTACAAAAGAGAAAACTCGCCTACAATCCTCTGATTAGAAGCGTCCTTCTAAATCAGACTTAACAAAGCGAAGAGAGAATCTGCTATTAAAAGAGAGATCGGTCTAGTGTTATTGTCCCTGTGTACTCATTCTGTTAGTGTGCTTTTCTTTCTGTTTCCCAACAGTGCTGCCTCTACGTGGGCGCAATTTCTACGCAGAAGCTGCAAATTACACGCACCCCACCACAGAGGACCACAGAAACAGAATCACACTCAACACTAGCATACACTACACTGTGCACATTCACACCCCTGTTGTTTTGTTTGTGTTTTTGTTTTGCTTTGTTTCCCATCCAAGGTCTGTGTCAGTTCGGTCCAAGATCCCATCACCGCCAGAACATGTATCACCAGCCAGAACATGTCGGTCACTGGGAAGGACTGGAAATGTGGCTAAGTGCTACAACAAACAGCATCCTCCCTAAAGCTGCTGAAGCACTCCAACATCAGACACAGGACCAACTAGATGACAACATCACAAGCATCATGAGACAAGACCCAAGTCAAAACTACAGTCACAAAGAATTAGCCAAGATCACCTCAAGCTTAAGTCACACACTCATCGCCACCCTCAAACTGAGCGACAAGCACGCCGCACAACGCCAGCAGGAGCTGACAAGCGCACAACGACGCATAGAGCAGCTGGAACGTGAACGACAGGAAGGGACCGATGAGGTGGAGCAAGGCGCCGATGCGGAGATCAACAGGCTAAAAGAAACTCTAGCAGCTACCAGCCACGAAATGCAGCAACTCAAAGAGGACTTCGCTGATCGTGCAGACAAGCTACAGTATGCAGAGAAGCTACTAGAGAAGGCAAAGACTGACTTCAGGGACAAAAACAGCAGAATCAAGGCCCTCGAAGCTCATTTGGCTGAAACAAGAAACGAGATCAGCCGCCTAACACAACAGCTCGACTACGTCACAGAGGAGTCTGAAAGTTTCCAAGAGGAACTCAAGCACGCTTACGAACTACGCCAGGAGCCGTCAAGGACAGGACGTGCACCAACCGCACCCCTGCCAAGCAGGACCAAGTCACCTGTGCCTGGACTGACACGTGAACATAAGACAGAGGGGGTGGTGTTAAAACAGTCACCAGCGACGTCTGAAGGACTTTATATCACGACAGAACCAGAAGAATCTGCTGCAGCCAGCCGCAGATCATCGCACGGCTTGGACCTAAAAGACCTTGACAAGCTCGCCCGAAACGTTGGCAAATTCAACCCCAGCGTGCCAAACAGCCAAACGGTCCAAGCATATCTGCAAGATATTGATTTCCATCTGGAAATGCGACCTAACGTTACGGACAAAGATAAACTCTATTTACTCCGAACGACATCCAGCCCTGAAGTACGCAGCTTCCTGGACCGGCAGCCTGTTAACACAAAGACTGATTATCAACGGCTGCGAAAAGCCCTTATTAAAGAGTTCGCCGACCCTGAGTCCGATCAAGGCTTAGTGGCTGCCCTGGAGACGAGACAAGGACGTCACGACACTCCTCAAGCTTACTATAGTCGACTCAGACAAGCATATTTTGGAACTCGCAATGATTCTGACATGGAAGATGAACTGAACTTTAAAACTCTCTTCCTCAGGAATCTTCATCCTGGCATAAGCCACCATCTTGGCGTTCTCGCATGTCCACGAACGATGAACACTCAGCAGTTGCGAGACTTGGTGCAAAAGGCCTACTACAAACAAAAGATGGCCTCAGAAAAGAGCACAAAAACCCCAGCAGTTCTTGATTTCAACACGCAACACCATGAACTGGCTCTAGAGGGCACCCAACGCCAAGACAGCGCTAAGCCACCACACAGAGAATGGAATGCACTCCCGTCCAACAGAGAACGAGACTCACACGCTGACACTCGACCTGAACAGAGGTATGACCGATGGGATGAACCGCGTGGACGTCAACGCTCACCTGGACGACACTGGGAGAAGTGGTCTCATGAGAATCAGTGGGAAAAGGAAGAGGAACCAGATTCAGCCTGACTAGCTGTCAGACAAAAAGGCAGTGACAAGCTGAACAAATCAGCCGTAGCAGACAGCACTGTTTCACCCCACTCTCAGAGAACAGTAAACACCCTGACTTCAGATGGACATGAAACCCCACCTGAAAACCCAGCAACAGAGTTAAACACTAACTCAACACCCAATACTCCAAATCTCAGCAGCATCCAACAAACACCTGCTGATGAAACTCCTCAAGTTCCTGAAAGTGCTGTCTCAGTCACCTGCCATTCCTCCGGAGAACACCAGATCAGGTCTGACATCCTACATGTTTCCTCCCAAACTCCAGCCCCTCAAATGACCAAAACGATGCCCTCACCACAGCAGGTGCATCACATGAAGAGTCCTGGACCTGTCATGCCCTCCCACCCAACCCTACAGTGGCAGCAGTAACCCGCCGCCAGCACGCCACTGGCGAGCACACCCCTGCCCTTCTGCATTACCATAACACCTCAGTTCGCTGCTGACGATCTCCTCACCCTCACATGCGGATTCGTCACGACGAACCTTGACAGCTCACATGTCAAACCCATTTGAACATTCCATTTCCTATACGGACCTGAACACATCCTCCGAGCTCCGCGAGCTCCACTCTGTCGACTACATGCTGCATCTGCAAGACGGTGTCCACACGTATGTCCCTGAGCCACTCACTGCGCCACAGCTCGTAGTACCTCACGGCCAGAGGGGGAGTATGCTGACACACGCACACGATGCACCATGATGGGTTGCCAGTGCCAACCGGCAAATCCAAACCACCGACAGGAAAAGGGGGAAGATCAAACCGACTGACACAGACCGACAACCATATGCACCACACAAGCATACGTATTGTCATTTTAGGAAAACATATAGCAACCATGCTTAGACACAACCCATATTCTCTCCTCCGCAGCACTGCTAGGACCAAACTAGTAGAGAGGAGTTACTCTCAAAATTTTTTTTTTTATTATCATTAAATTTTTTTTTTATTATAATTTTTTTTTTTTTTTTTTTTCATTTTAATTTTTTTAAATTTTTAAATTTTTTTTTTTTTAATTTATTTTATCGTTTGGTTTCTTTATCTCGTGTCTCACTTTGTGTTTCCTTTCCTCTCTTTCACTTTGAACCCCTTAACCAAACCTTGAATCCAGGTCCTGAAATTGAGATCGACTTCCGTCAGTAAAGTCGCTGTAACTCGCTGTGAGAACCGCTGTCGACCGATCGAGGCCACCCGCCAAAATCATGAACGACATGATACACGATGTAAGTTCCTCGATTGACAACGTAGCCATGAATAGGATTCCGTGCTACACGATACCTCTTAGCCTTGTTCAAATGTTGTAACTTCGGCCACTGCGGGCCCCGCTAGTCTCATCCAAACCCATCTCGCCCCTTTCCCGGTAGCGCTATTCCCATATACGCAAACCCGGAAACAGGTGATTTAGTTGTCTTTTCAGTTTGCCCATTATCGACGTTAATAATGTTTACCGGCTCAAAGACGTTGTGAATGTGGGATTACGGCAAGGGAAAACCTATGTCAAAATCCACGCTCCTAAAGTCGCTGCGTATTACGATAACAACGAACAGTTGTATCCGGCCCCAAACTTAAAGATGGGCACGCTCACTTAGGACATTCACTCCCCCCTACCCGAGTAAACTCTGCGTACGCGATAATACCAAGGGCATCTGCGGTTTAGAATCCATTAAACCCGACACTTGCTGCCCCGCCGAAACAACACCACGTTCTCAAGTTGAGGTAACGCAAGCCGAAATCATCAGAAACCGTTGGCTGGTCAGTACCCCAGCACGAACAGCCACCCTCACATGCGATTAACACGACGCCACGCGCATTAATTTGCCCAACCAAATGTTATGGATCACTGCCCCGAAGGGCGCGATCCTCCATATTGACGAGTTAGCATTGTATCACCTCACCGACGATGAATGTCAGGTTGAAATCGAAATCTCTTATTGAATTGACACCGGCTGACAGCGCTAGAAGCTATCGCTCGCCTTCCGCCCGCCGGCGCGCCAATTATTCGGTCCTGGTCTGCCGCTGACACGGCGCTTTGTATCTCTACTATCGTAGGATATGTTATGAATTTGACACTGGCCTTCCTCCTACACAAGCGAGTGAACGTCGTCCAAGAGTCTCTCAACAAATGCACGTTAGGCGTCCCTCGCCTTTTTCGACGTGGTAATCCCGACCGAGACCCCGAACCCGAGAATTTGAACAACCTGACTGAGATCATACCTATACCGCCTCGTCGAGCCCCTGACAATTAAAACAGTCAAAAATGACCCAATTGTCAATAATGATAAACAATGCATCCCTATGTCTTCTCAAGTTTCTAACCTGTTCCTTCCCAAATTACCCTGCACCAGGTTTTAGTCAGTGATAGGAATGATGTTTGTGTCTTGTATGTGCCTGTTCTTCCTGCCTCTTGTTCCAGGGCCTGACAATGTTCCATCAGGGGAACATCACCAAGTCCGAGGGGGATATGTAACGTATATCGGCAGGAATTCAACTCTACAAGTCACCAGAAGGGGGGCAACTAAAGAATCAGCAGCCCTCTAAAAGCCCCTCCTCCGCCTCAGCGCAAAAGCGCGCGTTTTCTTCCTGTTGCGGAACAAAGGAATGTAGCGAGAACGCTTCCTAAAGACATTCGTTCGTTTCATGACTTTCAAAGCATCCACAAAGAAATATATGGATATTAATGTGTGCTCTTTTTCTCATATGCTTGTGGAAGGTGAATTATTAGGAAAACGTGGGCTGATTTCTAATCGTGCTTTAACCTGGAATGTTTAGGTAGTGTTTAGACTTTTATGAATGGTTGCAAAATTGTATGAATCAATAAGATAACAAATGTGGTGACAGTATAAATGTGTAAACACGATAAGAGTTTTAATACAGGTGTACAAACAAGTTATCTTTCCTCACATGAAAGGGGCTTTGCAAAAACCAACCGGGCAGGCGGGGCTCCGCCCCGTACCGACGCTCTGATTGGACCAGCCGCCTTTGGGGATGTCCAAAAAACGGACTGTTTAAAACGACGCGCGAGCGGCGCGCCGCTCTCTTCCCTCTTGCAACTCTCTGGTGCTCCTGAACTCGTAACGGCGCGCTCAAACGCGCGCAAGGCTGACCTGGAAGCCGGCCCGCTGGACTCTCACAACGAAACCAACCATCGGAGGGGGTCTAAGACTGTGCCAAAGCCGTAACGGAGCCACGAATTCAACGATTGCGGAGGAGAGCTTTCCCGGTGACGTCACGCAGCCGTCTCAAGTCTCCACACGAGAGCAACCGAAGGAGCCCGAGCTGAACACGTGACGCCCGAAACAAAGAACTCCCGCGGGAAAACGAACCAACTTCGAGCCTGCTTTAAACCCATCCAAGCAAGTACAAACTGAATTCCTAATCCTGACTGAACTGGTTAAAAATTTGATCTGAATGCAGTAACGAAGCAAAGATTCGTTCGTGATCTTTTGGCTGGTTGGTTAAGTTATGAAATAGGAAAGAATGTCATTCTTTAAACCTTAACCTCAAAACTCTCGTATATGTGTGTATGTCTATGCTTTATGAGGTAATCCATTTATGTTAGAATAGCAATATCACGAATAAACCTTTTCCATTTTATAAACAAGTGTCTCTGGAATGTGATTTGAAGTATTTTTATCCTTATTTGCCCTAAAGATAACGCAACCTAGCTCAAAACGAGATTTTAATTGAGATTAACAGAATGTACTTTTTAGTGATTGCTGGACTAGCACTTAATAAGGTGTAAACTGTAAAGAAATATTAATAGGGCTTAATCGAGCATATTAAATATTTAATAACTAATTCCCGGAGCTGAAACAATAGCTCTATATTAAACTGGTATTTTTACTACAAGAATGTTCCTAAGTTCCTGGTTCACATCAGAGATGTTGCTTGTTGAAAGCAGCACGTTGTTGTAGTCCTGCAACTGATGTTTCTGAATAGAGTCACCTACTATCAGAGTACTGGGCTTGGCTGCGCTCTCAGTTGAGTGCCGCTATCTGCTTGACCTTGAGCGTATGTTAGTAGCAATGATAGCTGCTGGCTCATTCGATCCATGTTTAGTCACATTTGGGGATTCCTCACCCACATTCATTAATGCTTCAAATCTGTTCTCAAGATGTATATGGGGTTGTAGAATACCAGTGTTTACAAGTCTTTTCATAGCCGTATATGGGGTAGAGGATGCAACGGCAGCAATACGCGATACTCATGACAATCTGATATCTCGAGTACCTTTGGGTCTTGCTCCCTAGTTGTGCCACCGATTGGTCTGTTGTTCAGTTATGGCTTGTTCCTCTACACTTTGTATAAACTGTTGAGATTCACTAGATTCACAGGACTCACTGGCTGTATGCTGAGGCGATCCGTGATAATGATCTGCTGTACATTCCACCTGTTTTGGAAGTACAGTACGTAACTTTGTTTCAAGAACGTCTCAGGTTACATATGTAACCATGGTTCTCTGAATAGGGAACGAGACACTGCATCCCCTAGGGGTCGCTATGGGGAACGCCTTCAGCGTGACTCGTGTCTGAAGCAAACAATATAAAAACACCACTTGTTGGCCGGCGACAGCCCATGACGTCACTACCGGTGCGACCGCAATATAAGGGACGCCGGGAGGACACATCATTCGCTTCTTCGTCTGAAGCTTGCGTCCGAAGCATGGCACACAGCCTAGGGGATGCAGTGTTTCGTTCCCTATTCAGGGAACCATGGTTACATATGTAACCTGAGACGTTCCCTTTCATGGGAACTTCGAACTGCGTCCCCTAGGGGTCGCTATGGGGAACGTTATACCCACGCCGCCATACTGAGGGGAGTGCAAGCCAATGTCGCGCAAAGGCGAGCACTAAGCCAACTCTACCAGGCTAAGGGAGTTGCCCCTGGGACGGTTGATGCTGTCAGTGACATTACCCTTTGGCCAAAGCCGAGCAGCTTACCGGCAAAGGGAGTGGGGCCCAAGGCACAAACCTGGGCTTGACCAGCTCAAATAAGGGCACGAAGCTGTGCAGGAAACCCTACCCTATGGGAATTTAGAAAGAACGCAGAACATTCGATGTGCGAACTTACCACTGGGTGGATTTTAGAAAAGTGCCCAAAGTCTAGCATGTGCACTTACCATAACGTGGATTTTAGAAAGAACGCAAAACACCTGATGTGCGAACTTACCACTGAGTGGATTTTTAGAAAGTGCCCAGCGCTTTAGCGTGTGCACTTATATATATTTGGAATTACGTTCTATGGTTCGGGAGCAGAGAACTACTCATTCCATGGAGTGAGAGGGAACTCAGATGCTCAGAAGGGAGCGGCATGCTCATAGATGACCCTCTATGGTGAGGGGAGCAATGCTAGCTCGACCAACAAGGCGAGGGACCTATCACCAAACTCTGGAGAGCGTACAAACTCAGACGCTCAGAAAAGAGCGGCATGCTCATAGGTGACCCTCTAGGTGAGGGGAGCAATGCTAGCTCTACTGACAATGAGCTCTGGAGAGCGGAGAACTCATTCTCAAAATGCTCAAAAGGGAGCGGCATGCTCATAGGTGACCCTCTAGGGTGAGGGGAGCAATGCTGGCTCGACCGATAAGGAGTTCAGAAGGGAGCGGCATGCTCATAGGTGACCCTCTAGTTGAGGGGAGCAATGCTAGCTCTACCGTCAACGAGGTCTGGAGAGCGGAGAACTCATTCCTCAGAATGAGAGGGAACTCAAACGCTCAGAAGGGAGCGGCATGTTCATAGGTGACCCTCTAGGTGAGGGGAGCAATGCTAGCTCTACCGACAGCGAGCTCTGGGGAGCGGAGAACTCATCCTTCAGTGCTCAGAAGGGAGCGGCATGCTCATAGGTGACCCTCTAGGTGAGGGGAGCACTGCTAGCTCTACCGACAACGAGCTCTGGAGAGCAGAGAACTCATTCCTCAGAATGAGAGGGAACTCAGCTTTATTTTTTATTTATTTATTTTTGTCCTAGCTTAGCAGGAAATTTCCACCTAACCTCGGTCAGGTGGAGTTTACGGTGGTTACAGGGGAATCAGAAAGGAATGAGAGGGCTTGCCTCTCTCTGACCCATGCCTCTCTCTCACCCTAGCCGCAGGAGGGGGAGGGGCATGAGTCACGAGACTAGCCTTCTGAGCCCATCTCTGATCCTCAGACCGAGATGGGCTAGGACCCCCGGTTGTTCGGGCTCAGACCTGGATTTTATAGAACCTTATCCAGGTCTTTTCAGCAGATCAGTCTGGTACGCCATAGTGTGCAACGAAGCGACGGTCTGACCTGCTGCTGCATATGCCCTGCCATTTAAGCAAGATTCAGTGGCTTAGATGGCAATGAGGGAGCCTTGAGAGAGGATGGTTCGCCCACAGAGAGATAAGCTGGCTATCATCTCTTGCATAGGGGGCATCCCCTTATAGCCATTTTCACGCATCCCCTCAATGTCAGCATAACTAGTATGCTGAAACCTATGAATATGAGAAAAAAAATAGCTTTTTCCACTCCTTCTCAACCTCCACGTCGAGATTTTGAAGAAAGGAAGGCTCGCTCGAGCTGGGGATTTATGGCCAGAAAGATTAATTTTTCTGATCCATAATCTCCAATAACTCGTTCATTTGCAGTGCAGGAGGATTGAGAGGGTTCAGTCTCAACTTCCTCGCCCTCAAACATCTCCTGCTCTTCCTGGGCATAACCCAGCAGAGCACTAGCCGCTGAATCTGATGATGTCAGAAAGATCGTAAAATCACAATCCAGCAGCTCACTCTCGTTCTCGGCAGATGCGAAAAGGGGCGGTCCCTCTCTAACTCATCGGCCACATCCAACTACGAACCTCACGATTTAATTTGCCTCCGTGCCTCGGCAGCGGTGGGTCCCGAATCGCGGGAAGCAGACGGCTGCCCCTCTTTCCTTGAAAAGAGGGACAGACGAGAGCGGGGCTTTTTCATAGAAAAAGCTCACAGTGCACACAGATTTTCCCCTCAAGGACATCGCGTGCGTGCTCCTTGCCCAAACAAAAGACGCAACGATTGTGTGTGTCATCGGGTGTCAAATAACGAGGACGCGGATCCACAGACAATCTTAAACGCCTTGCTCGCCGTGATAGAGAGAAAACTGTACTCTTAGCAGAATGCACGCTTCAAACAAAAACAGTCAGTGAAGACGAAGAAGAGAATTACGTGTCCTCCCGGCGTCCCTTATATTGCGGTCGCGCCGGTAGTGACGTCATGGGCTGTCGCCGGCCAACAAGTGGTGTTTTTATATTGTATGCTTCAGACACAAGTCACGCTGAAGGCGTTCCCCATTGCGACCCCTAGGGGATGCAGTTCGAAGTTCCCATGAAAGGGAACCACAATCCTTTGTAGAAGTCTGTGACAGTTCATGCAGCATGTAGATTTCACGAGAGGCATTTTCTTACGTCTGTTAGAATGTAGTAGACAGCTGTGTTTTCCCGTCTTCAGAATGTAAGCTGCTAGCAGTGGGAGGCAAAGAGTCTTATTTTTCCCCCAAAAAATTGTGTTTCAGAACTTTGCTGATCTGCTGAAGTTAAAATCATAGAGAGATCTGAGAAAAGTACATAAATAGGCAGCAAAGTGCAGAGCAATAAGCAAGTATTGCGTCCGAACAGTAGCGAAGCCGGAAACGAAGTGGTTACATATTACAATATGTAATAGGTTACACATTTAAACTAATCCTATTCAAGATGTAATAACCTATAAGTTATATAATGTAAAAAAGTAATGTAATAAGTAATGTAAAAAAAAGTAATGTAATAATTTCAATTACTTTACTAGTAATCGTTACATTTGATTACTTTTCTAAGTTTCTAATTAACGTTTTCAACTGTTAATCATTTTCAAACATGTAAACCAGGCAGGGTTAACCTTACAGCAGTACTCAATACTGATTACTGTCAGACTTTCGAAATCATTCATCACTTGAATTAAGATTATAATAATAATTTTTTTAAGCACAGCTACCACAAAACAGACTTTTTACTTTGAGATCGTTCTGAGGTTGAATACAGTTTTAAAATCATAAGATATAGTTTAATAAATGATACTGTTTTTGAAATCAAATTTGTGCATAGCTGTGACAGGAAGCACTGACAATGCCTTGGAAAAAAATCTTTAATCAGGTTGTAGCCTAAATTGTCCATCGGCAATGTGGATTGATGTAATTGGCAGATTTCTGCAAATTCTAACAAGAAAAAACAGTCAAAAGCATCACAATAGCATCCCTTTACTAAGCAGCCTTTAAATGACGGGAGGCATCATGCACGCCAAAACAGGCAAATAAACTAATTAATATTATTCAACATATCCTAGCTTTTTACAGAAAATATTCAGATGTATCCCACTTTGTAATCATTAAAAATTTTATAATTAACTGTAATGTAATTACACATTTTTCTCAGTAACTGTAACAGATTACAGTTACATTTATTTTGTAATTAAATTAAGCAATGTATTTACATGTAACTAGTTACTCCAAAATACTGTGTAGGGGGTATGTTATTTTCCTCAAAAGATAACATGTAGTGACACTAACCGGACATTTGAATTATGAACCTCCTCACCAACGTGTCTGTACCAACGAAATAAACCTGTGGGCTCTGTCATGTATTGGAGATGATCAAGAGGCCATGATGGTCAGAGGCCAATGGGCAAATTTGGCCAGGATGCCGTCACCCCTTTTCTTTTTCTAAGGACATCCTGGTATTTTTAATGACCACAGAGGGTCAGGACCTGATTAACAAATTAATGGATATACTGTATGTATGGATGACTACACAAATGATTAGATGGAGGGAATAGGTATTTGAATGAACAGATGAAAGGTGGATGGATTACATTTACAAATGAAGAGATGGATGAATGCCTAAATGGATTGATGCACTGTTCAATAGATGTTTATATGGATATACTGTAGTTGTTATCAGAGCTGTTTTGGAGGGGAAATATGTGTATTTTTTGAGAGTCAGTATTTGTAAAGCCATTTTTAAGGTGTTTTAGTGTAGTTAAGTAGTGTCTTTGTTATTTGCAACCGAGGCTCATTCAAAATTCATGCTTGTGGTAACATTTCTGCAACACCAATATTACGTACCTTACTGCACAGAGTAGGGGTGTTACACCGGCATCCAGGCAAAATTTGCCCATTGACCTCTGACCATCATGGCCTCTTGATCATCTCCATACACTGATTGGCTTCATCACTTTCTCCTCTCCACCAGTAAGCTTGTCAGACTTTGTCTCCCTCTGCCTTGTGTTTCCTTACCCTTGTGTTATGTGCCCATATTTGGTCCTTCCTGTTTCCTGTCATCATTAGTTTATTAGTCCCCGTCTGTGTATTGATTTAGTTCCAGGTGTGTCTTGTTAAGTCTCCCTATTTATAGTCTGCTCTGCCCCATGTTTCCTGTCGGTTATTGTATATGTCTACGCTGTTGTTAATGTCTACGCTTGTTAATGGCAACGTCTAAGCCTGTGTCTCCTCCATCTGTGCAGCATTAAAAACCCTGTGTGTTATAATCCTCGTCTCCTCGTTCCTGGATCCCCGTGCAGAACCGTGACAGAATAACCGACCCTAAAGATGAACGGACCTCCAAAGAAGGAAAGATTTAACAGATCCTCCTTCACGGCGATGGAGTTCGCCGCCTGCGCCTTCGCCCTTAGCCAGCGGAATCTCCCCTTCGTGGAGTTCGCCGGGGACTTCTGCGGGCTCGCCGCGGTGATGGAGCTCCACGACGCGGCAATCCTCCATCTGTTTCGGCTCGGGGCAAATTACCAGCGCCCTATGGATCTCCCAGACACCAAAGGATTGTGTTGGAGAGAGGGGATCTACCGGTGTCTGGGAAGTTACCGGTCCCGAGTCGAAACCAGCCCACTAGTGTCTCCGCTGGCCCCGCCCAGCTCATCTTCGTCTCCGCTAGTCCCGTCCAGCTCATCTTCATCTCCGCTGGTCCCGTCCAGCCCATCTTCGTCTCCGCTGGTCCCGTCCAGCTCATCTTCATCTCCGCTGGTCCTGCCCAGCTCATCTTCACTGGTCCCGCCCAGCTCGTCATCGTCTCCGCTTGTTCCGTCCAGTTCCGCGCTACCCAAGCGCCCCCTGGTACCCCTGGGCTTGTTAGTGGATTATGAGGGGATGGTCTGGAGCCCAGCCCCAGAGCCTGCTCCTCACCAGCGCCCTCTAGTGCCTGCTCCGCGCCAGTGCCCTCCAGTGCCTGCTACCAGACAGCGCCCTCCGGTGCCTGCTCCTCGCCAGCGCCCTCCGGTGCCGACTCCTCGCAAGTGCTCTCGTTCCTCCGTTGGTTCTGCCCAGCTCATCTTCGTCTCCGGTGGTTCTGTCGAGCTCTCCAGAGCACCCACGAGAGTCAGAGCCACCCGGGCGCCCACGAGAGTCAGAGCCGCCCGAGTGCCCACGAGAGTCGGAGCCACCCGAGCGCCCCCAAGAGTTGGTCCCGTCCGGCTCACCTTTGCCTCCGCTGGTCCCGTCCAGCTCACCTTTGCCTCTGCTGGTCCCATCCAGCTCACCTTCGTCCCCGCTGGCATTATCCAGTTCAGCGCTTCCAGAGCGCCCCCAAGACTCAGTGCTACCCAAGCGCCCACGAGAGTTAGCACTTCCAGAGTGCCCCCAAGAGTTGGTCCCGTCCGGCTCACCTCGGCCTCCGCTGGTCCCGTCCAGGACATCTATGTCTCCGCTGGTCCCGTCCAGCACATCTATGTCTCCGCTGGTCCCGTCCAGCTCACCTTTGCCTCCGCTGGTCCCGTCCAGCTCACCTTTGCCTCCGCTGGTCCCGTCCAGCTCACCTTGGCCTCCGCTGGCCCTGTCCAGCTCACCTTCCACACCTCCAGAGTGCCCCCCGGCATCTCCGCGCCTACTGAGCGCCCCCCAGAGATGATGAGCTTCCCCAAGAAAATTGGGGGGGGCTACCCTCCATGGCCGCCTGAGTCCCCGGATCCGCCATGGCTGCCTGGGTCCCGGAATGTGCACCGCCCTGGAGGCCACCTACCCTGTCTCCAGGTCCCTTGAGGCCTCCAGAGCACCCACCCTCTCTCCCCTTTCGATGTTATACGGCACGGGACGCGCCTATTGGGAGGGGGAGGTAATGTCAGATTTTGTCTCCCTCTGCCTTGTGTTTCCTTACCCTTGTGTTATGTGCCCATATTTGGTCCTTCCTGTTTCCTGTCATCATTAGTTTATTAGTCCCCGTCTGTGTCTTGATTTAGTTCCAGGTGTGTCTATTTAGTTCCCTATTTATAGTCTGCTCTGCCCCATGTTTCCTGTCGGTTTTTGTATATGTCTACGCTGTTGTTAATGTCTACGCTTGTTAATGGCAACGTCTAAGCCTGTGTCGATGTCCTTACCTGTGTTCCTGTGTCTCCTCCGTCTGTGCAGCATTAAAAACCCTGTGTGTTATAATCCTCGTTCCTGGATACCCGTGCAGAACCGTGACAAAGCTGGTGTGTGGTGGGTGTTTTGGCACACTATGGCTGCCGTCGCATCATCCAGGTGGATGCTGCACATTGGTGGTGGTTGAGGAGATCCCCCCCTTGTATGTAAAGCGCTTTGAGTGCCTAGAATAGCGCTATATAAATGTAACTAATTAATAATCCATCCATCCATCCATCCATCCAAAAATATATAATGGCAAGCATTCATCTTTTTATACATCTATAGTCATCCATCAGTTTATCCATTCGTTCAACGTTATTAAAACATGGATGACATTATAATAAAGACGTTTTAATTCTTGACAGGTGAGTTGTTCTTTTGTGATTAGAGAAATGTAAGATGAAATGTGAGAAAAGAGAGACCAGACCCAGGTCATCCAGAAGAACATGTAATTGAAGCGTTTCTTTATCTGGTCATTTGACCCCCACACCCCAAACCAAACAAAACAGTCAGAACCAGACCAAAGGTCACCCCAGTTCCACCTGGTGAGCCACAGGCACTGGCGCTAATGTAAATACTAGAATAATCACTCTATCTGGCTTGCCTATGTTTTCCTCCACATCGTAATTGGAGCAGAGTGTGTTTTGCTATCATGTGTCTCTTTCTGATTGGACGCCTGTGGTGAGGTCACAGCCGCTGATCCTTCTGTAAAAATGAACCTGGAAAGAGAGTGAGATGGAGAAACTGAGACTCATTGAGCTGTCCGTCACTGCTGTCTGAGTGCAGGAAATGAGAGAAAAAAGAAGAAATGAAAAAAGGAGGCATTCATAACATGGGCTTCATCCCCTTGTAGGCTAATTTGCAGTGCTACAAGAAGGAGATTTCAATCCAAATAAACACAGTGTCCCCAAGGCCTTTCAGAGAGAGCTTAACCTACATATATTGACCTTAAAGAGTGCTCATCCTCACACTTTACCCCTCTCTTCCTTTTCTGTTGCCGTGTTTTGGTTGTGGAATATTGACAAAAATTGTGATGTGTTTCCACTGAGAAATACAAAGTAGAGTAACTGTTTAATTAAAATCTTATTTTTTTATGTTGCAGTCATAGTTTTAATGATCACATCTGGAATAGACCATTTCATAATGATATTTGTTGGTTTAGGAAGTGCCGTCATTGTTCCCTGGCACGTTTCAGGTTAGTTTTCAAACAAAAGCAGACTGAGCTTCATATAGTAACTCACAGCAGTAGCATTAATACAGAGCTCTGAACATAATATGCTAAAAAAAATGGATATCATGGCCACAAGTTAAGAATTTGCTCCCACAAGATATAAAGTAGTTTAACTTTGTGAGTCAGGCAAACTAAATTTTAGTTTGTGGCCAAGATATTTTGTTATATCCTTTGGTGGCTGGATGCTCCCTGGATGCCTGAAGCTAATGAAAAATCGTTGTGCTAGAAGTCTTAACAGCTTCATTAGTTATACAAGAGTGAATAAATATGCTTTTATCTTGTGTAGACATACTCAGTCTCTACAAGACAGACATCAAGGCATCTTGATAAGTCACTTTAATTTGTCGTCTTTTTATTTTAAAAATCAGTTGTTGACTGAAATGCTTCAGGACTAGACATGCACAGTGGCATTGCAGTTCATGTCAATTTTTTTAGCACTCTTCAGATGGTCATCTCGTCTGATACTGTTTAGCCAAGAAAGCCAATGTTTCAATGCATCTGAAATTCAAACTGAATCCAAAAGGACTTCATCCAAAGAGAAGCAGAACTTCAGATGCAAGCCCTGAGCATTTTTTTTCAGTACAGTAGTGAAAAGGCAGAAAAATACCTAACCTGTAAAAAAACAGCACACTGTTAGCATGCTAAGTAAAGCACTGATATACTGAAAACATTGTCAAACATAAGCCAGGTACACATTGCACGATTTTAGCCCAGAAACAAAAAGAGCTCAATAAATCACAGTTTGGCAGTAATACTTCTTATGTGTGCTGTAAAAAGAGGAAGCCGTCAAATAGGAAAGGAAAAGAGTTTGAAGTAAGCAGTTTTAAGTTTCAGTGCCATGTCATGTTGATAAACATGCCGTTTCTTGTTGTATTTTCATTGGCTGGCCAGTAGACGTGGGTTATAGCAGCAAACATACTGTATGATGATCACGGTGAATTTCTGACATGGTCATGGTCTCTCTTACTATGCGACCACCATTTAGGAGGGATGACCACATAAATCACAACAATTGTTTCACGATGGCAATCCTTTGACAAGGACAGCTGAAAAATCGTGTCTCGGGCACACGTGATCCTGTATCACTTATGTTTGGTTGTGAAACATAGTTTGTAGACCAGAAGGAGTTGTAGGTGATTCATCTTATTGAAATGTTGTGTAATGTGTGAACCCGGTCCGTCATGTAGTGTGCAGACAACAGCAACTAAACTGTACCCCAGACAGTTGTGTAGTGTGAGAAGAATAGTGATCCGACGACTTTGAAAATTGTGTAGTGTGTTCCCAACAAAACTAGTTATTAGATGACTAATCGACCAGTCATCCGCTATCGCCTAATTGAAAGCCATGATTAATTTATTTAGACTACTGTTGACTTTTTTTTGGTACAAAATGTTGGAAAAAACATCACATCTGTTTGTATAATAACTAATTTTTTGTCCAGACTTTGATTAGATGTGCAAACAAATTTTACCGTAATAACTTGTTTCAGAATGATTCTGTTTGCTGAATGCTTGGTCTCTATCTACTGATTGAGCAGTGTGACCTAATGTTTCCCAACCCTGTTCCTGGAGGCACACCAACAGTACACATTTTGGATGTCTCACTTATCTGACCCATTTATTTCAAACCTGAGTACGAATAGGTATATTTCCCATATACACAATGCAGATCTTGGAGTCTCTGCTAATGAGCAGATGAGTTGAATCAGGTGTGTTTGATTAGAAAGAGTTTGTATATGTGTACTGCTCATGTGCCTTGAGGAACAGGGTTGGAAACATTGCTGTAACCTACAGAAAGAGTCATTAAACAAATCTATTTTTGTGAACAGATTCAAAAGAGATACTTTTCTCCACAAGAAACATGAACCCACTCCTTTCTGACTTTGATGCTGTTTTCCATCTCAGCATATCTCTATAATTATGTCTTTTCATTTTGGTCTTCCACTCTCTCTCTCTCTACATCCGTTTCAGCCTTTCTTTCTTCGTTTCTTACGGCCTGTCTTTGACACTCATTCTCAGCCCTTTGCTCAATCTAAACGGGCAGCTTTGAGGGGTAATTGGCACCATTTGGTCACCTTGAAACTCCTGTGGTGTCACATTGAGATTTAATTAATAACTACCCCTCAACACCCCCTCTGTTTCTTTCTATTCCTCCCTTTTCTTCAAAGACACCCCCCATCTTCCCACACTGCTGGTCTGCGACTCTTCATGCCCCGCAGTTCAGTGGAGTCCTAACCAAAACCGTGTTAGACAAATTAAATAGGTTTTCTCTGCTTCTCTGGCTTACATCACAGAACTATAAATATAAAATGCTTTGGTCATTTAAGAACCAAATCCTTGCAAACCCACTGCTGATTATCTCTGTTTTTTAAACTCATATATCAGACTTACATTCACTCTCCAAGGACAAACAAGAACTCTTGTCTTGTCACTTTTAACTTTAAAATGCGTGTGTCAGAGTCTAGGGGAGAAAATGCAGTTAAAAATATCCCTTTTGGAAAAAGAGCACTCACTCAGAAGATCTCTTCAAACCTTTCACAAAGGACTTGTGGTGGGTTTTCTCTTTATCCCATGTATGTTGGCATTCTTTTTTACGATTTGATATGATAAGAAAATAATACTTTTAAAACATTGGACATAGTATTAGGCATCATATAAATCAGAATAACAGAGACAGATAAATATTAGATTACAATGGTTGTTTTTATTCATGCTAGCAACACCAAGATCACTGGTTCAAATTCCAATGAATGAATGCTCATTCTTATAAAGCAGTTTAGGTTGAAAAGTTGAAATAAAGTATATATTTCGTTCAAGGCTAGTAACTGATTACATCATCTGGATTATATAACTAGATTCCAAAAATTGAGTACTTGTAATTGTATTATATAACATTTTTAAATACTTATAATCAGATTACAGTTGCCTTTTTTGGATTTCATGATTACATATGATGTGCACAGTAACAGTAAATGATTCATAATTTATTGATTCACCCCAATTTTATTTGTATTTTTTCAGTCAGTTGTTCCTTTCTAAATAAACCTGCCATTTATACAGTTTGGGACACCCTGCTGTAATTTAATGTTTAATGCATTTCATGATGTTGATAAGAAAGAAATGAATATATGTTCTCTGTTTCTCTTTCTCTTAATTCAATATGGTAAACAATAATCCAATTTAAATCTATGTGAGGAATGAGTTTGGTCAAAAATCATCTAGAAGTAATCTCAGAATACATTACTTAATATGTGTAATCCAGATTATGTAAAGTTTACCAACTTCTCTGGAATTGGGGTTGTACAATAATAAACAGTAATGGACTACAATTTAAACGCAATCTACACAGCACTGCTTTTGATAGATGCATCTGTCATGAAATATTGATTTGGTTTAAATTGTTACGTGAGACGAAAGAAACCTGGAGCCAGTAAACACTTCAGCCTTAAATCTCCCTGTGTCAGTGTCCTGATAAACCATCGAGGTAATTTTAAAAACAAAGCTACTCACTTTTGGAAATATGACAAAGCATTTCCATTGCCAGTCATCTTAAAAACATTAGAAGGAGAAATATTAATTTGACTTCAGGTCAGTAAAGCTTTTGCTTTGAATGGGTTTCAATATCAGCATGAGGCTTGGGTCATAGTGTGTCCAAAGATCAAATGTATCTAAGCCCCTTTCAATAATAATAATACAAAATGTTTCTTTAATCTCCTTTTAGTTTTTTACAAAATTTGTCAGTTGCATCCATCAGGCTTGGGTGACCCACATATAAGCACCATTGCTCAACATGAAGCATGAACTCCAGGCAACATTTTTAACCTGCCTTGATGTTTTGTCATGCTTATCTGGTCACCTGACAAAAGATAAGGTGATACAGATCGATTACAAAACTATACAGGTATTCAAGGGCAGGCTCTAAGATGGTTTAGATCCTACCTGTCCGATCGCTACCACTTTGTTTATTTAAACGGAGAGTCATCTCAATTATCACCAGTAAAGTATGGAGTACCACAAGGATCTGTCCTAGGTCCTCTATTATTTTCATTATATATGTTGCCCCTTGGTAATATTATTAGAAAATACGGGATTAGTTTCCATTGTTATGCTGATGACACTCAACTAAATATCTCAACAAAACCAGATGAAACCTTTAAACTATCTAAGCTAACAGAGTGTGGTAAAAATATATAAAAAATTGGATAACCAGTAATTTTCTCCTATTAAATTCAGATAAGACAGAGATATTGGACCTAAAAACAGTACACAGAATCTCTTGGATAACAATTTGCAACTAGACGGATGTAATGTTACTTCCTCTACAGTTCAAAATCTGGGTGTTATATTAGACAGCAACCTATCTTTTGAAAATCATATTTACAATGTTACAAAAACAGCATTCTTCCATCTTAGAAACATTTCCAAGCTACGGAACATGTTAAGTGTTTCTGATGCAGAAAAGTTAGTTCATGCATTCATGACCTCTAGTTTAAATCTAGATTAAAGACACATCTCTTTAGCCAAGCATTCATATAATGCATCTCACAATCTTGTACTGCCAGTCTATCTGAACAAATGCACATTATTATGCTTTAATTAACATCCCGTGGTAGCTAGGAATTATACAAGCTTCAGTCTGGATCCAACCCTTAAACGATCTGAGATGACCGAACACCTGAGAAGAGAAGATGACAACCTCTCGGAGGATCTCAGAGGAAGCCAACCATCAGTGATTATACTGACTTAACCAAAGTCTGCCATAAATGGAGGATCAGCACCTGGAGACACCTCTACAGCCCTGACCGTCAGCAGAGTCTAGGACACATAGATGAGCCCCAGAGACAGATCTCCAGGGAGGACCTCGTCACCTAGACATCCATCGGGGAAAGACCCCTGGAACCAGTGGACCACTTTTCACTCTGACTTTGCTGCAATTGGAACACCGATGGAGTTTTCGTTCCTTGCCACTGTCGCCTCTGGCTTGCTTAGTTGGGGACACTTCATTTCCAGCACAATCATCGACTTGATTGCACAGATATTATTTAAACTGAACTAAGCGGGACAATGCCATTACTAAATTCAATAATGAAATGCATTCAGCTGATAATTGAGTGTTAAATCCTGTCATTATTTTGATATTGTGCAGTGCTTTGTTACAATGTGTATTGTTAAAAGCGCTATATAAATAAAGGTGACTTGACTTGACTTGACCTTAATTGCATGGAAGTTGTGATGCTCATTATTATTCATGTATTTGAACTTTCACTGCATGTTAATATACCCATATATGTTTATACTTTTTTAAGATTGGATGGTTGTTTTGTTTGAAACCATAGCAGAATGGCAAAGTTTAAACTTGTTTTAGAAAACCGATTGTTGACTTTTGCTGCTTTAGAAAACATCCATTCAATGTGTTAATGATAAGTATTGTTATACAGCTGCAGAGTTGAGTTGAGTTTAGTGTGATGCTGGACTGTTTTGAATTTAACGTGGGCCCAAATGCAGCTGCTCAGGGCACCTGGCTCATGTAAAGTTAAATTGAAACAAACAGGCATATCATATGGTGGCTCTGACTTCAAAACCGCAACCTGGTAATAAGCCTAAATGCTAACTCGCTAATAGCTAATTACCAACCAATCGACTGTCAGGGTTAAGCTCAGGGTTAAGATCTGAGGTTTGAAATGAAACCTACTGAATTAACAGACTGGGATTTCTTCAGACCTGAGGAGCTGGATTATTTCATGGAGTAGAAAAAAAACAAAACGATAGATTCAAAAAGAGGAAACTGCATAAGGACAACATATTTTTTCTTTTTACAAAAGAAAAGGTGCACCCTTTTCAAAAATAATCATAACGATGTTGTGGGTGGTTGTCTGGAAGGTAATAAATATTTGCTAAGTTGTTCTTTTGAGTGTTTTTTTAGCAGTGCTGGGTAGAAACTGATTACATATAACGTCTCGGTTACTTGTGTAACCCTCGTTCCCTGAAGGAGGGAATGGAGACGTAACGTCAGTGTGACTGACTAATGGGATCTCGCCCGAGAGCCCAATCACATTCGAGTGTTAACAAAACAAGCCAATGACAGTTGTTGTGCATGTTTCGCCATGCGCACCCCACCCCGCGGTGCGGGTATAAAAGGAGAGCACCTGCAAATGCACAACAGTTTTTCGCTGAGGAGCCGAGACTGTGTGTCCCAGCCGTACAGCGGTGGTACAGCAACTATGGCGTTACACAAGTAACCAAGACGTTCCCTATCAGTCAGTCACGTTCGACGTAACGTCAGTGTGACTGACTAATGGGATCCCTTGGAAAACGCCACTATTGCTGACCCCCTCCAGTGCCGTGCAGAAGCCAGCAATTCCCCCCACACCAGTTGGGATGGAAGATAGGACAGGGCTTAGGCAGAGATGACAGCCACTGCTGTTCCGTACAGTGGGTAGGATAACACTGGGAAAGCATACTCCAAGTAGGGGGACGCTACGGAGCCACATCCTGCGTATGGAGGTACCATGTGGAGATTGCACATATGGACTGGCCAAGGGCAGTAATACATATGGGAGTCTCTGAGGTAGACTGAGCCAGCTTGGGGTGAGATAGCTACACAGCAGAGAGGGCAGAAGGTCTCTGCCAGGGAAAGATACGGGCTCACTGTGAGGGGAGCCGTACCGTGGAAGAATACACATGTGGGAAACTCAAAGGAGAATCACTACACACGGGCACCTAGCCCAGCACAAGGGCTGACCTTGGGCAACACACAAGTGCTGGACCTGGTGTCTGGCGCTGCGCCACACCTGACTACCAAGGGTGCGGGAGGAACTTCAACTGGGTTCGCTGTGGGGAACTGAACTGAGAAGCAACAAGGTGCACGTATCCGGTCCGTAGAGGGGAATGGCGCAGCAAGCGTGATTTACACCGAGCAGGTTCCAGTGTTACTGGCCATCCGAGACAAGTACACGGGAGGACACTGGCTCTATACGGAGATTATAAAATCTTGCAAACGTATTAGGTGTCGCCCAGCCGGCAGCTTTACAAATGTCTGCTATTTAGGCGCTCCGCGCCAAAGCCCAAGAGGAAGCAACGCCTCGGTGGTTGATGTACGCAACGGTCGCAGTGTTGTCCGTACGGACCAGTACATGCTTCTCGTGTAGCAGCATTTTGAAGCGGCGCAGAGCAAGCCATACTGCCAGTAACTCGAGGCAATTGATATTCCATTGCAGGTGGGGCCCTGTCCAGAGCCCCGCAGCTGCATGCCCGTTGCACATGGCCCCCCAGCTCATGGTAGAGGCATCTGTCGAAACAACAACATGCCTGGATACTTGCTCTAGGGGAACTCCTGCCCGAAGAAAAGCAAGGTCCGACCATGGGCGGAAAAAGGTCCGACCATCTTTAAAAAGACGCCCGTCGCTCGTGGAGCTCTTTTAGACTTGCTCTTTCAGAAATGCTCTTTTTTTATAAAGCGCTGAAGTGCCCAGGGGAGGTCGCAGCGTGATCGCAGATTCTTAGAAAGCTGCAGCACACCGTCAGCCGATCTAGCTGCACTGGACAGCAACCTCCGCTGATGCGCCGTAACACCAACGCCATTGTCTTGTAGACACTCTGGAGATTTGCGGAAAGGCTCGGCTCCGAAGCGAAAAGCTGTTGTGCGTTAGCATGCGCTCTCCTTTTATACCCGCACCACGGAGCGGGGTGTGCGTGGCGAACTGTCATTGGCTTGTTTTGTTAACACTCGAAAGGTGATTGGGCTCTCGAGCAAGATCCCATTAGTCAGTCACACTGACGTTACATCGAACGTGACTGACTGATAGGGAACTTGGATTATATGTAAAAATGTGTTAAGTACTTATAATTGGTTTATATATCACATTTTAAAGGGCTTATAATCAAATTATGGTTACTTTTTTATGGATTACGCTACATTATTACTTAATATTTACACAATGGCATTAAAATATTCATAATGTATATTGTCACTCTAATTCTTTTCTCTCTCCGATTTTCCTTTCTAAAAAATCCTACTGCTTGTACACGGTGGGAATATCTTCCTGTTTTATGGAACTGCTCACGCCAGCCTCTATTCAGGTGACTATAATTATACAGAAAATTCAAAGGCCACACATTTAGTTTAGTTTGATATTTTTAATGATTTAATTTTTAGTTTTTCATCACCTCACATACCCTGGTTTGGGAAACCTTGGCGTAATGCGATGTTTAATGCACTTCTTGTTGATAACAAAGAATGGAATACATTTTCTTACAAATTAGGTCAAAAGTAATCAAAAAGTACTCAGAATATGTTACCTGTGTTTAATCCAACTGATTGTTACTAACAATTTCTCTTATGTAATTTGTAATCAGCAATGGACTACAATTTGTAAGCAATCCATGCAGCACCGTTTTTAGCATGCTGCTATGTAGTTGATAGGTTATTTTGTGTGTAAATTAAAAAAGTTAGTCTAGAGTCCTGCTCACAAATATGTCAGTGCCATGAAAGATTCATTCAATAAAAAGTACTACCTAGTGTTTAAGGAATTTTCAGACCTCTGATCTGTTAAATACAGTATAAGTAATAGCAATGCATGCCTTAAAAATGGGACTAAGCGGGTGTTTACCCAACAAAACCGGAGAGAGAGAGAGAGAGAGAGAGAGAGAGAGAGAATTCCATTAATAGTAGAATCATGGTTTTGTAAACTTACCCTAACAAATACAATATAAAGGAAGATGAACATGCATGAATGAGCACCCAGTGGTTTTCCCTCTCCTTAATACAGTGGATAACTTGTTGAGAAATATGGCTTAGATAAAAGTAAGACAGATACAGATTCATCCATCTTGGTAAGTAGATAAGACAAGGATATCTCAGATAGCTGCCCATGATACTGTGATGGAAACAGACTCTTTTTGAGGTAAACCATGTCTAAACTATGGTCCTGCTTTCAAATGGATGGCATTCTGAATGCCACAGTCGTCATCAGCATGGTATGACACTTGATGTAGACATGATGTACTGGCTTTGCTCACCAAGGCCATTGCCTCTCTCCTCTGTCTACCCATCTATCATTCCCACAATCCATATTTATCTGTGCTTCCATGCATTTGTCTCTGCAATCGAGAGCACAGTCTCAGGGTTCCTGCTGGTGGATCCTTGAAATTGATTTATAACTGCTTAGCTGCTGAGATGTTCTCAGAAAGATGTATTCCATCTTTTCACTGTCTGTCCTCATTTCTTTCCCCATCTGATATGTGTTTAAATGGATCTGATTGGATATTACCAGGAATCACTAGCCAACTTACATCTACTTTCTTACTGGTTTAACAGTTAAAAATACACTTAAAAAGTACACAGAAAATAGTTATTGTACACTTTTGAATTTTCCGATAGGATAATGTTGTTTTCTAATTAAAAACCTTATTAACTTAAAGGGGGCATAACACACACAGTTTCACCTAATCTTGTGTTAATCTTGAGTACCTATAGAGTAGTAGTGCATCCTTCATATCCACAAAAAGTGTTTAGTTTTATCATATTAATAAAATAAATATACAGATTTACGATTCTCTCCGAAAACAGCCGAGCTCCTGAAGGTGCGCCGTGAGCAAAGTTAAAGAGTCGCGTGCACTCGAGCGCCGATCGCCAACATAACATACATTTGATGCCATTTCACTTACCATCAGCCGTTCTGAATAATGACCGGGATCATTTAAAGCTGGAACTGATTAATAAAATTGATGATTAAGTACAAACCCGATTCCAAAAAAGTTGGGACACTGTACAAATTGTGAATAAAAACAGAATGCAATGATGTGGAAGTTTCAAATGTCAATATTTTATTCAGAATACAACATAGATGACATATCAAATGTTTAAACTGAGAAAATGTATAATTTTAAGGGAAAATAAGTTGATTTTAAATTTCATGGCATCAACACATCTCAAAAAATTTGGGACAAGGCCATGTTTACCACTGTGTGGCATCCCCTCTTCTTTTTATAACAGTCTGCAAACGTCTGGGGACTGAGGAGACAAGTTGCTCAAGTTTAGGAATAGGAATGTTGTCCCATTCTTGTCTAATACAGGCTTCTAGTTGCTCAACTGTCTTAGGTCTTCTTTGTCACATCTTCCTCTTTATGATGCGCCACATGTTTTCTATGGGTGAAAGATCTGGACTGCAGTCTGGCCCTTTCAGTACCCGGATCCTTCTTCTACGCAGCCATGATGTTGTAATTGATGCAGTATGTGGTCTGGCATTGTCATGTTGGAAAATGCAAGGTCTTCCCTGAAAGAGACGATGTCTGGATGGGAGCATATGTTGTTCTAGAACTTGGATATACCTTTCAGCATTGATGGTGCCTTTCCAGATGTGTAAGCTGCCCATGCCACACGCACTCATGCAACCCCATACCATCAGAGATGCAGGCTTCTGAACTGAGCGCTGATAACAACTTGGGTTGTCCTTGTCCTCTTTAGTCTGGATGACATGGCGTCCCAGTTTTCCAAAAAGAACTTCAAATTTTGATTCGTCTGACCACAGAACAGTTTTCCACTTTGCCACAGTCCATTTTAAATGAGCCTTGGCCCAGAGAAAACGCCTGCGCTTCTGGATCATGTTTAGATATGGCTTCTTTTTTGACCTATAGAGTTTTAGCTGGCAACGGCGAATGGCACGATGGATTGTGTTCACCGACAATGTTTTCTGGAAGTATTCCTGAGTCCATGTTGTGATTTCCATTACAGTAGCATTCCTGTATGTGATGCAGTGCCGTCTAAGGGCCCGAAGATCACGGGCATCCAGTATGGTTTTCCGGCCTTGACCCTTACGCACAGAAATTGTTCCAGATTCTCTGAATCTTTGGAAGATATTATGCACTGTAGATGATGATAACTTCAAACTCTTTGCAATTTGTCTCTAAGAAACTCCTTTCTGATATTGCTCCACTTTTTTTCGCAGCAGCATTGGGGGAATTGGTGATCCTCTTCCCATCTTGACTTCTGAGAGACACTGTCACTCTGAGAGGCTCTTTTTATACCCAATCATGTTGCCAATTGACCTAATAAGTTGCAAATTGGTCCTTCAGCTGTTCCTTATATGTACATTTAACTTTTCCGGCCTCTTATTGCTACCTGTCCCAACTTTTTTGGAATGTGTAGCTCTCATGAAATCCAAAATGAGCCAATATTTGGCATGACATTTCAAAATGTCTCACTTTCAACATTTGATATGTTATCTATATTCTATTGTGAATAAAATATAAGTTTATGAGATTTGTAAATTATTGCATTCCTTTTTTATTCACAATTTTTACAGTGTCCCAACTTTTTTGGAATCGGGTTTGTACGTTTTTTTTGACAGAATTGGGTAAAAAATAAATAAAAGGGGACAAAGGTACAGCAGCAATACATTCAATGTTTCTTCAAGAAGAAACCATGTCAAAGACAGGTAGATGAAGTGCAGTGCAGGTCAGAGCCAATCCACCCGGCAGGGGCAAGTAGGCCGGCAAATGATCAGACCTGAACCTGGCAGCACAGGTCAGATCAGGCCAGAGAGGGCCAGTGAGGACCATCTATCTGCAGCAGACAGATCATGAGAACATGAGCATTTTTTTTACAAAAATTCACTAAACACCATCTGTTTGGAAAATGAAAGAAGTTGATAACAAGTATTGTCTGTTCAGTGGTTTTTATTTATAAAAAACGAGAGTTTAGTTGTCCAGGCACTTGTGCAGTGCCCTTTTTATGTCATCCCACTTTTGTTGGGGCACATGACTTTTCACATGGGCCCCCCCTGACTGGATCTTGCCCCCCTTGTGCTACCCCCGTGTTTGAAAGCCGCGTCTATCAGCGGACCCGCAGGTCAATGTAGCCAATCACAGTCATATCCATTGAACATGTGGACAAAATGACCAATCAGCGCCAGGCCCAGTTCTACGGGAGAGCTAGAGAGCCAATCACAACACAGAGCAAGTGTGATTAAATTTAGCGAGATTCAAAACTCGTTTGTTAAAGGTTAAGAGATGAAAGACTATGAGGAATTTAAATGCATTTCCACTGAAGTACTTGTCCATGAAAGAGGAAAAATAAGGGAAATTGTCTTGCTCTATCAGTGCAGTCAAAAGTGAAACTTGTAAAGTTACTTTATATAGTTCGATAATATATTGCGATAGAGACTCAAACATGTAAGGTCACATGTAGCCATTTTTAAAGTGTTATCTATTGATTCTACCACTTATTATATATTAATATTAATTTAAAATAAATGTTGTATAATAATTGTTCAACTAAAAGAAATTGTGTGTAAATCAAATCAAATCACTTTTATTGTCACATCACCACAGCACAAGTGCCTTGGTGAGCGAAATTCTTACGAGCGTGCTCCAGACAGTGCAAAAAATAAAAAATAAAATTAAAACAAACAACAACAATTTACATATGGACAGTACATATTTACAGACTGTACAGAAGACAATGTGCAAAATACACATACATATACTCAGTACACACAGTGTACTATAAAGACATACAAAGACATACTGACATAAAGACATATGTAATGGAGTAACACTAATATAAATCATATTATAATTATATAAAGCATATGTAAATTGTAATTATGATTAAAGTCAGACAATTTTGTTCTATTTCTTTTTTTTAAGGTACTTCATAGTAACCTTTAATTTGTAGGAAGAGAAACTGGGGGAGTGACATTTTTGTATCAGGCATGTGTCACTTTGCTCACATCTGATTGGTCCAATTTCAGTTTGAGATCTCTAACTCAGAACATAACCTGCCCCGGAGCAGGTAATCTGTGCAGTGTAAGTTACTATGGCAATGAATGCAACTAAAAACCAAGCCACTTTCATATACCTAAAATCCAGGATTGGTGCAAACTAAACTGAAACTTACCTGGCTAGCCAGCTAATCCGGCTATCCAAAGTTAGATATCATATATCATATATATCACAAAGTCATATATTGTTGACCCTGGAACAACATTTTAATCCAAAAAAAATAAAAATCATTCCCTACACCTAAACCTAACCTTACCCATGAGTAATCCCTAAAATCAGAGAAAATTATAGATGAATGACACTGATGTACAAGCAGCAAACACTGATTGTAAGCCTAAACTTCACAAAAATTATAAATGTATTCTTCAAATCTAATTGGTTAATAACAATGTTATTCCCTATCAGTCAGTCACGTTCGACATAACGTCAGTGTGACTGACTAATGGGATCTCGCCCGAGAGCCCAATTACCTTCGTGTTAACAAAACAAGCCAATGACAGTTGGTGTGCGTGTTTCACATCGCGCACCACGCCCCGCATTGCGGGTATAAAAGGAGACCACGTGTAAACGCACATCAGCTTTTCGCTTCGGAGCCGAGCCTTTCAGCGAATCTCCAGAGTGTCTGCAAGACAACAACGGTGTTGGTGTTATGCCGCATCAGAGGAAGTTGCTGTCCAGTGCTGCTTCTGAAGGCGTGCTGCAGCTATTCATTCTGCTGTCACGCTGCGACCTCCCCTAGGCGCTACAGCGCTTTCTAAGAGTGTTTCTGAAAGAGCAAATCTTAAAGAGCTCCACGAGCGACGGCGTCTTTCTAAAATGGCTGCACGCTCGTGTGTTTCTGGATGTGGTCGTTTCCTGGCTTCATCTGACGGTCACGATCGCTGTCCCTCGTGCTTGGGCTTTCAGCACGCCGAGGCAGCGCTCGTGGATGAGTCATGTTCTCATTGTGGGAACATGACCATTGCGATGCTGTGTTCCAGATACCTCCTCGCCAAATGAGGCTTCCTGGGGGCGCAAGCCGAACGTCGGCAACCGCCTCCGGTTCCATTCTTCCCGGAGGAGCATGAGGAGGTGACTAGGTCTTGGACGGCAAATTTTCTGCCCGGAACAGGACTAGTACCTCCTCCGTCCTCACCACCCTCGATGGTGGAGCGGCCCAAGGGTATGTGGAGATCCCCCGGGTCGAGCGCGCTATTGCCATGCAGCTCTGCCCGCAAAGCGCCGATGCCTAGAGGGGTAAAACACACCTTTCCGTCCAGGGCCCATAAGTTCTCGTCCACTATAAAGGCCAAAGCTTACGGTGCTGCTGGACAGGCCGCTTCTGCCCTGCACGCCATGGCCCTCCTGCAAGTCCACCAGGCCAAAGCGCCACCTTTGCCTGACCGTGGCGGATATGAGGGAGGCCGACAAGCATCGCTTCCTGGACTCCCGATTTCCCAGGCCGGCCTATTCGGCGAAGTGGTGGAGGGCTTTGCCCAACAGTTCTCCGCCGCACAGAAGCAGACTGTCTGCTCGTCGCCGAGGGCTCCCCAGGCCGTCTTGCTGGCTCCTGAGGACCATCAGACTCGGCTATGCGATTCAGTTCGCCTGGCGTCCTCCCAAGTTCAGGGGCGTTCGATTTACCTCGGTGTTGAATAAAGATGCCCCTGTTTTGCGTGCAGAAGTCGCGGTCCTACTGGCGAAGGACGCGATAGAGCTGGTCCCTCCAGCCAAGATGAAATCAGTGTTTTAAAGCTCCTACTTCATCGTACCCAAGAAAGGCAGTGGGTTATGACCAATCTTGGACCTGCGCGTTCAGAACTGGTCGCTTCACAAGCTCTCGTTCAGGATGTTGATGTAGAGACGCATTTTTTTATGCATCCGTCCTTTCGATTGGTTTGCAGCAATCAACCTGAAGGACGCCTACTTCCACGTCTCGATCCTCCCTCGACACTGACCGTTTCTCTGCTTTGCGTTCGAAGGGAGAGCATATCAGTGCAAGGCCCTCCCCTTTGGGCTATCCCTGTTGCCTCGTGTCTTCACCAAGGTCATGGAGGAAGCCCTTGTTCCATTAAGGGAAGCAGGCATTCGCGTTCTCAACTACATCGATGACTGGCTCATACTGGCCCAGTCTCGAGCGCTGTTGTGCGAACACAGGGATACGGTGCTCAGTCACCTCAGGGCATCAGGTCAACTGGGAAAAGAGCAAACTCTCCCCTATGCAGAGGATCTCTTTTCTTGGGGCATCAGGTCAACTGGGAAAAGAGCAAACTTTTCCCTATGCAGAGGATCTCTTTTCTTTGCATGGAGTTTTACTCGGTCAACCTCACAGCACGTCTCTCATTAGAATGTGCTCAGTCGATGCTGAACTGCCTGGAGTCTTTCCAGCGCAAGAGGGCGGTTTCACTGATACACTTTCAGAGGCTCCTGGAGGATATGGCATCCGCAGCCGCTGTCACGCCGCTCGGACTGCTTCATTTGAGACCGCTTCAGCGTTGGCTTCACGACCGGGTCCCGAAATGGGCATGTCGACACGGCACCTACCGGGTCTCAGTCACCCTGTCCTGCCGCCAAACCTTCAGCCCTTGGTCGGATCTTGCTTTTATTTGGGCAGGAGTTCCTCTAGCGCAAATGTCCAGGCATCTTGTTGTGAGATGGTCTTTATCCTTCCTGGGTTGGTGCCGCTCTTCTCTCTAGAAATATGGCACAAAGTATTGGAGTTTGTACTTGACTAACTGGGGCCCAGGTCAGAAAGCAGACAGACTGGCTAAACCGACCATCTGCTAGCCACCTCACGTCACAGAAGTCAGTTAATTCTCAGCACATAGAGACCCTTTCACCTAGATATCACACTATAGAGAATGTGTCTGTTCCCCGAACTAGAAAATACAAAGCACGTCCAAACCAGTCTATGAGTAACAACTTAATCGATGTTCAACAAATTAAAAATGTATATAACACAGAGAAACAAATGATAAAGCTTGACTTATTGAATATCAGATCCCTTTCTATGAAAGCGCTTTTTATTAACCACAATATGGATTCTATCATGGAGAAGCTCACGGCTTTGCAAAGGAAAATTGATGGAGACCAGAATGGACAGTAGAGTAGCCGCGGAATTGGAATGCGGTTACTCGCCCCAAGACAAAACAATCGCAATCTTATCTTTTGGCTCCCCGGCTCAGTGGCCTTGGCAAAGACTGCTGATGGAATATTTCCTGGGAAGAGCTCTGCAGTAAGACGCTCTTTCTTCCTCCCCCATCACTTCCACCACTGGCCTCCGTCGCTTTTGAATCGCCAGCCTGACAAGCGGGTCTGACCAGCGCCGGAATAGTGGCTGCGGGACCGGATGGCTGCTTGCTGGGCTGGATTACTTCCCCTGTGGCTATGTCGTGTGTATATGGTGTATGTGCTTTTGTGTTGCTGAGGTGTTTTTCCTGTTCTCACACTGTACTCACCAAGGAGCATAGTCTGGGGGTTATTTTTTTCTCCTCACTTTTCCTCATGTTATGCTGTATTTTTCTTCAATTCTACTTGCATTTCACTACTGATTATACCCTGTATGATTGTGTATGTGACGAATAATAAAGAACCTTGAACCTTGTAAATGATATGATCACTGATCATAAACTAGATGTGCTCTGTTTGACAGAAACCTGGCTAAAACCAGATGAATACTTTATTTTAAATGAGTCTGCCCCCCCCCCAAGATTACTGTTACAAAAATGAGCCGCGTCCAAAAGGCAAAGGGGGAGATGTTGCTACAATTTATAGCAATACTCTCAGTATTTCTCAGAAGACAGGCTTTAAGTATCACTCCTTTGAAGAAATGGGTGCTTCATATAACATTATCTAGAGAAAAAAGTATTCATGATAAATCCCCTGTGATGTTTGTACTGGCTACTGTATACAGGACACCGGGCACCATACAGACTTTATTAAAGAATTTGGTGGATGACGAATGATTTCTTACTACTAAATTCTGAAAGAATAGAGGTGTTAATTATCGGACCTAAAAACCACACAATAACCTAGAACACTGTCTAACACTTGATGGCTGCTCTCTCAATTCTTCATCATCAGTCAGGAACCTAGGTGTGCTATTTGATAGCAATTTCTCATTTGACAGCCATGTTCCTAGCATTAGTAAAACTGAATTTTTTCATCTTAAAAATATATCTAAACCGAGACCTATGCTCTCAATTTCATATGCAAAAATGTTAATTCATGCGTTTATGACCTCAAGGTTAGATTATTGTAATGCTTTATTAGGCGGTTGTTCTGCACGCTTAATAAACAAACTACAGATGGTCCAAAATGCAGAAGCTAGATTTCTTACTAGAACCAGGAAGTATGACCACATTAGTCCGGTTATGTCAACACGGCACTGGCTCCCTATTAAACATCGGATAGATTTTAAAATCGTGTTAATTACTTATAAAGCCCTCAATGGCTTAGCTCCTCAGTACTTGAGCGAACTCTTATCGCATTATAGTCCTCCACGTCCTCTATGATCTCAAAACTCTGGCCATTTGATAATACCTAGAATATCAAAATCAACTGCCGGCTGCAGATCCTTTTTCTATTTAGCGCCCAAACTCTGGAACAATCTACCTAACACTGTTCGGGAGGCAGACACACTCTGTCAGTTTAAATCTAGATTAAAGACCCATCTCTTTAACCTGGCATACACTTCATACACTAATACGCTTATAATATTCAAATCCGTTAAAGTATTGTTTGGCTGCATTAATTAGGTCAACCGGAACCGGGAATACTTCCCATAAAACATGATGTACTTGTTACATCGTAAGAAGAATGACATCTACGCTAATATTAGTCTTTTCCTTTCTTATTCCGAGGTCACCGTAGCCACCCGATCCAGTCCTTATACAGCCCAGATGATCACTGCAGTCAACAGATCCAATCTGTTTCCAGATCAGATGGTGGATCATAACCTAGAGACAACCTCTACAGCTCTGAATGTCAGTGGAGACCAGGGCACCTGGATGAGCTCCAGAGACAGATCTCCAGTGAGGACCTCGTCATCTAGACAGTCATTGGGAAAAGACCACTTGAACCAGTGGAGCCCTTACACTCTGACTTTGCTGCAGTTGGAACAAATTACTGGTTCGTCTGGCCAGAGGGGAACTGACCCCCCCCCGACTGAGCCTGGTTTCTCCCAAGGTTTTTTTCTCCGTTCTGTCACCGATGGAGTTTTGGTTCCTTGCGGTTGTCGCCTCTGGCTTGCTTAGTTGGGAACACTTAATTTCCAGTGATATCACTGACTTGATTGCACAGATACTATTTAAACTGAACTGAGCTCGGAAATGACATCACTGAATTCAATAATGAAATGCTTTTAACTCAAAATTTTTCCTATTTTGATATTGTAGAGTTGCTTTGACACAATTTGCATTGTTAAAAGCGCTATAAAAATAAAGGCGACTTGACTTGACTTGTATCAACTGATGCCTCTACTATTGGTTGGGGTGCCATGTGCAACGGGCATGCAGCTGCGGGGCTCCGGACAGGCCCCCAGCTGCAGTGGCATATCAATTGCCTCGAGTTGCTGGCAGTATGGCTTGCTCTGCGCTGCTTCAAAACACTGTTACACGAGAGTCACATACTGGTCCGTACGGACAGCACTGCAGCCATTACGTACATCAACCACCAAGGCGGTCTATGCTCATGTCGCAACTCGCCCGCCATCTCCTCTTTTGGAGTCAGATGCATCTGAGGTCGCTTTGCGCCGTTCATATTCCAGGCGAGCTCAGTCGTACAGCCGACGGGCTCTCACATTAGCCCTGCCCTTCCGGAAGAATGGAGACTCCACACCGAGGTAGTCCAGCTGATTTGGAGACGCTTCGGGGACGCTCAGGTAGACCTGTTTGCCTCCCCGGACACGTCCCACTGCCAGCTGTTTTACTCCCTGTCCGAGGGGACCCTCGGCACGGACACGCTGGCACACAGCTGGCCTCGGGGCCTACGCAAAAATATGCCTTTCCCCCACTGAGTCTTCTCGCACAGACCCTGTGCAAGGTCAGGGAGGATGAGGAGCAAGTACTTTTGGTGGCGCCTTACTGGCCCAATCGGACTTGATTCCCGGAACTGATGCTCCTCACGACAGCCCCTCCTTGGCAGAGAGGGGGCACCCTCTGGCACCCATGTTCAGACTTGTGGAATCTCCACATGTGGTCCCTGGATGGGACGTGGAGGTTCTAGGTGGGCTACCTCCAGCGGTAGTAAACACTATCACTTCTGCTAGGGCCCTGTCTAAAAGACACTCTAACAGGCTTAAGTGGAACCTGTTATTCGATTGGTGTTCTCCCCGCCGGGAGGACCCCCATAGATGCCTGATCACAGTCGTGCTCTCTTTCCTGCAAGATGGGTTGGAGCGAAGGCTGTCTCCCTCCACCCTCAAAGTGTATGTTGCCGCTATTGCCGCACATCACAATGCAGTAGACGGTAAGTCTGTGGGGAAAAAACGACTTGGTCATCAGGTTCCTCAGAGGGGCGAGGAGGTTAAATCCTCCGCGTCCTCATCTGGTACCCTCTTGGGATCTCCCCTCTGTCCTGACGGCCTTGAAGGGGGACCCCTTCAAGCCTCTGCAGTCAATAGAGCTTAAGTTTCTGTCATTGAAGACAGTGCTCCTCGCGGCGTTGGCCACAGTCAAGAGGGTCGATGATTCGTGCCTAGAATTCGGACCGGGTAACTCTCGCATTGTCCTGAGACCCCGGCCTGGATATGTGCCCAAAGTTCCCAGCATGCCCTTCAGGGATCAGGTGGTGAACTAGCAAGCGCTGCCCTGGGAGGAGGCAGACCCAGTCATTGCTCTGCTCTGTCCTTACACATTTACGTAGACTGCACGCAGAGCTTCAGGACCTCAGACCAGCTCTTTATCTGCTTCGGAGGACAGCAGAAGGGGAAGGCTATCTCCAAACAAAGACTTGCCCACTGGATAGTGGAGGCTATAGTCTTGGCCTATCAGGCCCGGGGCTTACACCAGGTCCAGCACTCGTGTGTTGCCCAATGTAAGCCCTTTTGCTGGGCTAGGTGCCCGTGTGTAGGGATTCCCCTTTGGGTGATCCCACATGTGTATTCTTTCACGGTACGGCTCCCCTCACGGTGAGCCTGTGTCTTTCCCTGGCAGAAACCTGCTGCCATATCTGCTGTGTAGTTATCTCACCCCAGGCTGGCTGAGTCTACCTCAGAGACTCCCATATGTAGGATTGCCCTTGGCCAGTCCATAGGTGTATATCCCCATAATAACTCCTTACGGAGGATGTGGCTCCAAAGCGTTACCCTACTTGGAGTACGCTTTCCCACTGTTATCTATGCCCACTGTATGGAACAGCAGTGGCTGTCATCTCTGCCTAAGCCCTGTCCAATCTTCTGTCCCAACTGGTCTGGGGGGACTTGCCGGCTTCCACAGGGCACTGGAGGGGGTCAGCAATAGTGGCGTTTTCCAAGGGATCCCATTAGTCAGTCACACTGACATTACATCGAACGTGACTGACTGATAGGGAACGTCTCGGTTACTTCTGTAACCCTCATTCCCTGAAGAAGGGAACAGAGACGTAACGTCTTGTCGCCATAGTTGCTGAACCACCGCTGTACGGCTAGGGCACACAGTCTCGGTTACTCAGCGAAAAACTGATTTGCGTTTGTACACGCTCTCCTTTTGTACCCGCACTGCTTGGCGAGGTGCGCGTGGTAGAACACACAAGCCAACTGTCATTGGCTTGTTTTGTTAACACTTGAATGTGATTGGGCTCTTGGGTGAGATCCCATTAGTCAGTCACACTGACGTTAAGTCTCCGTTCCCTCCTTCAGGGAACGAGGGTTACACAAGTAGCCGAGACGTTCCGGGGTCAACAAAGATGTTGACCCAGGAACATGTTGCACTTGGTAAAATCTGGTTCTGCAGAACGCAATAGCGAGTAAGTTAAAATTTGCCTTCCATCTAAGTTAGAATCCCCTCATCGCTCTAATCACTTGAACACAGTTCAGCACAAACCATTTCATTATATCTAGACACAATGTAAATAAGAGATTCATTGTGCAGTGTAGATAATTTAATTAATATTTTTTCATCATAAAGGAAGTGTTATTTGCACCATAGCAATGGACGACACAAATAATATATATATTTTATTCTTAAATTAGTGAGGGGGCTGTAACCTTAATATATATAGGGCCACAGCACCCTCAATAGTTTAAGAAGCACCCTCAGTGATTTGATTCTGAAGGTGGGCCTGACCAGTGCTGTTTAAGAATCTGCTCAACAGCGCTCAAATGTTAGCGGGAAATGGACATTTAAAAAATGTCAGTACCGAATGGTCTCGCGTTCGGTACTTTTGACAACACTGAGTGGGCTTCCATAGTTTTGACTGTTTTGATGAATGAGGTAAAAAAGTGAGGCTATTGCAAGACTTGTTGTAATTGTTAGTTACTGCAAATATTAAAAACAAATGACATTTAAGTTTAATTAATAATACCAGGTGATTATATTCACATTCCTCTTGCATTTTCTAAAGATGCCTGCAATGCTGTGATATGCTTTTCAAAGCATGTGACTAATATTTTAGCTGTATTGGCATTATGTTATTGTATAACATTTTATAATAAAACTCAAGGTATGTCACTTTAGCTACCTGATCAGGCAGAGGTCATAAACACAATGCACCTCATTCATAAAACAAGCAGAACAATTATCTGTGTAAATCGTTTCTTATGTAATTGTTTGCACACAGTTAAATTAAGTGGTTTACTCAAGAATGGTATTACAAACGATTTGCACGCAGATTCGTTCTGCTTGTGTTTTATGACAGAGGCCCAGTATATAATTTGTTGTTGTCGAGTAGCTTTGGTAAGACAGTGCCAATATCATAATGCAAATGCAGATGTGTGTGAGTTTTATTATCATCACTACAGTCTCTTACACCCAAACCTAGCCAACAAAAACTCACTCTAAATATTTGGAAATCAAAATACTGTTGTTATTAATGCGTGTGGAGAATGCTAAAGCATCACTCTCTATACAGTAAATCAGCACCTGACTAAACACGGTCTCGGCCAGCTATGTGTGGGTAATAATGTCGGTTTGTGTGGGTAACGCTGTATTTGGCTCTGTGTGTGAAATGCAAAAACGTGTGAAAACTTTTACAATTTTAATACATCTGTCAAGTTCTAAGCACATGGTCCTAATTATTTCCACATTTCTGTATTATTACTGTGAATGTGAGTGTGTGAGACAGTTTGTTTATAACTTTCATTAGTTGATTTTAGGCGGCTGTCTGAGTGTGAAATGCTATCCTATACGCATGTGTGTGTGTGCGTCTGCTCAGGATGTTTGTCTCTTCGGCCGCACGTGTTCATTTCATAATGGGACCATTGAGCCCCTCCATCTCACCTCACACTTTCCTCTGACACCTGCAACACCCTGCAAATTGGCAGGCGGGACGGATTTAATAAACTGCAGCAGGAGGACAGTGTAAATCACTCCCTCACGGCACTAATACCATCACATTACGCCCCCAGAGCGCAGAGGGCAGCCCGCTTCCCCTCACGTCCATGACTCATATAATCACTTCACCAGAGACCCAAACGCTTGCTACCAATGCTTCAGCTCTGGGAAACTTTGAAAGTGAACACGTACAGTGTTCTCAAGAAGAATTTGGATACTTAAATCATTGCATTCGATAAAAAAATTGCAAACCAAGTAGCATATTCTTTTAGGTATTAATATATTTAAGTTTTGTATTTCATACACTGTAATTTATATAATTATAGTGACCTGCATAGTCAAGTTATTTCCATTAATTAAATACAAATGAACAAATGAATAAATACTGAAATTAATAAAACCACATAGCAAAACTACTAAAACTTTAAGTAATATTAAATTTAAAATGGAAATATAAAAATTAAACATTAACAAGAACTATAAAAGTATATAAATGATAAAAATAACATTAATTGTGTATATATGGATTTGAGAATGGCAATGTTATTTGAAAAGGAATGTTGAAATACACAATGTATTTTTTTAGAATTGTGTTACATGGCTCTCAGGGATTCTTGATTCTGATTGGTCAGTGGCAGCATTCAGTGCGCAAATATTTTTTGCTTAATGCCTGCTGTGCAATTTGCTGGTTTCCTTGAAAATCGATGCATTTATTTTGCTATAATTACTGGGGGGCTGTATGTAAAGTGTTTATGGGCGTTTATTGTGTCATAATGACTCAACATTCATAATTATATTATTTTTTTATTATATTATTATCTTTATTATTTGTGATATATTTTATTGTATTACCTTAATTTATATGTATGTCTGCACTATGTCTGATTTCTTTCTGCACTGGAAGCTCTTGTCACCAAGACAAATTCATTGTGTGTGTAAACACACTGTCACGGTTCACACGGGGATCCAGGAACGAGGAGACGAGGATAGAAACAAACAGGGTATTTAATGTCGAACAGACGGAGGAGGCACAGGAACACAGGTAAGAACATTGACACGCTGACATTAACAATAATCCACAGCAAACATGGGGCAGAACAGACTATATAAAGGGAGACATAACTGGAAACACCTGGGACACAATCAAGACACAGACGAAGACTAATCAACTAATGATGGGGAACAGGAAGGACCATATAAGGGTGAGGAGACAAAGGCAGAGGAAGACAAAGTCTGACACACACTTAGTGATAAAGCTCTTTCTGATTCTGATTCAAGGGTTGTCAATGTTTGATGTTATCCTTGCAAATGCCACTTAATTTAAATTTTGTTTGTGTCGATGATGTTTATGCAGTTTTGAGTGTGGCTTGACTGTCCAAATATTTTTAGTAGTCACTGTACATGCTAGAGATAATTTTAAAAGAGAGTAATAGGGATTGTTCACCCATTAAAAAAGGAACCCTCGTGTCGTTCTAAACCTGAATTAATTTCATTCTTCTGTGGGACATAAAAGAAGATCTGTTTTTTAGGGACAGATACATAGGTTAGTGAAAATATCATGTATTTTGTACAAAGAGGCAGTTGTGGCCCAATGGATGGAGCGTCGGACTTGTAACCCGGTGTTGTGGGTTCGAATCTTGGGTCTGGTAGGTATTTTCGGTGGGGGGGAGTGAATAATGAGCATTCTTTCCACCTTCAATACCCTGACGGAGGTGAGACCCTTGAGCAAGGCATCGAACCCCCAAGTGCTCCCCGGGTGTTGCAGCACTGGCTGCCCACTGCTCCGGGTGTGTATTCATTACTGTGTGTGTGTGCACTTGGATGGGTTAAATGCAGGGCACAAATTCACAAATAATTTACAAAGAATAACAAATAATTTACTGTGAATCTACAGACACGACCTGCACTTCATATGAGCTTACACTTGCAAAGGTTTGTGGTCAATACGATAAATGTTGTTTTTTTACATACGGTTTTTATGCTAACTAAGGCTACATTTATTTGATTAAACGTACAGTCTAACAGTAATATTGCAAATTGTTATTATTACATTTGAAAATGGATGTAATACAATGTAATTTATTCCTGTGATGCAAAGCTGAATTTTTTGCAGACGTTTTTTCAGGATTATTTGATTAATAGAAAATGCAAAAGAACAGTGTTTATTTAAAATATTTTTATTTTGAAAATTTAAACAAATATTTTGTTCAAGTATTTAATTCATTATTGGATAATGAAAACAGACATAACTTTGGGTTGACAGTTTTGCAGTTTCACTTGACATCACAGTTAGGCCTACAATATATTTATGCAAAATTGAATTAACTTTTGGTATGTCCATAAATATGCATTTTCTAAAATCATTTACTATACAAATGGTGGTAACGTGGTTGACATTTAAAAAATCTCCCAGAGCTGACAAAACATTAAACCATTGTAAAAGAGGAGACTTAAATTTGTCTTTCAAATTGAAACATTGATGGGAAAAATGTGATCATAACAAAGCCGATGCATAACCTGGGAATAATATAATATAATATATTTTGTATTATTTGCTAATAAAGCAAGGAGAGATTAAAAACGGGGTGGAGACTGTGTAAAATATAAGACATCATTATAATAAAAGATAAATATTTATTTCTGACTTGTTATAAATGTATATATGTATATATATATATATATACCCCATAGTAAAAGTTGTTGTTTTTCACATATGTATATGAAGGACATGAGTGGGACATCCATTTTGTTCTTTTTGTACCTTTGAGAACAAAGTCCCTCTCAGGTTTCAGTTTATTTATTTATATACTCCTTCTTTGAGTGGTCCAGTGTCAGCGGGGTCATGAGTGTGTGGTGCTCTTGATTTCTGAAATACTGTAGACCCTGTGTGTGTTTCTTTGAACCATGTGCTAGTGATTTCTGTGTGTATTCAACACTCGGAGAGGATCAAATGTTTTGGTTGTCTGGTTCCCGGGACCACTCATGTCAAACAGAGCCCTGTGAGATGATTGGTTGTGATATAAATCTATGTTGATGAAAAGGAGGAATGCCGGGCTCTGGTTGGCTGATCTGCATCCTGTGGTCTCACCGAAACGCCTGCTTCGTTTTCATCAGACTCGGACGAGGTTATCCAGCGAACAGTCCCACAGGGAGAGATACTCGGCCCCTTCTCATTTCATAATTTGATCTGGAGCATCTGCAAATATTATTTCGAAACTTTTCTTGGGTGTGAATTTTATGCAGGACGTTTGCCTGCCGAGAGAGGTGTGGGCCTGTCTGATTTCCGATTGCCTGGACCAGGTGCAGAATTCAGTGTTGCCTGTGTAATTGCTCAGTTTTTGTGCGTAGAGCCTATCTTTTCCAGGGAATTTTCACTGCGTTCCTCTGTTTGTGCGCATGCATGGTGATGGTTCTCCCACAGGCCTATGATAGAAGCTATGAGGAATGACGTGCCATGGCCAAGGCCTTCAATTTATGGGAACGATGATTTATAGATTGCATCAAATTTTCCATGATTTTTCTGAAATAGCAACTTCAAATAGTGCTTTCAGTATGGACAATGAGAGAGAACAGACAGAACTAAATATCAGATGTATGCTACCACTCACAATTTTAGATAAAAAGGTCAATAAAAAAGTAAAAGACAATGTTTATTATAAACATATTAGATTTCATTCAGGACCTAGTATCAATCAGTTAATGGGCTATTTAATCCAATATTTGTGTGTGCTATGTATTTTATGCTTATTTAAGATTTGTGTCATTAGCTTAGCAAGGTGCAAATTGATTTATAAATTGAGTGTCCAGTGCAGTTATGATGCTGCTTGTCTATGTAAATAGCAGGGCAGCTCACTAGCTTTTGGAACAGTGCTGTAGGTGCACAGCAAGTTTTCAAAGCTAGTCCAGTGCGTCTGGTCTATGTAGATGTTTGGCTGGTTTCACCTTGCTCCATGTCCTTTATGACCAGCTGCTGTAGAAAGGACCCACGAGCCCGCTCACTTTGAAAACTATACTTGCCGACTTTTAACTGGCCAGTGAAAGCACTGGGCCGCGTTCAGTGTGATTGGCTGATGACAGGCATGACACGTCAGCGATGAATCACCTGGCCATGTTTTACAAGGGCGGAACCAAAACAGAAGTTTTTATATTCCAATTTATAGCCCATGTAATCTGAGCAAGTTGCATCGGTAACGTTTGCATGCAGCGTCAGCCACTGCGGTCAAAATAAACCCTGTTTGCCTGTTTATCGAGGTTGTCTAAATCTTCCATTCATGCACCAACTTTGCAGTGACTGTGACAAACTCTCGTCTGATGCCTCGCTGAAGGCTGCTGTTGGGTTTGGCCATCTGTGTCGGGTTGTATTGTTTACAGAGCAAATGACAGACTGCTGCTCTGCTGCTTGGATGGTGTTTTTATGATGATGCATGAGCAGTAGGGCCTACGGGTGCAGGCTGTAGCCAGTGTGTCCTTCAGAGCTCTAAGAATTCACTGAAGCAATCATTCCTACATAGAAGTTTCCCTGTTGCGTTTATTATTAGTTAAAGTAGCAATTAACCCTCTTAATCAATGAGGAGCATCCTGCAGTTATTTTGTAATCCATTAGATGGCAGTAGCAGGTCATTATGGAGCACATGTGCTAAATGCAGATGCAAATTTCAGAAACGCATGCTTACATAACTGTTTCTGCAATATATCAGATCTACTATACTGTGCATAATATGCTAATTTTCTGTGTGCCTTGAATATCCCATTTTGCCAAAATAGCACACTAAGTGCAATGTTGTATCTCACAATGCAATCTTCTTAATATGGCCTTACATTTTTAGTGTAACAAATGAATTTGAATTAATATCAGCCAACATTTTTAGTTTCTATTTTGACTCATTAGTTAGGCAGTTTTTTTTTTGCTACACAGATTTTATAAATTAAAGTAAATACAAAATTGTGAAATGACCTAGAAAAATATAAAAAAATAATCAATAATATCTATTGATTAAAAAAATTGTTGGTATACTATACCAACATACATTGTTACATATTGTAGGACAATTAGAAAATCATGCCTCCAACTACATCTTTGCAAAACCTTTTTTTTTTTTTAAATGTACCTTTACAAGTCATTGCAGTTTCCAGTCCCAACATTAGTGGCAGTAAAACACCAACAACATGTACAGTATCTCACAGAAGTGCCGATCCTAGACTTCTGGGGGCCCTACGCAAAACTATATTGGTGGAGGGTGGGGAGGTTATGGTTGTTATGAAAGAATGGATGAAACGCATTTGTCCGTGTATCACCCCGTCTTGAATCACGCTCGCGGAAAGGGCTTGAGAAACAGTAGACTATCTCTTCCGCGGATTGGTACGCTTTCAACTCATTTTTTTGTCAAGAAACTGTACAATATTCACGTTACATGATGACGAAACTAAAATTGAAACATCCTGGTTTTTCGGGGCCCTACGCAGCTGGCGTATTCTGCGTATAGGGAGGATCGGCTCTGAGTACACCCCTCATATTTTTGTAAATTTTGACTTTGGGCCCAATTTGGACATTTTCACTTAGGTGTAATCACTTTTGTGGCCAACAGTTTAGACATTAATGGCTGTGTGTTGAGTTATTTTGAGGGGACAGCACATTTACACTGTTGTACAAGCTGCACATTCACTACCTTTATATTGTAGCAACGAGTCATTTCTTCAGTGTTGTCACATGAAAGAATTATGATATCGGGGCAGATGATTGATTAATAAGACTTATTTTTGCATTGTTTCTTGCAGAGTACTATAACCTCAAGACACTTTTACTCTATAGTGTAAGATTAGTACATGTATTTTTGCGTGGTTTCTTGCACAGTACCACCTAAAGACACTTTTACAATAGTGTACGATTTGTGACTAGGGTTGGGTATCGTTTGGGGGTTTTTCGATACTGGTGCCAAATCGATACTTTTAAAACGGTAACGGTGCCTAAACGGTGCCTGAACCGATACTAATAAAAAAAAAAAATTACCAATTAATAATGGGATTGGCCATTAGCACTAAACACATGGGCCCGGTTTCACAGACACACAGACAGGGCTTAGACTAACCCTAAACTACACCTCTCTTTGTCAAAATTTTTATTCACTTTTTCTAAATCTTAATCTTTCTCTCCTTCTCTTGCTAGCTTGTACTTATTTGAACAATGCCTGAGACTTGGTGTTACGAGCACTTCCTCTGTCTGTTTTAGAGGTCTGCACGGGCTCAAAACTGAAGCCCGAACCCGGCCCGTACCCGAGATCGTCTGACCCGACCCGACCCGAGCAGCACAGTTAAATTTAGAGCCCGAACCCGACCCGAAATCCCCCCCCCCCGCCCCACAACGAATAGCCAACTAAAAAAAAGGAAAAAGGCTGCATTTCACGATTGCATGCAAAGATACGGATTAATCAAGGCTCTGCCATTTCACAAACATTTACCAGTTATGAAAGTTTGTGAACATCAGGTGCAGCGGTCGCATACATTCTGCCGAGTTTATGAATTTTGTATGGACAAGAAGATGACGACCGTGCAAATAATGGTCATTTAGGCTCGTTAGCACTCTGTCTACTTTAAATCAGACATAAGATCTTAAATAAGATTGTATTTATTTGAATGAATTAATCATTTATTTGAGAGAGAGAAACCGACCGAGCGAGCGAGCGAGCGAGCGAGAGACCGAGGAAAGTTGCGCGTGCATGCTTAGTTACTTCAAAAACAGCGATTTTGCCGCCTCATTGCAGATAAATATAATGTTGTGACTTGCGAGTCTGTCGAAGCTATTTTACTAATAAAAGTTTCCGTGCTGTTTGTGCGCGATCTCTGATATGTGTGTGCGTGTGTCTATGAAAGCAGCGAAGCCTCTGCATATAGTTTTGGTTTAGCTACAAACCCGAACCCGACCCGAGCCCGAAGCTATCCATTAAACATTAACCTGAAACCCGACCCGAAACCCGAAAGTATTTCGGGACCCGCGGGTTCGGGTCGGGTAGCAGACCTCTAGTCTGTTTGCTTCTTCAAGATTAATCGTTTTATGTATTCCCCAATTGTAAGTCACTTTGGATAAAAGCATCTGCAAAATGACTAAATGTAAATATAAACCAGGATTAGATCATAGTTCAATTATGACATTTAAGTAATTTTTATAAACACGCTCAGAAAAAAAAAAAAACATTACTGGTGTGCATCTTGAATTCAAAACAAATGCACTGATATATTTTAGGATCAGTCAGTGCAAGTTTATTTCAGTTAAAACAGCTAAGAGTTACATTTTAGTCTAGCACTAGGTTCAAGCTATGTCTGTTAAACCGGGGGTGATGTCTTTTTCGTTAATACTGGACACTAGAAGGCGCCCTCGCGCTGAAAATCTACAGATCCAGTCACAGAAGTAGCAGAACTCATGATGCTTCAGGGATATGGAGAAGTAAACAGAAGATATAAACATTGTGAATGATAAAATAAATACAATAAACACTCGACTACAACAATGCATAGTTTATCTGTGTTGTTAAAGCCATCTCTTGTATTTTCATAATAATTAAGTATATGTATAATCCATTGCTAATCGATGTATTAGTAGCCTATGGAGTAGTAGTACCTTAGTTAATGGAAGGCTAGCTGCTGTCGTCAGAGCAAGTGTAATTACTGCATTCACGCGCTCCTCAGATGCTCTCATTCCCTGAGTTGTGCTTTTAAGTCTGAATGTGAAAACAGCGCACTCGGGTTACTATAAATATTTGTTGGACGTGTATTATTAGAGCTTTCCGAATTGAGTTCATGTGCATTTTCTCAGTCTGGAAATTATTTTGCACGTGTGGTGCCGGTGATGATGCTTCTTACGTCCGTTTCGGAGAAACAAAGGACAAATATTTCAACCGATCGCTCAGGCATGGCAACGAAATGAGGCACCGAAATCTGCATTCTGATTCAGTTCGGTACATACAGTTTCCATAGGTACCGGCAGGGCCGGTGTTCTGTTGATTTGTCCTACCCTGTCAGATTTTCCTACCTCCCATTAAAACAGTGGTTAGAACAATTCGACAACGAAAAATACTACCTGTTAAATTATATTTTATTAATTTGTACACCTACCACAACCCTAAACTTACCGTTACAGTAATGCACATACAGTAAGTAACTTACGTGTTATATTCGCGGTTGTGGATAGAAGGGATACATCTAGTACCGGAAACCAACAATAAATATTTGTTCTACCTATTAGATTGGGTTTTTCTAACTTCTACAACAACCCCAACCCTAAATCTATCCTTACAGTAATTCAGATACATGAAATATTGTTGTTCAGCGTGAGAAAAAGGATGCAATATTTATGCGCGCATGCGCAATACGCCGAAGTAGGAAAATCTGATGGGTAGGATAAAATGTCAGGACACCGGAGTGGGATCCATTTTCAGCCCGGGAGTGTAATGTTTAAGACCAGCCCACCACCTATCCCCATCCAACCCCCTCCCACCGTGGTGGAATCTGGATAAATTAAGTGACAGATCTGTTCTTACTATCCTGTTATATTTATTTTTAACATGTTTCAATAAAAATGTAAATATGTCCATAAATATCAATAACAAATCACATACTGAGTTTTCTGCAACAAAGAGTCCAACTGTTACATTATGAAAAAATGGTTTGCATTCAAACAAAAATGAAGTAACAATTAGTGCAGTAAGAAATATACTTTTTGCACTATTGCTTTTTTATATCCATGTCAATGTAATTGCAATGTTACTTACATTTAATTGAAACAGGCAATCAATAGAAAAAACCTAAACTGAATGAAACAAAATTCCTTCAATATAAGTCACTTTGGATAAAAGCGTTTGCCAAATGCATAACTGTAAATGTTAGTCACTGTACCTTGAGTCGCCAGTTTACGTGTGCTTGTTTGTGTTGTGGCAATTTCTTTCAAACAAACATCCTCACTGAGTAAGAGACAACTCTGAGTCCAAATTATAGTAATAAAGGTATTTATTCTCCTGCAAGAGAGATCCTCGTCACCAATACATTTCTGAGTCAGTGAGGAGAGATAAGCGGGAGCAGTGCCAGCCTGTTTTTATAGTTCTTTTCTTCAAGGCCTTCTTTCTTCCCTTCCCTACAGGAGAGATACCAGTTTGTTTATCTATTAATGGGTATACTAGTTAAAGGGAGGCAAATGCCCCCTTGACCCCCTAGGCTATAAGTTGCAAATGCCCCCATGATGACCCCTTGACCATCTGCTTTCCCTTACCTCTATCACCTCTCAATCATAGTAAATCATCACACAAAGGGTTTTCTCACTGCAAGTGAGAAAACATATGAGGCCTACATCTTGAATCTATGTTTCACTACAGATTAATACCCATAAGGAAAAATTCCTTTACAACTCCTCCCTTTTTATCATTCTCTGATAACTGATTAATCAAACATTGTAATAATAATAGTAATAATAATAATAAATGCAAGTTCAAGTCATTACATCACACTTATACTCTTCATCTCTGATTTTCACATAAATGATCACTCTCCTTGAACCTGTGAAGTAAGTTTTTTACATTTGAAAAATGCTTAGGCTGTTTTTGTTGGGTCAGACCCTAAATGTTTAGCAAGCAAAGTAAAGACTTTATTCTATAGCCGGGCTGAATGGACAGGCACTGCTGTCTCACTCTCGGCCTAAACCGAACCCTCAGTCACCATAGTATAAACAAGAAATAGTATAGTTCATAGTAGGAAATAAACATATCAATTTATCACTGTTGAGTTACTTCTGTAATATAAAATGTAAATATTAAAAGTATGTAAAAAAATCCCTCAGTTTCAACCCCTCTCCTTGTACGTCATCTCGTAACACGGATAACTGCTGCTTCTAACCTTCTTTACATATCAATCATTCTCAGGAAGAAAATAGGGGAAAAAAACATCATAACTCAATTAACACATTTCACTGTAACTTCCGCTACTTGTGTCATCATATTGTTGGTCTGATCTCCTGTTGGTAACACCTTCAGACCTGTTGTGAAGTGTAGTATTACCAAGCAAATTGTCACTGACAACAAAGTCATTATGCATGTGGTCTTAAACAGGCCACACATTCCTGGCACTCTGAATGGGTGCCACGGTGTTGGACGCTCCATTTTCTCAGTTACTCTGAATCAAAGGTGCTGTTATGACCAGAGAATGTGAGAAAGTACTGTCTTTGAAGCACTAAGAGTCTTATCTGTTCTGTTGATTACGGTGTCCAGCCGGATGCCGTTTGCGCAATCAAAGTTGCCTCCTCCCTCCAGTCTCCTCCTTGCTGCCCGATATCTGGTTCCGCTTAAACAGACAGCTGCAATGCAAGGGTTTTTCAAACTGGATCTTAGCGTTTATTAACACTCGCGTTGAACCTCCTCCAGCGATTGCTCTGCCTCTGCAATGGGCGGCACCCTCCTGCAATGGTTTACGTGAACCCACGTAGCCCTCTCTGTGACCTTCACCGCCGTGTGCGTCACCAGAAGCACCTGGAAAGGCCCAAGCCACCTTTTCGATTTCCAGCTCTTTCTCCTGTGATCACGAATCACCACGAAATCGCCAGGTCTGACCTCGTGCAGGAACGTCTCAGCAACCTTCCCCTGGGCAGCTTTTACCTGCACAGAAATATTTGATAACAGACAAGACATTTCTTTGCAGTAATTCAACGTCATTCTCACACACATCCGTTGATGGCAGCCTTTGTTTACCCCCTTCTATGCCCATGAATGGTTGCCTACCAAACAAAATTTCAAATGGGCTCAGGTTTGTTTTCACTCTTTTTCTCATTCTCATGTACATCAGTACGATTGGGAGGGCTTTAAGCCAAGTCAGACCCGTCTCTTCACAGCATTTCGCTAATTTGTTCTTGATTGTCTGGTTCTGTCTCTCTACTGCCCCTCCTGATGAGGGTGCGTAGCTGCAGTGTGTTCTCATGTCAATTCCCAAGAACTGACCCACCTGCTTTATTGCATCATTGACAAAGTGTCTGCCATTGTCAGAACTGATTTTTCTTGGAATTCCCCATCTCGGAACAATCTCGGTTAACAGGGCCTTTGCCACTGCTGCCGAATCTTGTTTCGAGGTTGGGAAGGCCTCAACCCATTTTGACCACATGTCAACCATCACCAGACAGTGTTTCTGTTTCCCGCAAGGGGTTAATTCGATGAAATCCATCATTAGATATTCAAATGGACCTGCTGGGGCTGGTTGAGATGCTAAGGGTGTTTTTATCCCTCTAGCCACATTGTGTGTGTTACAAGTGACACATCTTTTGCAAAAATGTTCAGCAAACACTGTAAAACCCTTTGTAAACCATAATTCCTTCATCTGCATTATCATACTCCCCTTTGACACATGATCCAACCCATGTGTCAACTTAGCATAATGCTGAAAGAAGTGTTTGGGCAAACAAGGAATGTCATCAACACTCATCCATACACCCCCCTGGAGGCTGAAGCCAGACGACCTCCATTTTTGTTTTTCTGCTCCTGTGGAAAAAGTGCATACTTTGTAAACAAGGGGAAATATCAGGGTTAGTCACAGATACCAAAGCACAAGTCGTTTCTTTTGTCTCCTGTGCTGCCGCGGCCTTCGCCGCCGTGTCTGCTCTGGCGTTTCCTGTGGAGATAAAACTTTTATCGTGAGTGTGCACTGCGCATTTACAGATCGCGACCTCGTCTGGTAAAAGAATGGCCTCCAAAAGCTCAGACACAAGAGATGCGTTTAATATCGGCTGTCCATCCGACTTCAAAAAATTTCTCTGCTTCCAAAGCGCCCCAAAATCATGTGTGACCCCAAAAGCATAACGCGAGTCTGTGTAAATTGTCACACATTTGTCTGCCATAAGTTTACACGCTTCTGTCAGAGCAACCAATTCAGCTGCCTGAGCCGAATAATTTGATGGCAATTTGCCAGACTTTACGACTTAAAATTCAGTGGTCACCGCGAAACCAACCTTATTCAGGCCTGTTTGTGGATCTTTGGACGCCGACCCATCCACAAAGAGGACATTGTCACAGTTCTCTAAGGGTGTGTCCAACAGGTCTGGACGTGGTGTACAGACCTGTTCCAACACTGATAGACAGCAATGGTGTTCCTCTCCATCCTCCTCTGTAGGGAGAAGTGTGGCAGGATTCAAAGTTGTGCATCTTTTCACCGTTACATTTGGCATGTCAAGCAAAATCGAGTGATACCTCAGCCATCGGGCTGTTGATAAATGTGACGTTTTCTGTTCTTGCAAAATCATGGAGACTGCGTGTGGGACCATCAAAGTCAAATCAGAATACCCCACAAATTCCCTTGAAGCCAGTACAGCCAGCTCCGCAGCTGCCACAGCTCTCAGGCAGTGTGGCAAGTCTGCTGCAAATGCATCAAGCTTCGTTGAAAAATATGCGACTGGTCTTAATCTGTCCCCATGGGTTTGCAAGAGCACTGAACTCATAAATCCATGTTTTTCGTCTACCATCTGTGTAAAAGGCCTTTCAATCGCAGGGAGGCCCAACATTGGAGCCTGAGCCAGTTGCATTTTCATGTTTGCAAAAGCCTCCTGTGCTTCTGTGGGCCAATCAATCTTGTCACATGACCTCAGCCCTTTCCCTGTTGTCAGGGCTCTCAAGGGCTTTTCAAGAAATGCATAATTTGGAATAAACGTTCGACAATATGCACACATTCCCAAGAATGATAACAATTGTTTCTTTGTTATTGGTCTTGGTACATCTTTGATAGCTTTCACTCGTTTCTCAGAGATAGCTTTACTGTTTGGTGTTATGATATGACCCAAAAAGGTTATTTCCTGCTTCACAAACTGCAGCTTTGTCAGACTGACCTTGTGACCCTCCTGCGCCAGGTGGTTCAAGAGAGTTACAGTGTCAGCCACGCACGTAACCTCATCTCGTGCACAAATCAATAAATCATCTACATACTGCAATAGCGCCGTTCCGCTCGACAGAATTAACGGTTCGAGGCTCCGTCTGAGCGCTTCATTGTAAATCGTCGGAGACTCGCAATAACCCTGACACAACCTGGTAAACGTGTACACTTTGTTGTCAAAATCAAACGCAAACCAAAACTGACTTTTTCCTTCCACTGGGACGCTAAAGAAAGCGTTGGCCAAATCAACCACAGTGAAATACATTGCATTTTGCGGAATTTGTGACAAAATTGTGTACGGATTAGGTACGCGAGCAGCTCTCGCAATAACGGCTGAGTTTACAGCCTGCAGATCCTGAACGAATCGCCACGTGACCGGTTCGCTTGTGTTAGATGTTATTTTCTTCACGGGGAAAATAGGAGTTCGCACTGGAGAATCATGACACGGAATGATTACTTTCTCCTGCAGGAGAGACTCAAAAACTGGCTGGATCCCTCGCAATGCCTCCTTTTTTAGGGGATATTGCGATTGACATGGCCTGTAATCAGACTTTGGAGTGATTACAACTGGTTCACAACCTTTAATCAACCCAACATCATATTTGTGTTTTGCCCACAATTTTGAAGGTATTTCTGCCAGGACAGGATGAATGTCTATGGCAGAAATAGATCCGTGCTCATGCTTCTCCATTGCATTCTTGACAATAGCAGTCACAGTTCTCTGTACGTCAACCTCAAAATCACAGTTTGCCATAAAAGCCCCTACATTTTCACTGTGTTTCACCCCGTTTCCCTTTTCAGCCCAATCTGTGGCTTTCATGCATTTTCTCACAAACAGGCCTAAAGCGGCCCATGTCTGCTCGGTGCCCTTGGTTACTGATAAGTGTGGCGCAGACTCCCCCGTTATCAAATACAGCTGCATTTGTTTTTCTGACAGGCAAGCTGAAAACGCACACACATTTTCATTCCAGAAAATCTTACCAAACCTTATTTTCTCATTTTCTGCCCCGTTAAACCACTCTTCCTCATATTGTGGTTCACGCTCAATTACAACACGTGACGTGCAATGCAATCTGTCAGGCAACATATTTTCTGTGTTACTGGTCGATCCTTTGCCAATTTCAAAATCATTTGTGCCCAATCAGAATCTGTTATCTGCCACTCGTATGCCCACTGTGGCTCAAATTTTGCACAACTCATCTGCTGGTCCTCTTCAATAACAATCCCAAACGGACCAGCAGTGAGTTTCAGATTTAATTTACACATTAGATCTCTGGCCATTAACGGAGTCGGACAGGTTTCAGAGCACAAAAACGCATGTTTTAATGCCCCGCCCCCCTCCGTCTCACACTTTAACGGCACAGTATAGTTTTCTGAAATTGTATGCCCTGACGCCGAAGTGCTTTCAAACACTAAATCCGTCATTCTTGGTTCACATGGCAAGTCACATGGCCTTATGGTGGATCGCGCTGCTCCACCGAATCAACCATAAGATCTATCATTGTCCCGTTAACTAACATGGGATATCTCGGTAGCCTTAAAAACCCTGAACTTTTGTACATTCTCAGACATTCATCAGTAACAGCATTATTCAAAACTTCAGCAGTCACACATAAAGGGTTGCAAGCATTTTCTTCATTGCAAAGAGCAGTATTTGAATCAGTGTATGTGAGCGTGTTGTGTGTGTTTGTCAATAAATGTTTACTTCCCTTTTTCGTAGCTGGCTGAATGCCTGTCACCCGCCCTCTCCTCTCCTGTTCTCCGTTCCTCTCGTTTCAATCCGCCTTCCGCGCCTCTGGACAATCCTGTGCCCAGTGTCCGTCGTTCTTGCACAACCTGCACTTCGTGCAGCTAAAAAAAGTCATGTTCATTACTCGCACACAGTCCACATTTCCACTTTCCTTGATACCCTCTTTTCTTCTTGTTAGTCCAGTTTTGCTTTCCTGGTGGTGCGCTCATGCTCGCTTTAATCTGTACAACAGCCAGCTGCATCTCTCTCTCCCCCTTTGCTTTCACGGCGCTGCCTGCGCTGCTTGCGCTGCCTCTCGTGCCGCTCGTTCTGCTTCTCGCGCTGCTCGTGCTTGTGCGTCCTGCTGCGGTTGTCTTGGCGGAGAACAGTCGAGGTCGGGGTCGAATTTCAATGCACCCAGCTGAGCCATTGGGTAGATGTGTGTTTTGTACTCTGGCGGTGCCGACCTCACCGCATTTTCATGTGGGAAACACAAACATACTGTGGGTTAGTCGGTTCTGGTGGTGCAGACACACATACAGATAGCCTTTCACACTTTTCATTTTTCCTTCATGCTAACTCTTTCTGCATTTGCTTTCTTTCTCTTTTATCTACTTCCTTGAGCCAACAATCTACTGTTTGTTCACATTTTTTACATACATGTTTAACACATTTGCAACAACAACCTGGTTGTTTGTCGCTACTTTGTTCAACTGAGTTCCTCACCACTTTCAATCTTGTGAGGCTCAATGTTCCCTCTTCGGGAAAATCATGATGCTTGATTAATTTTTCAATATCTTGCATACATTTCTGACCATAATGTTTTTTTTATTTGGTAGTACACCGGTGTATCATATTTCATAAGCTTACTTTGAGACTTCCCCATACTGGCTGTTTTCTGCTTTCTGTGGATTTACTCACGCGCGTCTCTTAATCTGCTAGACGTCTCCAGCAGATCTGATTTTCTCTTATCCTGCAATCGGTCGGGTTGCACTATCAGTGCCCTCTTAATTGTGATTTACCAAAATCTTTCGATTTTTAGTTAACCCCAATTAACCTCGGTACCTGTTTGAAACCCTCTTGATCCGTACAAATCTCAAATTAATCTCAGGTTACCTATCTGAACGTTCGTGCCCAGAGTCCTCGGTACCTGTTTGAAACCCTCTTGATCCGTACAGATCTCAAATTAATCTCAGGTTACCTATCTGAACGTTCGTGCCCAGATTACTCTACCACAGAAACAGGTTTCAGCCAATATGGTTCAATTTCACTCTTTCCCCCCTAATTAAACTGAATTTAATTGACTCTTACCAGAGATGTCGTTTTGTGCCACCTGGGTTCTTTTGATTCCAGTGGTCGATCCCTCCGGTCCCAACAGCGGAACGGTCCCTCGTCTCTGAATCTTTTTTGCGAGGTAGGGTTGGAACTTTCAGCTCCAAGGTGATCAGCCTCCGTCTGCTGTCAGGTCCAGAAGTCACGTCCAAGGAATCCCGCTTCTGACACCAAATTGTTGTGGCAATTTCTTTCAAACAAACATCATCACTGAGTAAGAGACAACTCTGAGTCCAAATTATAGTAATAAAGGTATTTATTCTCCTGCAAGAGAGATCCTCGTCACCAATACATTTCTGAGTCAGTGAGGAGAGATAAGGGGGAGCAGTGCCAGCCTGTTTTTATAGTTCTTTTCTTCAAGGCCTTCTTTCTTCCCTTCCCTACAGGAGAGATACCAGTTTGTTTATCAATTAATGGGTATACTAGTTAAAGGGAGGCAAATGCCCCCTTGACCCCCTAGGCTATAAGTTGCAAATGCCCCCATGATGACCCCTTGACCATCTGCTTTCCTTTACCTCTATCACCTCTCAATCATAGTAAATCATCACACAAAGGGTTTTCTCACTGCAAGTGAGAAAACATATGAGGCCTACATCTTGAATCTATGTTTCACTACAGATTAATACCCATAAGGAAAAATTCCTTTACATTTGTCTTCATGAAAAAATATTTGTCAGTTTGGCAAAAAAAAATTCTATCTGTTTTATTCTATTTTATTTATTCTTGCTGTGATTAGTGCACTCTCGCTAACTCACACCACAGCATTAATTGTTTCGGTGTGTCTCCATGGCAACGACCTGGGACATGTGCTTGTGTAGAGGAAGAGAAAGCGCATGTGCGCTCTGACAACAGAAAACGTCACATTTTTATGTTAAATTCAAATCTAGTGTTATTAGCTTAGTTATCAGTCACACAGTAACTTAAATACATATACATTATTCTGTGTATGTAAAAAAAAAAACAGGCGAGTCTGCCGGCCCAATTTATGAGCGGGGCAGAGTGGCCCACCGGGAATTCTCCCGGTTCTCCCGATGGCCACTCCGGGCCTGGGTACCGGTGCCATGTTGGTACCGGGTTTCGGTACCCAACCCTATTTGTGACTGATTACATTTTGATGTCTGCGTCACATAATCCTCTCTGTATGGATTTTCTGACACAGTAAACTTGCTCTGTAGCGCACCTGGTACAGTGTTGTACTTGCGATATGCAGCACTTGAGTATGAGTCTCGTGAAACGCTTGACACAACGCTTGAAAAAAAAGCTCAAAGAGTTGTAGAATCAAGCTAAAATGACATGGCTCACATTTGCTGTTATTAACACTGTTGGTTAGTTTTAGTGTATGTGGTAGGTTTTTCCAAACTTTATCAGTTGGTTATGTACAACAAACAAAGCATTGCCACATTCACGTTCATCTGTTTTGGATGAACACATTTTCACGCCACTCACTGGACATTTCATATAGTGAAAGTGTTGTGAAATGTTCAAGAAGCTAAGAAATATAATTTTACATAAGTGTGGCCACAGCACATCTTCCAGTGAGAATGGGTTACAGTGCATACAGTATGATGCAATATTTATTGTTTATTAAGCTAGTGATCCATTCCCAATACAATCCTGTAGGAATATTGGTGGTCTGTGCCTTTACCAAACCCATTGCTTACAAACCAATGCAACACAGAATGACCCCCAAATCAGAATCATCGCTGTAGGCTAAACAAGCAAATGTCCTGGTGCGTTTCATCTCCGTCACTGCTTTAAATGTGTGAAATCCTGCACAACATGCAGGAAGGCCGGCATAAGACCCGGGTTGCTTGTGATTAAGGTTTAATTTGTGAAAAGTCTGGAAGAAGGAAACACGTTTCTTCAGGCTAGGTCCCTCTCTTCACAGTGGCTTGCCTCATGCAGGCTGCAGACGTCACACAGTTTCATCCGTCATCAAAAACACTCTCCAGTCCTATCGATGTGTTGGCTAAGTAACTCCAGAAGGCTGATGGTCTGATGTCATCTCCTGCACTAATGAATTTGTCTTGGACAGAATCTGGTCCATGTTGGACACAGATAAACAAAGCCCTTAAACCGGGGACACACAGACGTAACAGATGCAGACACATGGACTTCAAAAGTTGGATCAGTCAAATAATATCATCAAGATCTTTATGTCTTTAGGTCACATATTAAGTCACACTGGATTTAGTGTTGTCCAGAACAGCAAGATTTCATTAGAAATTGGTTGTTTTTTCCCAGAAAAAGAAAACAAACTGACCTTGTCAAACTGCATGAGCCATGGTATCCTGAAGAGTTTAGACAGTTGGATGAGAATTATGTAACATCTTTGATAAACACATGCAAATAATTGATGAATATATCCATGTTATGGATATTGGATCTAGTATTTTTGAATCAGAATCAATTTTGTATTCCCACTTTACATCTCTTTTTTTCTCAGGTTTTAAAGGAGCAGTGGTACCTCATCTAACCAGCAGAGGGCACATTATTTTCCCGTCATGAATCACTTTGCCCGAATATGACTTTATATATACTGTAACTTATAGTGATATAAAAACTTGAATGTTAGAAAACTTGAAAATGCCACAGTCTAAATTGAGCTTTAGGTTAAATAAGGTTGCTTAAGAGGTTTATTTTTTTAGCAAAATGGCCAAAATGTGGTCCCTCTGGTGAGTTAACTCTGTTACAGGTCTATTTATGCCTATACGGTCTTGAAGTGTATTGACACAGTTTTTTTTTAAATAAATAAAGATAATTTGACCTTTTTCCAACAAGGCACGGTTAGTTTAGGTTGTAAAATGTCACGTGTTGTGACTCGTGGTTTGAAAAATAAATAAATACAACACTGTATATTTATAAAACCTACTTTTTATCTCTAATTATATATTATAATCATGTCAACAACAAAAATCCAAAAACACATATGTGATACTGTAGCAGTTAAATGTTTGTGTCAGTGTATATGTGTAATATGTATGCATGCATATAATAAGGAAAATATGTTAGTCACGGAATCAGCTGTTCATACGTAATTACAGTATCCAGGTGTATATCAGGCAGCAGATCCCATCAGCTTCACTGTCTCTCATTGGCAGTTGCCACATTGCATTGCTGCTTCTTTACATTGTTAATTTAAATAGTAAACTCACTGTAAATGTGTCCCAGTTGTTTTGTCACTGCATATTGCTGTCAGTGTGAATTGCTCGTTATTTGCAAGCTGAATTATTACAGTGTTGCATGCCCTGAAATCTTTGGCGAGTGTTAAAACATTGTCGTCTCTCACTGTTCTTACATTCGTCACTGAATGTGACCTGAAGGTCTTCTCTTGTTTATGTCTTAGCTGTTCTGTCAGGTTTTTTACCCTAGTTCATGACCTAAAGTGGTCGCTGACCTCTTACATAATGTGTTTGTGACCAACGACAGCCTACAAGCACCATATAAATGTAATTGGCTTGACTTGATGACCTCGCATCCGCTCCTCGATGTGTGGTAAAGATCAAAATTTAGTTTATTGGGTACCAGAACCCAAAACCACATACTGCTCTTTCTCCCAGACAGCTTTGAGAAATGATTGCGTATACGACACAATTGTGTTTGCACAATGGGAAATCTGACCTTCGGATGGAAAAACAAGGCATAAAGTTTTCACCATCATCTTGGATTGTTTTCCCTTATGTTGGGGTTTGAGAAGCTAGGTTCTTTGACACGATAGATGTTCTCACCACTTACAGAGGACCATGATGAGACAAAGCCTCTCCAACGCTAGGCCTGGTTTTCATGTTCTTGTAAGCTACACCTAAATTGATCAGGATGGCTTCCAGAGGCAGATCTTTAGAAAGAGAGCATGTAATATATACACCACTGTGGATTGAATCCAGAAACAAGATGTTCTTGTTTTCAGTGAAATATCTTCATAAATTTGCCGGCACTTAACTTTGTGAATATCTGCATTCGTATGCCGGCGTATGTGCACACATCTGAGTAAGCCATCCCTAAATTGCCATGTGGATCCTTTCCAAAGCCTTCGTAATGAAACACAGATTATTTCATCACTCTGTAAACTAATAAACGGGGACAACACAGCAGCCCACGCTCCTAATCAAACCTGACGACAAGTGACAGAAGGCCATTAGCCTCCCATTCACCAGATGAACATCCTGCTCAGAGCAAGGCCATCAGGCACGCTGGCGGAGCCTCCCAGATCCTTCACGGAAGCCATTATATGCCCTGTCCGACACCCAGCCATGCCCTGACAAGGGGAGCGGGGTCAGAGGTCAACTCGACCATTAGCAGGCTATTACAGAGCTTCACTTCATATATCAGACAGAGTTAGAGAACAATAGACACTGTGTGAGCTGATCTGAGGAAAGATATATATTTGTATTAATACAAAGTATCTAATCATTTGTTTAGCATGTAATAAAGGAAACATGTATTTTTTCTAATTTTTCAAAAAGGAAATCATGTGATTTTATTTAACAATGTGTTTTTCAGTGCCTTAATGTTATGTTTTTTTTTTAGTTTTTTTTTTATATTAAATCTTGATGATTCTCAAAACTGCGTTATTTTACACTGTATTCAAGTTTTTTATCAGTATAAATTAAATGTAGTATTTAATATATATATATATATAGTTAATATGCAATAATATTAGAATTATAATAAATATTATATAAAAATTATATATATACATATTAGTTTAATATAATATTTAGCTATATACACAAATGTTTGGATTCAGTAATATTTTATTTTAAATAAATGTATAATTTTATTCAGCAAGGATACATTACATTATTTAGCAGTGACAGCAAAGACGTTTTAAATAATACTGTTGTTCTATTCATCAAAGAATCCTGAAATTAATGTAGTAGTAGATTAATAACGAAGAACATTCAGCTTTGCATCACAGGAATAAGGTACATTTTTTAATATATAAAAATATAAAAGTAATTTCTAAATTGCATTTTTATTTTGACATAATATATCTGATAAATTAGTATTTTCTAGCAAATACATGTAGCCTCTAATATAGCATAAAAGAGCATAAAAGACATGAACATGTCTTTCGAAAGTATTAAAAATCATACCAACCTATAAGAAAATCTGAAAAGTATTGTTTGGTTGTTTATTTATTTATCTATGTGTGTATGTGTATGCAGGTATTTATTTATTTATTGCCACAAAAATAATTAGCATCTCAATGACTATTAAGATGCATAAAGTATTTTAAATGTTCACAAAAATCACCAAATAAATAGCAGTCAACAATAACAGCAATAGAAACATCTGTGAAGGGACTCTCGTTCATTTTCTTTCATTGATGCTTTCACATGAACTGATTCACTTGCACTTTCCAACACTAGCTGTAACACAGCACCATTACTCGTTACAAAAAGACAACAAAAAAAGTTTTTACTGGAAATATTTTGCAAAAAGTATTTTACTTTAAAATATGATTATGGGAATATTTGTTTTCTGTGTAGCATGTCTACTTCCTTGTTTAGGAGCAGTACGAAAAGAAAATCCAACATAGACATGTATTGAATCTTTTTAATGTAAGATGGAAACCCTCTATAAGTGGAAACATGTTATTCAATAAGATTAATGTCCTCTAGAAAACACACACTTACAACTAACATCTCTAGTCTAATTATATGTATAATTAGCTGATTATTGATCTGTATTAGAAATGTAAACACAAGTATCCCGTACATGTGGCTGGATTATATAATAACAAGTTATGTGAGCTGGTCTACCCTTCACCCCAGAACCCTTTCCCAAAACAATCTCACTGATCTCTGTAAGCTACATTTCTCATTTACAAGCTTACAATCTCTTTGAAACTGATCTGAGATCAGCCCTGGGAGGATTAGAGTGGCAAAAGGAGGATTTGAGAGGAATGAGGGACTGAAATGAGCTCATAGGTGAAAAGTGACGTTCCAATCCCAGCTGTTGGGTTAAATATAGTGCCGTGCATTGGGCATCTCTGAGAGACTTGTGAAATACAGGCCTGGATGTTGTCACAGTCATTGTTTGTGTAGGAAGGTGAGATCTTAACTCAATATTCATGTCTTACGAGGGCGACTGGGAACGGGCCGCACTGGATTGGGAATGACGAGAGCAGGTCAGAGAGGTTGTTTCGGATCAGAGTGACTCGTGGATGTGGGTGACTGACATGGCAGACTTGTAAACACACTTTTATAGTGGTGGTTTATGACGCAAGTGTGATTTTGCTCTGAGAATCTTCCTGACACCTTCATACACACATATTCAAGACATTTGCATTTTAAAATGCAGACAAACATAATTCCTGTAGAGAAGCTCACATCTTCTGAGTTGATTCGCAGATCATTCTTACCATTAATCTTTCCACAAACTGACTCAAGTTTGTGTGTGTGTGTGTGTGTTTGCACCTCCCCATTGCTCCTTAATTATGGGGGTCATAATCTCCATGCCTAATGTGTCACAGTGTATAAAGGTTTATTATGGCCAATGTGGGGGAGGAGGGTTGGAGGGGGAGGGTAAAGACCCCATCAACACACACACACACACACACTTTTATAACTTTCTCTTTTTCACTCACATTTTTTCACTCTTCGTTGGCTCTTTGAGAGCCATCTCACACATGCACACTAGTGTTTTATTTATTTAAACATTATTTGAATTAGATTTTATTTATACTTTCGGGTTTCATTTATTTGTTTCAGTAATTTTATTATTTTTTTGTCATATCTTAATTTGATATTTTATTACTATTTAGGTTATTATTATTATTATAAATTTTTCTGTTTTAATTTTAATTATCTTTAAATGTTACGTTTTTCCATAATTTTAGGGTACGTTTACATAGCAACAATTGTACTAAAAACAAAAGTTTTTTCTTTGCATTTTCACAGTTTCATATACAGAAAATAATGTTGTAAAAATTATCCCTATTCACACGGATCTGTGAACATGTTGCTGTATTATTGCCAGTAGATGTCGATGTCAAATTGTAAAGAATGGGCCTGCGCACATACAGTACATACATTCCTAGAGACTAAACACGTAATATGCATGTGCATGACATCACTATTTTCACAAATACATGTTTTCATTGTTTACGCAAACACAATAAGTGTCATTTTCACAAATTAGCATTTTCAGTGTCCTAAAATGCTGTTGTTGTGTAAATGAACAACCAAAATGCATAAGTAGTTATTTCTAGTTGAAATGGTGGCATGTAAACCCTTCACCTTACTTGCGTTAGTTGCCAAACATTTTAGATTTATTTCAGTTAACAAAAATATCCATCTATCCATCCATCCATCCATCCTCACACTTTAGATCCCATTGGATTTGCTGTCCTCATTTACTTTCTTTGTTAAAAGAGCGGAGGGAAACATCTTCAAAACAACCTTTTGTATTCCATGAAAGAAAGAATGTGAAATGGGTTTAGAACAACATGTGGGTGAGTAAATAATGTTTTTTTATTTTTTGATATCTTTATAAAGTCTGCTTTAAACTGTATTCAATAGAGCAACTCAACCTGAGCAGAAACGATTCCAGGTTTTATCCCACCGTGCCATAAATACCATTCTCCTCCATCAGAGCGCATTTGTCTTCTGAAGGAGTGTGTGTATGTGTGTTATTATGGAGTGGGCCAATGACTTAATTTGCATCATGTTCTGCTACATGCACACTGACATGCCTCATCACACAACTTTGTTTCATAAAATCTGTTTCAGATTTCTCTCACCTAGTAATAGACATAAAATCATGCATCCCCTAAATTCCGCCCCCCAAACATCACCCATCAAACAAGCCGCAGTGAAAGTCTTGCCTTTATAAGCCTCTTTAGATCCCTTGTTAGGTTCTTCTTTCTCTCTGTTCGCCAGAAGTTACGTAATATTGTAATGTATAATCCCACCACTGGATTTTCACAATTAATATATTCATATGTAAGCTGTTAAATCTTGGCGATAAATATCTGATGAATGAGATAGACTTCCTTCAACAAATCCCCTCGCCAGATGCACAATGCGCCACGTAGTCCTGGAAGGAGCCGTTTGGCTTTGAGACAGCTCCCTAATGAACACATAATGCTGGTGTAGGCTCGGACAGAGAGGCCTGGCAGATGAGCCGCTCTCCATAAATAAACCACATATGAGCCAGAACCATCCAGAGCTCTGTTCCTGGACCCGGCTGCACTCACAAACGCCAGGGATGTGTTTCCCTCATCTTGAAGAATACCTCTCGTCTCCCGCCGGCGCTGGTGCGAGTGACTGTGTATTAAACGAGTGTTTGTCATGGCACGGTGCTTGCGGCGAGAGTTGCCATTCAGAATGAGATGGTTTGCTGGAGTTCAAGAGTGTTTGGATTGGTAATGTTTCATGGAAAGGATTCTAGCAGGGCTGAGGAATAGGAAGACATCCTCTTAAACACAATGCTTGCTAGAAGGACCAAGAAGGTCTGCTATCTTTCAGCATTCCCATTCATCTCAATGCCGTTGCCCAGTTGCTGAACTGCCAAGACCTCCCTGGAAATAGATAATTGAAATCTTTCATCTTTGCTCAAGGAACAGAAAAACTTTTTGAGTTTATGTTTATGCCAAAATGATATGCCAGTTGACAGTTTAACGCTGCATCTCATGAGAAGTATATGCATGGTGACTTCCACGTCTAAACTCATCTTTTGTGCTTGTGCCTGAAATTGACTGGACATTTGGACCAGTTGACTGCTAGAAACTAATTGAAGAAGATAATGCCAGTCAATCAACAAAAACATTTGATGTTTGAGATATGTGGATTTGCATGTCATCACAATGGAAATTTTTACAAAATATATATTTTAACCTTTCTTTAAGATGAACCAACTCCCTTCATTTTTGAATGATTATGTAAATGAAGCTAAGTTACAATTAGTTGTGGGTCACTAGCTTTTGTTTCCAACCCAGGTTCATTGGAAATATGAGCTTGTGGTGACATTTCAGCTGATATTACGTACCTTACTGCATGTTTCATAGCAGTTTCAAAGTGAAACGCCCAGCGAGTAACGCTAAGATCCACATTCAATACTTGACTGAGACACATTTGTATTACGTTTATACATTATGTATTACTGCAGTTTTATTACACTGCTTCAGGTACATATTGAAACGGTTCAGAATTCAAATGTCTGGTAAGTGACACTAAAAAGTTTACACTCCATCATGTTGGAAAATAACAAACCCCTACACCAGACCAGACCAAACCAAACCCTAAACCTACACAATAGTGTCAACATATGCAACATGTATATAAAAAGCATTTGCTGATGCAACCATGCTATTTTAATATCCATATATATTAATTAACTATATCCTATTTTAATATAGTTTCACAGGATTCGTACCGGAGTGCTTCACCTCACAAGTGCATTCCATGAGCTACCATGAAAACCCATACATATGACGCTGTTTATGTGACGTTAACATTGAAAAGTATCAGTTTTCAGTCTCAAAGGATGTTGAAATTATTTTGTATTCATAAAATAATGTTGTGCAAGGAATTGTGCGAAAATTAGGCCACACTCTGACCCTGTAAGTCATACTTTATGTGAAAAGGAATAAAAAGTTGTCAGCATTTTACTGCCCCTAGTGTTCATTTCAATGGGAAACTGCAGTTATTCGTATGTATAGGTACGTTTTTTGAGTTTTGCAGAAATGTAGGTAGAGGCATGTATTTCCAATGAGCCTATGCAGTTAGTTTCACTGATGCTAGCTGAAGGATGCTATTGGTGTCAGAGGTCCTTGTAACCCCCCCCCCCCCCCCCCCCCCCCCCCCCCAAGGTGCAGCTAGACTATTATTTCACCAAGTTTCATGGGTATCCTAAATCCTGAACACAATGAGTCTCCTGTTGAAACCAAGACTGCAAACTAATGTAGCAATCAAAGACAATATAAGCTGTAGGCTTGCAAGTGGACTTGTCCACTGGGCGACTCAAAATGTCTCCTGGTTCAGCTAGGTTCAATGATCACAATAGCACTGCAGTTTTGGGGTGTCCCGGTGGAGCAGAAAAACAACAGCAAACTCGGCCAATTACTGTACTGCTGGGTGTGAAAACTAGGAAACCAGGGGATCCATTCTGAAGACTGTGCTCTTTTCCTCACACTTTCTCTCTCTGGATCGAGTCTTAATGGAGTGCTGACCACATAATTCATCTATCCGTTCACGGGAGGCAGAGACAAAGTTCCCAGCACCTCGACTCAAGAGTCATGTTTCATCATGAAAGCCTCTGGTGGTGTTTTAAATGCTCTATATTAACTCTCTCTCTCTCTCTCTCTCTCTCTCTCTCTCTCTCTCTCTCTCTCTCTCTCTCTCTTTCATGCTCTATGTATCTTATTTTATTTCTTTTTCTTTCTCTTTCTCATTTTGTATGGTGGGTCACATGTAATTGGTCCAGATTTTTTCGATCACCCTAGAGATGGTCTGACTTGGGCCTTTAATAGGGCCCCTAAAGACACCACGAATGGGTTCAAAGGCAAGGGTATAAGACTCAAATGGAATAGTAAAATTAGTCCTCGCTACGGGAAAGGCTTCCGAGAGAACAATTAACCGCACTTATAAATGAAATAAGACCCATACGTGAATAGTTAGGGACTCTAATCAGGGAGAATGGACATGTTCCCAAAGGAATCGGTCAAGGTTCCTAACAAGGACCTGTAAGCAAAGAAGAAAGAGTAGGAGTTTTGAAATGGTGGGTCTCAGTGGACTTGCTCCACTCAAGCATGTTCTAACTTCCATTAATTGACTTCACGTTCAACGGACAGGGATAATAAACTATTAATTTGAAACATTAATTGAGACTTATTCCAGCAAACGTTGCATTTTTATGTTTCTCTGACTGGAGTGCACTTTTGTTTTCTTTGGATGGTCAAGGTTATGATGGCTGCATTGCCATGGTTTCAGAGTAAAGGAATGCAAAGAAGAAAGTGAATTCAACACTGGGTTCTTTTTCCCTGTCGGAGGGACAGAGTCACACAGGGAGGAGGGCCAGGCCGGCAGTCTCTGAGGGCTGTTTTATTGGGGGCTCGCTCACTAAAGCATGTAATTCTGCTGTTGATTTTAGTCTGAGCTGCATTTGGCGTAGTCAATGGTCCTGTTCAGGCCTTTCTCCATCAGGTCAGTCTCTGGGGGGCAGTGAATGCCTCGTTAAAATGCACATAAACGACCACAGACAGAGCCAGCTATGCCCCCTGATGCACAGTCACTTAAAGCCATTAACTGCCATGCATAAGTACTTACGCCATCTATTACCATGCTCAGGCGGGCAGAGGCAGCAGTCAGGTGCATTTACTTCACAGCATGTGTCATGGAACTGATTCTGATATGATAAAACTGCTGTTTTCTAGTGATTAATTAGTAATAAGAAATATATGTGTGTATTTTTATGCATAATATATGATATATTATTTTTGGTTGACCAAGTTGGAAAGAAGTCCACCAATCTGGTTCAGCATAATCCTGAAATAACTGCCAAGCTTGAGCTGGCAGGCTTGAAAGAACTGTTAAAGAACATCTGATTGAACATTTGTCATGTTGAGATCTGGACATGTCAAATGCCGTCACGAGAGAATCCACTTCCAACTTCTGTAGAAAAGATGGATTTAGTTATCCAGTAAGGTTTGATTTACTGGGTGAGGAATGTTTAATATAAACTCAGGGAGAGATAATAAAGTTCCTGAAAAGACCAGTGAAATTTTGCACATTCAAAGCTTAGCACGGGAATAAAAAAATGCTTCTTCTTCCACAGTTTAAAGTTTTTTCTTTAACATAGTTCAAATTTGGAAATTGCTTTCCTTGAATAAAGAAACTAGGATAAGTAGAATTTTACACTCTTACACTCTCAAATTGAGTAAAACACTAATGTTGATAAAATCTCTATTTGGAGGGGAAAATGACAGAGCAAATGATAATTTTTTTTAAGATAAGGATCCTCCATTCATGCCATTTCATTAAACAAAATAAATGATTAGTTTAAAAGATTGACTCAAAATAATCATCTGTTCACAAATCAAATCATGAACTCACCTTGCTGCGTCAAAGATGATCTGTTCTTGAACATTACAGATGAACTTGAAATCTTTATTCATTCGAAAAGCACACAAAGCTATTGTCTGACTTTTAACTATAAACTTTTATTTCATGCATGATTCACATGGATCTGTTAACTAATGTAAAGTGTGAATTCCAGGATAATTTGGTGTCATTTTTCAATTAAATTCTTAGAAAAATTAAACGTAATGATAACCATTCAACACTCAATATATGAGAAACATGTGAGTTACTGGATAAAAATTTTAAAAGATCAAGAACAATTACCCTCAAGATGCTTTTTCAGATTAGACGTTGTATCCTTCGATGCTGAGAGAAGTTTTGTTGCATGTAGGCATTGCACTGCACTGATGTTACGTCCTTTTTCAGATTTATAAACTAGTCTTTGTATTTCCACGAGAGAAATGCCTAACGCTAATGGCTTTCTGTTGTGTTGTCCATTTATGTGTCGTGATGTTGAGCGTACTTTCACTGCGAGTTGCTAAATGAACAGGCGGCTGTATGCAGTTTTTTCTTTTTAATGGAGAATCAGTTGTCTTATTGGTTAAAATCCTCAAATTGTTTACTTAAATATGAAATTAATAAATTACATACAAATTCAAAGTAATCACTTTGGTAATCTAAAATACTTTTAGGATGTAACTGTAATTCGATTACACATATTTAAAATGTAATCAGGCTATAATGAAACACAGTTACTCATATTTAGTATTTTAAATACGCAACGCCGTTACATGTATTTCGTTACTCCCCAGGCCTGTCTACTGATCACATCCCATTATGAACTCATAGAAGTTGTATGTTAATAAATGTAATTTAAATAGCATTTATAAAATGAATTCTGTTAATTTGTATACAAAAAATAGCTGAAGATGCAGTGCGGTTATATCAAAACCAATATCCGAAGCATTAAATATGCATCTGTATGAAATAAGTACAGGTTAATTGTTAAGTGATTAACTCCAAAACCATTTCACTGCATATGGTGACCTTCTTCAAATGAGCAGTGACTCTGTTCTGCTTTTCTCTCTAATGAGTTTAATTGTTACAGTCTGAGCGGGGGGTTTGATCGAAGCGGGTCTCACATCTATTAAACCCTGCGCGCTATAGCTGGGATTCCCATTGGAATAGAGCCACCAGAGTGAGCGGGCGTTGCATTCCCACCAGAGAAAGAGAGAAAAGAAAACGCTGACTGAAAACGAGGCGACTAAGGTTGACACCCTGACGCCCTTTTCTTACTCTTGGTCCCACCGGTCAATTAAAACAAGAAAAAAACAACAGAGCAGAAAGAGAAAAGGCCCTAATCAAACGCCTGGTAGTCCCGGGTCGACAAAAGAGGTCAGAGTGTTTTGTGCAGAGCTCTGAATGCTGGTGGAGTCTCGCAGACAGAGCTGCATTTACCCCCTTACAAAGAACCAACATGGCCATTTCCTCATCCTTTGTGGCCGTACTGAAACCCCTATCTCATGTTAATTTCTCCAAATTAATAGACGTGAGAATTCCTAAAACGTCTTTACAGCTTATGAAAGAAAGAAACCGGTAGATAAATGGACAGATTCTGCACAGGGACTGACCGCCAGGTGAAAATGATGGGTCGGATCTTTGGTTCCTGAGATACGGACTGCTATCATTACTGACACTAGCATGCTAACAGCCTGACCTCAATTAGCGGTTGTTGTTGTTAAAATGTGTGCTGTTCTTAACAATTTCTGTGTCAAGGCTTAAAATGAAACATCAGTGTAAAAATATATCTGCAAGCAGCAATGATGTGGGCCAAGCAGATTTAGTTATCAAGTAAGGTTTGATTTACTGGGTGAGGAATGTTTAATATAACATACATGCTATATACCCTGGTGGTACAGCTACCCGGTGGAATCAGGAAAACAGTGCACAGCTGGCACGTGCATTTAACCCTCAACATATTCGAAAAAGTCAATAAATCAAACAATTTTGGACTGCGGGTTCTTTTGAGCTGGAGTGAGGTTATTTGAGATTTTGAAGTCTGTTATTGAATTATATTCAATTATATAGGGTGTCTTTATAGAAACATTTTACAACATATTCAAAATATAATTCTTTATTCACAAATGAAATTTTATTTTAATTTTCAATGGACAGCAACATATTGAAATATTTCTGACAACTTGACGAATATGTTTTCAAGATTATTAGGACATCAAATACATCAAACTCAGTTGCTGGAGGGCCAGAGCACTGCAGAGTTTTGTTTCAACCTTGCTCCAACACACATATGTAGATTTCAAATACTTTAAACCTGAAGGTCGTGATTAGCTGGATCAGGTACGTTCAATTTGGGTTGAATTTAAACTCTGCATGGTCAGTTCTTATATAGGACATCCCATACTATGTGCACACCTCATATGAAACCATATTACTGCAGCATTTTTGAGAAATGGGACATTATTAAATATTGAGGGGTATAAAGACACCATTTCTAATAAGTACAATAAATGAATGGTCAGTTCTTATACAGGACATCCCATACTATATGCACACCTCATATGAAACCATATTACTGCAGCATTTTTGAGATATGGAACATTATTCGATTTAGAGGGGTATAAACACCAGGTTTCTAATAAGTACAAGAAATGAATGGTCAGTTCTTATACAGGACATCCCATACTACATGCACACCTCATATGAAACCATATTACTGCAGCATTTTTGAGATATGGGACATTAATACATTTTGAGGACTATAAAGACACCATTTCTAATAAGTACAAGAAATGAATGGTCAGTTCTTATACAGGACATCCCATAATACATGCACACCTCATATGAAACCATATTACTACAGCGTTTTCAAGAAATGGGACATTATTCGATTTAGAGGGGTATAAAGACACCATTTCTAATAAGTACAAGAAATGAATGGTCAGTTCTTATATGGGACGTCCCATACTACATGCACACCTCATATGAAACCATATTACTGCAGCATTTTTGAGATATGGAACATTATTCGATTTAGAGGGGTATAAACACCAGGTTTCTAATAAGTACAAGAAATTAATGGTCAGTTCTTATACAGGACATCCCATACTACATGCACACCTCATATGAAACCATATTACTGCAGAATTCTTGAGATATGGGACATTATTCGATTTAGAGGGGTATAAAGATACCATTTCTAATAAGTACACGAAATGAATGGTCAGTTCTTATATAGGACAACCCATACTACATGCACACCTCATATGAAACCATATTACTACAGCGTTTTCAAGAAATGGGACATTATTCGATTTAGAGGGGTATAAACACCAGGTTTCTAATAAGTACAAGAAATTAATGGTCAGTTCTTATACAGGACATCCCATACTACATGCACACCTCATATGAAACCATATTACTGCAGAATTTTTGAGATATGGGACATTAATACATTTTGAGGACTATAAAGACACCATTTCTAATAAGTACAATAAATGAATGGTCAGTTCTTATACAGGACATCCCATACTACATGCACACCTCATATGAAACCATATTACTGCAGCATTTTTGAGAAATGGGACATTATTCGATTTAGAGGGGTATAAAGACACAATTTCTAATAAGTACACAAAATGAATGGTCAGTTCTTATATAGGACAACCCATACTACATGCACACCTCATATGAAACCATATTACTGCAGCATTTTTGAGAAATGGGACATTATTAAATATTGAGGGGTATAAAGACACCATTTCTAATAAGTACAAGAAATGAATGGTCAATTCTCATATAGGACATCCCATACTACATGCACACCTCATATGAAACCATATTACTGCAGCATTTTTGAGATATGGGACATTAATACATTTTGAGGACTATAAAGACACCATTTCTAATAAGTACAAGAAATTAATGGTCAGTTCTTATACAGGACATCCCATAATACATGCACACCTCATATGAAACCATATTACTGCAGCATTTTTGAGATATGGGACATTAATACATTTTGAGGACTATAAAGACACCATTTCTAATAAGTACAAGAAATTAATGGTCAGTTCTTATATGGGACGTCCCATACTATATGCACTCCTCATATGAAACCATATTACTGCAGCATTTTTGAGAAATGGGACATTATTAAATATTGAGGGGTATAAAGACACCATTTCTAATAAGTACAAGAAATGAATGGTCAGTTCTTATACAGGACATCCCATACTACATGCACACCTCATATGAAACCATATTACTGCAGCATTTTTGAGATATGGAACATTAATACATTTTGAGGACTATAAACACCAGGTTTCTAATAAGTACAAGAAATGAATGGTCAGTTCTTATACAGGACATCCCATACTACATGCACACCTCATATGAAACCATATTACTGCAGCGTTTTCAAGAAATGGGACATTATTAAATATTGAGGGGTATAAAGACACCATTTCTAATAAGTACACAAAATGAATGGTCAGTTCTTATACAGGACATCCCATACTACATGCACACCTCATATGAAACCATATTACTGCAGCGTTTTCAAGAAATGGGACATTATTCGATTTAGAGGAGTATAAAGACACCATTTCTAATAAGTACACGAAACGAATGGTCAGTTCTTATATAGGACATCCCATACTACATGCACACCTCATATGAAACCATATTACTGCAGCATTTTCAAGAAATGGGACATTATTAAATTTTGAGGGGTATAAAGACACCATTTCTAATAAGTACAAGAATGAATGGTCAGTTCTTATACAGGACATCCCATACTACATGCACACCTCATATGAAACCATGTTCCTGTGGCTCAGTGGCTAGAGCATTGCGTTAGCAGCGCAAAGGTTGTGGGTTCGATTCCCAGGGAACACACATACTGACACAAAATGTAAAGCCTGTGTGCACTGTAAGTCGCTTTGGATAAAAGCGTCTGCTAAATGCATAAATGATAAATGAAATGATGATATTACTGCAGCGTTTTCAAGAAATGGGACATTATTCGATTTAGAGGGGTATAAAGACATCATTTCTAATAAGTACAAGAAATGATTCGTCAGTTCTTATATAGGACATCCCATACTATATGTACACCTCATATGAAAACATTTTAAACATTTTTTTCTGTGTCTTAATAATGATAAGACTGAGGTCTTGCTCATTGGCTCCTCCAATCAGCTTCGTAAAGCTGGCTCAATAATTTTAAACCTTGATGTTTCTGTTTTGGAGTCACAGTCAAAATCAAAACTAAAACATTTAAGAGTAATATTTGACTCGAGTCTGTCTTTTGACTATCATGTGCAGTATACTGTCAAAAACTCTTTTTTTCATCTCAGAAATATTGCTAGACTTCGTTCTATGCTATCCCTCCCTGTGACTGAAAGGCTTATTAACACTCTCATTTTTTTCTCGCATTGACTACTGCAATGCACTTCTTGGGGTTCTGAAAACCACACTTAATAAATTGCAATGTGTGCAAAACTCAGCTGCTAGGATCCTAACCGGTGCCAGGAAAAATAAACATATTACACCAATTCTAAAGTCTTTGCATTGGCTCCCGGTTAGGTTCAGAGTTGATTTTAAAATTCTTATGCTCACATATAAGGCACTGCATGGTCTGGCCCCTCAATATTTGTCTGCTCTTTTAACTTTATATACACCCAAGCGTCTTTTACGATTCTCACAAGCTGGTTTATTGGTAGTTCCTCAGACACTGTTGCGCTCTGTAGGGGACAGGGCTTTCTCTTCCTATGCTCCCAGGCTTTGGAATGCACTCCCTCTTCAAATTAGAGAGGCACATAATTTAAGCATTTAGAAAGTAGAAGAAATGATTCATCAGTTCTTATACAGGACGTCCAATACTATAAGCAAACCTCATATGAAACCATTTTACTGCAGCGTTTTTGAGATATGGGAGATATATTCATTCAACCAATTGTTACGTACTTATAATAGGCTATTTTTAATCGTTACGTTAATTTTGGTGTCACACGTTGCAGAGGAATAAGGCATATAAACGTGGATTTATATTTCAAAGACTTTACTGAGACTGCAGATCGTGTACAACACATAACACCAAATAATAACCAACAAAGGGTAGGACAGAATCAAGAGTATAAATACACACATAGTAAATGAGAGAACTAAACAGGAACAGCTGGACAACGATTAATTAATCAGAAACCATGGCAACAAATGAGGACTCATAACACACATGACAAGAAGTTGGCTAATTGAGTGCGTTAGTCGTGGCTAAGGGTCTCTCTGCGCTGAGGCCAGAGCTCATAAAGACGGGTGCGGGTGGCCCGGGTCAAACCAGCAGAAACTCAATGTGCGTCTTCCAGGCAGAGGTGAGCTGCTGAGCTCAGGTTGCATGGAGATGGGGAAGTCGTGGCCTAATGGTTAGAGAACCCTAAGGTTTCGAGTTTGAGTCTCAGGTCCGGCAGGGATTGTAGGTGGGGGGAGTGAATGTACAGTGCTTGCTTCCACCTTCAATACCTCGACTGAGGTGCCCTTGAGCAAGGCACCGAGCCCCCAACTGCTCCCTAGGTGCCGCAGCATAAATGACTGCCCACTGCTCCTGGTGTGTGTTCACGCCAGGGCACCTAGATGAGCACCAGAGACAGATCTCCAGGGAGGAACTCGTCACCTAGACAGCCATCGGGAAAAGACCACTGGAACCAGTGGAGCCCTTACACTCTGATTTTGCTGCAGTTGGAACAAACTACTGTTTCGTCTGGCCAGAGGGGAACTGGCCCCCCGACTGAGCTTGGTTTCTCCCAGGGTTTTTTTCTCCGTTCTGTCACCGATGGAGTTTTGGTTCCTTGCCGCTGTCACCTCTGGCTCGCTTAGTTCTGGACACTTCATTTCCAGTGATATCACCGACTTGATTGCACAGATATTATTTAAACTGAACTGAGCTGGACGATGACATCACTAAATTCAATAATGAAGTGCCTTTAACTAAAAAAACGTCCTATTTTGATATTGTGCAGTTGCTTTGACACAATTTGTATTGTTATAAGCACTATATAAATAAAGGTGACTTGACTTAACGGTGTTTGTGTATTTTCACTGCTGTGTGTGTGCACTTTGGATGGGTTGAATGCAGAGCACAATTTCCGAGTAAGTGTTACCATACTTGGCCACATGTCACGTCACTTCACTTTAAAAGCTGAATATAACCGTGACATTTGGATGCTGTTTAATGCATTCAGTCTTGATGCTTATTTGGACTAGTGTACATAAAAACTAAAAAACAACAACAAGTGTACTTACAAATAATAAAATATGAAAGAAATGAAAGGCCATTTAAGTATGCTTAAAGAGAGAACACTTTCATGACCTTTCCTTACACTTAAATAATTTTAAAAAGGGCATTTTGTTACTTTGTCAATCATTGTTTTAATAATCTTTTGTAATAATTTAATTACAATTTTATGTTGACTAATTTAAATATGAATATAAATATAATGGAAATTTACACACAATTAAGTGTCTAAAAAGATTAAACTGAGTTTGCAACTATATCATACTAAAGTACACTTCTTCTTATTAGAATAGAATGTTCCCATTCAAACTGTTTTTCTCCACCATAATTTTCTTTCCTCTCCAAGTTGCAAATAATACAATTAAATCGTAAAATACAATTTTACAATTAAAGTAAAAAGTAAAGAGACTGAGTGTGTAGCAGCAGATACATGAGAGAGGATTGTTTAATCTCTGTTACTATTTATATTGTTTTAAGATCTTAAGTTCTCTTACTCTCGCTCTCTTTTCTTCTTTGTCTTGCTCTGTCTCTTCCATTTTCTTTTATCTGGCAAACACTCACATTAGTGAATGTGACCTCTCACTTCCACCATATAAATGATTAAGGATGTCATTAATGTTAGCTGATACCACTGCAGCGCGCTGCAAGACCTCATCCTGGAGAGAGAGAGAGAGGGGGAGAGAGAGTGAGAGAGAGAGAGAGAGAGAGAGAGAGAGTTTCACCGATCGTTGTGTATACTGCTGATGTCATCATTCCTGCGCCCGGCTCCTGTTTTCTGTTGAAACGTTAGATTTGTGCTACGAGGCACTTTTAAAAATTAAAACGACACACCATGAAGGCTCAAGTGACCCTCTTGTGTGTACAAGCAGCCATTACGGAAACACACAATGAAATTATCAGTGTTGTTAAAAACATTGTATCACTGGAAATGTGCTTTCTATGAAGTCTTTTATCTAGTTGTTCAGTTGTATGTGCTTGTAAATAATTGTAACCACAGCTGTAATACAATATTACCCTGTTGGTGGATCTTTAGAATATCATTCCTTAATATTCAAACATAAAACTTCTTGTGTTTCAATGCATAAAAAAATCTCCATAGCTGAAACTTTCTGCACCACTATTCCAGAAATGGAAATAACCAAATGGATTTAAAAAAAAAACAATAATGGCTCATTAACAAACCTTTTTGCAAAAGTAAACATATCTGCCATTGGACAGTCAAGCTGCAGTTAATGAGAAAAATACATATACTACAATTATTAACATCCATATAACTTTTTGATTGATTGCACAAAGAGTTCTTTAGATTATTAAAATGAAAATGGGTCTAAAGAACTTTGAGGAACCCAAAATCATTCTGTGGCAAAAAAACATTTATTTTTGTATGCTCTTCTGTGACAAAATAGTTTATATTTATTATAGTATATAAAAAGTTTGATTGTCTACAGTACTTAAAAATGACTTAATTTGGCCAACTTTTAAGGTGATTTTCTCAACATTTTTTTTTTTATAGTTCTATATCTTATCTTATTTATAAAGCTTCAGATGATGTATAAATCTCAATAATAATAATAATAATAATAAAAACCTTATGACTGGTTTTGTGGACCAGGGTCACAAATGTGAATTGGGACGTATTCCCAAATGTACAGGCTGAACTTTTATATTTAAATATGTCTGTGTGTGTGTATGTGTGTGTGTGTGTGTGTGTATGTGTGTTATAGACAGATACTGCACTGACAATACACCCAGGTGAGAACATTTCACCCAATAGCATCTGTAATAAATAACTCTGAACCAATGAGCTTAGAATCAGCGACCCTGAATCATTTCACACAAAGACATTCCTGAGCACCAATTGGTTTGAACAGCTGTGTTTGCACTCCTAAATACCTTCATGTTGCACACACACACACACCTGCAGTGTATTCAACAGTGTCTTCACTGGCAAAGATTAGGTAGTACCAGCATTATTCCTCACAGTCAGCTCCACAAATCATCACCCCTCACAGAGTTCCTGTTCGTAGAAAAGAAAAGAAATAGTGAATGTAAACTGTGAATGTCAAAGGGTCTTAAATGTTCACTGTAACTTTTTTCCTCTCAATTTTACTGATCTTTTCTCACCTAGTCTTCTCATCTCCTCATCTTGTCTCTCCTGTTTACTTATCTCATTATCTCCTTTCATCATATCTGTTTATTCTCCTCTTCATATGTTGTCATGTCTCTGCAATCCTCTACTTTCTTCTCTCCTTTAATTTTCTCCTCTCCTCTCCTCTCATCCTCCATCCTTGCATTTTCACTTCTCATCTTTCTCTCTTCTTGTCTTGTTTCTTCTAATCTCTTATCATATAATCTCATCTCTGTTCTTCTCCTCTTCTCATTTGTCATGTCTTTCCTCTCATATTGTATCTACTCAGCTTGTCTGGTCTCCATGTTTCTTGTCTGATGTCCTCTCTTTGCATTTGTTCTCGTCTCATCTAGTCTCGTCTGTCCTCTTGTCTTCTCTTGTATCCTCCTCTCATTCTCTCCTCTTCTTGCATTTATCCTCATCTGATCTCATCTCGTCTCGTCTCATCTCGTCTCGTCTCGTCTGTCCTTTTGAATCCTCCTCTCCTCTTCTTGCATTTATCCTCATCTTATCTCACCTCACCTCACCTCACCTCACCTCACCTCACCTCACCTCACCTCACCTCACCTCACCTCATCATCTCCTCTCCTCTCCTCATCCCATCCCATCCCATCCCATCCCATCTAATTTCCTCTTTAATTTCACCTTCGGTTGTACTCTTCTAATGTTGTCACATCGCTCCTCTTTTCTTGTGTTATATTGACCTTTCTCGTCTCATCTTTTCTTTCCCCCCCTTTCTTCGTCTCTCCTTTCTTCTTGCCTTCTCTTCTCAGTTATCTATGTTTCTTATGTCATCCAATCTCCACTCTCCTCTGGTGTCTTTATTAGTAAAAGTTTGTGTCCTTGTCAGGTTTCTAGTTGTAGTATGTGGTGTTTATGGCTTCAGGAGGGACATTCATCAGCGGGGCTTTAATCAGCGCCCTTTAATTCATCCTCTGGCTCTCTTTCTCATCCTCTGTCTGAGCCCAGTCACAGATGACTTTGAAATAAATCTGTTGATTATAATTAGTGATGGCAATTCCTGCATTTTCGTGGAATGATTGATGAGACGTGACACTAATGAGCTGACAGTCTCAGTACAGTCCAGAGATTGGACATGCTCTGGGTTTGGACCTGCTCACGGACCTGACAGCTCTCCGAAACCCTGAAACTCTGCATAACAGTTTTCATACCATCACAGGCTTCGTGATGATTTGTTTAACAGTCTTCTTCATACTTTGGCAGATGCTTTTCCTAGGGCTTGTGTTCGTGACAGGTCGGGATTATTTATAGGCACTGGGTGGTTTAACGTATTATTAACGGATGCTGGCGGTTTACCGTTTCTCTGCCTGAGGGACCCTGCATTCCAGATAACAGAGGAACTAAGGAATGCTCTGGAAAGATTGCATGTATCGGTTTATGGGTAGAAAACTATGGGTAATGAAGTGTGTGAATTCTGTAGGAATTTGAAAATGACAGGGCAGCTCTTCATGAAAAAATGCAGGGTGGGCACATCCATTCTTTTTAATTTTTTTGACAAAGAAAACTAAATAACCACAAAAGGGAGGGATGAGATCTTCCATTGAACATTCCCAGGAATAAATCTCTTCATTGTAATATAATCTTTTTTTCCTGGTATGTCTGGAATATATTGAACTATTATGTTATTAGTGGTCCATTCTATTTGGTTCTACAATGAGGACAAAGAAAGACAATTTCTGGACCAGAAACTTCATTATGTTCCAATTTCTTTCAGCAGAAAAGCACATGCGCTGCTCTTTGAGAAGTTTATTTGACGTTCACCAGTTCTGATGTGGAAATGTGGGTTTCTGACTGTCTGGTTTGAGATGGTCATGCTGCCCATGAGAAATTCATTCAGAATTATTGAAAATATTTTCTACTAATCTAGAGCATACAAATGTTCCCACATTTCCATATTACATTAAGTTAAAATATCAAAAGCCTGTCAGTATATGTAGGCCCATAAAAAATAATGTTAATTGAATCTATTAACATACCTAATCTAACTTGAGTAGAGCCTATAAAGAGGGACCAATAAACTATATTACTATGGCTGAAGTAAGTCCCATAGACTTACAATGAAGAGAGAGACCAGAATATCAAATAATTGAATTTAATTATTTATTGAATAATGCTACTGCCCTCATTTTATAAAAGCAATAAACCACGCTTTTGCTGCGTGTCTTAACCATGGTAAATCTCTGTAATGCATGGCCCCTTGTGGCTCATCCGTTTATTCCACATACCTGCCGTGATTTGGGTGAAGCCCAGTGATGTGGTCATTATAGACTGTGGTTCGTTGACTGTTGACACACACAGGATGGCGTTTTAAACTTGAGATATTTGTATCACTCTCTGGAGATGAGAGATGTGAGACCCTTAGCACCGGGTAGAAATCAATGGCTAGCACTCACCATTAATCATTGTAATTTAATATCTGTGAGGCATCTGCGCTGAAGGTCCACTGTCACACCAATCTAGTTTGACAGTGGCTGTGTGGATTCAGGGCATGGATACTGTAACACTGGAAAGTGTAACACATACACATTGTGGACAAGGAGAAATGAGAATATAACAACATGCAAGTTTTTGGGTAAACTGCCCTTTTAGTGGTTGAAGATCTGTTTGTTGTTTCATTCTCAGGATGACCTAGAAACTTGGATCTAGATAATAACTTGAACATGTTTATCTATAAATCTTGGGAGAAGTAAGCTTATCTTACAACAGTCTATGTTTGTGATGGTTGCGTAACAGATAAACAAGAGATCTTCAGGTACAAAGAGTTCAGTCACTCCAGACATATTGAGTAATATGCCAGACATATAAGCTTACAATGTCAAAGTATTTACAAGTGTGTTTGCATAGGCATATTTCAGAAATTTATGGAAACGTTTTTCTTGTCTGAACCACTCGCACATTGCCCTAGTAACACAATTTATAGGTGTTTTTATTGGTGGGATTCACAGCTATTCAATAACACAGTGGTAACTAGGCAGCAGTAATTGAAAGGTTTGTGTTAAGAGGAGTTTTTAGGTTAAGGACTGGTGGATGTAATAGGTTTATAAAAGCTCTTTGTATAAAACGTCCAACATATGTAGAATTTAATGTATTCTTGTTATCTTTTACATAAAAAAGAAAAGAAAATGTATAACAATGTCAAAAATGAGTCAATAAAAAAGGAGAGAGTAACATTTGGTTTAGGGTGTAAAGAAGCTTAAAGGTGAATTATGTAATATTTTCTGCTAGTGGTTGAATTGGGTACTGCAGTATAAATTCAAAATATTGGAGAGAGTTGTTTCTCCAGCTCTCTTCTCCTCAGATTCATCACACGGGCTGGCAGATTGAGCAAAACACAACATGAGTGTAATTTACAATGGAAAGCAACAAGCCTTACAATCTAAGTTAATGAGTTGATTTATCTGGGTTTTACTATTTCTCTGGTCATAGAGCTTTTTACTGAGGCTTTTTAGATTGGGCTGAATCTGCACCCAGTTCATTTGCTGGCGTCCATGGCTGCAATACGCTGTGTTTTACACCCACTGGCAACCCGGGGTGTCAAACTACTATTGTGTAAATTGGCAGTGGGAGGAGTCACTCGGTCCAAACCAAAACATACATTATGACATGGTACACACATTTAAAAGCAAAATAACAGTTTTTTTAACTGCATTATTTTTCAGCTAAACAAGTTTGTGAACTTGTGTATTTCCTAAATATCTGTAAACATCTTATAGCATTATTATGTTTTATTACAGTCAAAAAAATAAACAAAAACATACTGCACCTTTAATAGTTAAAAATCTATTTTTTGCTACTACAGTGCATCAGATATAGTCAACAGAAGTGCAGACATGCTTGCTTGGCGTGCAAGAAGCGCAAGGAAGGTTTATTCTGAAAGAGCGTTTGATGTGCTGCATGTTTGTGCATTGATCAGTGTTTAAATATTGAATAAATAAAAAGTATTCTCTTTAGAAGACTTGGATTAAACTAGTTGATTGAAATGGATTAGTTTTACCATGTCTTCTTGAACTTTATGAAGCATTGAATTTGTGGTGGAGTTTCAATGGAGGGACACTCTCTCATCATAATTAAAATGTCTTAATTTGTTTTTTAAAATAATGACAAAAGTCTTTTGGGTTTGGAACAACACGAGGGCCAGTAAACTAGCCATTTGTTGCAATTAAGCTTGTTGCAATAACACAAATATAAAAAAATGACTGGTGAAGCATTACCACTGGTATACATGGAAATGACCTTTTAGACTCTTGACCTTTAGACTCCAAACTCACATTCAGGTCTGGCTGGAATCCGGTATGGAACAGCCACTTTTCACCATCCAGTCAATGAGATCCATTTCTGACTAAGAAGGAAGTTTCCAGGATACGGTGCTCTGAACTGCTGCACTCTAAAATAAATATTGTTTTCCTTTTATATCAACATATAAATGAGCTTAATCAGTCTGATGTTTAATTCACTGAGGGAGGGTTTAAAACCAAGTGTTCTCAGCTGGCAACTCCATTTAAACACTGATGAAAACACAAAACGTCAAAACACACTCGGATGAAAACAGAACACAGACGTAGACGCACGAGAGAGATGTAGTTTTTGATGTCTCTCATAGGTTCCTCAGCGCGGATCTCTTTGGACTGTAACCTCTCTACGGGCTCCCGCTGCTCTCTCAGTGTTTGGAGTGGATGTGAAAGGACTCCGGCTCTCTTTTCCAAAGCGCTCTCCAAATATCCACTCATTCATCACTGCACAGAGGAGCAGCACGCTGCCTGCACCCCACTGAGGCACAGCACCACCAGAACCAGACACCGGCAAACCAGATGTGTGTGTGCGTGTGTTAGAAATGTAGGCCACAAATCTTTGCATTCTGCAGCATTTCCATCATGTTTTTAATCACAGTTTAATTGATGTACCCCTGTGTGTCTCTGTCATATTACCTCATACAGTACAGTATGTCTTGCTTTCTCTACCAGCAACACCAAGTTGGTGGGTTCAAGTCCCACAAAACACACATAATATTTTAACACACTATAAAATCTTGGGACACAAGTAAAAATTCTGTCATCGTTTATTCTCCGTAATGTTGTTCCAAACCTGTGTAACAAGATGTTTTGAGGACCCCCCCCCCCCCATTTAATAGAAGTCAATGGTAAAATAGTCCAACATTATTGTTACCAACATTATTCAAAACCTGCTTTTGTGTTCTGCAGATGAAAGTCATTCAGATTAGGAATGACATGAGGGTGAGTAATGAGGACAGGGATTTGAGCAGAGGGAAAATTTTGATAGAAAGTACAAATTTCTTTGTCATAAAAAGCTATTGGAAGAATACAGTAGTCCTATTGAGCACTTATATGATACATCAATGTGCTTTTTGTCTTCTCTTTTTGAGTCCCTGTAAAATTGCACTAAAGAAAGAAAGTCATACAGGTTTGGAACAATGTTAAAGTGAGTAAATGATGGGTAAACAAATTCTCATAAGCTGACCTAGACATTTTGCACATTATCAACACTTGCTGTTCAGGTGTCAGGTGGGAGTTCAGGTGCTGCATTAATCTGCAGAAGTTTCTGCTGAGGTTTCTTGAGGACCTGCTCATAAGTAACTGATTTGAGATGCTCTTCAGGCAGCAAGATTTGTATAATGCCACTCATGTGAATTCAGCTCCTCACGAGTACCATAAATAAATGCTAACAGCTATGTGATTCTGAGGTCAGTATGCACCACATCTAATTTATCATTTTGATACAGTCAAGTAAACATCACATTACATTTTAACTAAAAATTAGGAATATAAATGTTGCATGTCTGAGGCATAATGCTATGGAGATAACCAAGGTTTAGTAGTAAAAATTGTGTATTTTTGTTTTTTTTGGCTATGCAGTTGCCAAGGTCTTGGGTGGTTGTCTACTGGTCAAAGTAAAACAAGTTTAATAGTAATAGTCTGTTATATTCTGGACACTTTTCAACACAGGATCACTAGAAAACTCTGCATGTACCAAGACGTATGTGAAATTATATCACAAGACTTCTTAAAGGTTTTGCAACACTTTCAAAGTCAAATGTCTAGTTGTGTTAAAAGCACATTCAGTTTTATTCGAAGCAGATGAACATGAATATGGAAATGTTTTATTATGTTGGTTGATGCATGTATCGAGTGTCTAGTGGGGGTGCTAAAAGGTTAATCCACTGTAAGAAAAATAAAAACAAAAATCAGAAACGGATAATGTCCTGGCATAAAATTACTAGTATTTTTTTTTTCGTTAAGTTTACACACATTTCCTTAAACACTTAAACATACATTTCAAAATACACATAACACATCTGTAAAAAATCAATTCAGATGACAGTTGTTTTAACTGTATTTTGAAATTTGCTCTTCGTTGCTCTTAATTGAAATTTGCTTCTTCACAGTTTGTGCATATTTTACAATGTGTCTAATTCATATGAATTTGAATTCGATTTTGTACGAATTCTGCGAGGGGTAGGTTTAGGGACCGTGCTAAGGGTTGGCCATTTGCAAAAAAATCCTACAAATATGCCATCTCATAAAATATATTCGATTTTTCACAAATCATACAAATTCATCCAGCCTCACTCGTCAAAATATGTATTGGATTGACATAAGATTGGGTTGGGTTAACGGAAATATCAGTAAAATGAATGGATCATGTTCTGGCAGAAAATTACCAGTATTTTTTAATTCCAAAATTATGGTGTTAGCAAGAGCAAACAGGTAAAAATGCATTTGCTGAAGCAACCATGACATTTTGGTTTGCTGCTTTCAGTTTTTCATCAAGACTCGTAGGACTTCATATGATTTGTAACTGAGTGTGCCGCATTGCAAGTACAAAGCCTTACCAGATGAGCTACCAAGCAAGTTTGCTGCATAATAATATATATATATAGCTGGTTACTGTAAATTATAATTTACAAAATCATGTGCAAGGAAATTTGCAAAATAAGTCCTTATTAATTGACAATCTGACCATGTAATTATATTTTGTGTGAAAAGTATTACAAGTTCTTGTATATAGGTGTAGGTAAAAAATGTAGGCATGTTTTTCCAGTCAACCTGTGTCATTTATTTCAGTGTTTCAATCAAATGGATTTTGTCCAATCATTTTATTGTATACAAGATGACAATCAAATGAGAAAAGCAATATAATACCTCTTCTTAACAAACTACACAATTTGAGGTCTCATATAAGAAGTAATTTTGGTCTTAATTTTAAGACAACCATCAGGTGATGCTATATAGACAGGCAGCATCTTTGTCTTTCTAGTTACGTTAGCTGACTTTATTCTTTAGACCTGAATCAGAACTGTCACTCCCTATATGCAGAGTACGCAGCTTACGTAGGGCACCAACTCCCAGGGAGGGCACCATCCCAAATTGCAAAAAAACAAAAAAGTCCTATACGTATTATACAAAATGCGTTTTACCATTAACGCCATTTCCGTTTCCGCGCCTAAGCCCGTCCTAGCCTCATGTTTGCGGCTGACTGCAAATGATCATATTTGATGGACAACTATGCCCTGGAAAAGATATTTGCAGTCCGGCACCAAGAAACGAAAAAAAAAAGCCCAAGATTTAGCCCTGCCCTGTGCATTTAGGTAGGTTCATAGTCCTGTGAAACTTTTTTGGCTGTTGACGTTAATAACACTTTTCAATGTCAGTAATAATTTGACCACCACCAACTGGTCTGCCTTAATATTATAATAGTTTCCATGTTCCCTTACAAAAATGAACCATGGTTTTACTGCGAATAATAGTATAAAAAAATTAGGGTTCTTTAGCCATGCAACCACAAATTAACCACAGTTTAGTTACATCAATTCATAATTTACAAATAAATATTAAAATAATATTTTTGTGGTAATGAATACAGACCTAAGCAAAAAACTGCCTTTAAAATGACTTAAAATGCACTGATTAAAAACAACGAGGCAATAATGATTGGTTAATTAATAAAACTGATTAATAAAAATACATAATGTAATACAAAATAAACAATTTATGTACATTACATATTATTACAAATGACTGTATAGGGCACCAAAGGCCTGGTAAATGCTCTTGTTACACTTAAGATCAGATCTTTGTTTAATATTGACCAAACAATTACTAGTTCAAATATCCACTTAATCTTTCCTTTTTTAGCCACCTTTTTGCAATAGAAATGCTACATCGTCTATCATTTATTCAACAAAAACATGTGGACATCACAACCCTTACAAAAATTAAACATGATTTTATCGTAGTAAAACTGCTTAATTTTATTTTGTGAGATTTCTGAATACTTGAGACTATAAACTCAATCAGACAACTGTGCTAATAAAACCATAGCCATAGGTAACTGTCTATCTACAACTGGTAATTTTTAAATAATACAATTTAAATACAATGTATTCATTTATTTGTATATTTTAATAAAAGTCTTTTTTGACCCCTGTGTTTTTTACTTAAAAAACAATATAATTCAAAACAATACATTTTCAGTGAATGTGCTGATAAATGTAATCTAAGCTTGAAATCCTTCCATTATAACAGCGTTCTAAAATGATCCCAGAATTAAATATTTACATAGAGAAGTATCACTGCATTACAGCATGAAATACTACATGCTATAACCTGCTCACACCTGAAATATTCATAAAGACTCATGCAGGTACAATGCACCTCTAATTATACACCATACACCATCAGAGTAAACACACCTCTAATCTAAACCAGTGAACCACAAAAACAATACTGAAAGAGATGGAAAGTCATGCACAAAATATTTACGGATCCAATTAGTTGACATTATCTTGACTGAGACGTGGCGTAGATTGGTTTATCGGTTAGCTGGTGTGTGTTTATAGACTGGGTATTGTTTGGAAACCCTCACCCATGGGAAACATGCATAACCTTTGCCTTGGGAGGTCATGTGACCTTATTGCCTTGTGTTAACAGTTCCTGTAGACGTCAGTGGATAAGCGACTCCCTTATTTTTCCCTTCCTAGTTTTATTTCTTCCATCCGCAAGGCAGGCCTGCAGGCCACACGGAACAGAGGGTGATTGATTTACAACAGGTTACAGGAAGGTCAGAGCCAAAATCAATGAGGAAACAGCGATGCTATTTCTGCAGAGAGAGAGACAGAGAGAAAGTGGAAGTGATAGAGAGAGAGTGGATGGGTCGCAGAACGATTGCAGATAAATAATATAGAAATGACATTAGGGAGACTGGGGTGAGTTGTCACAAATGCTATATATCAGTAACCATGAGGTTGTGAGCAAGAGGTCAAGGTTTGGCTGGTTAGCGTGTTCCAGCTAGCACCCACTGGTTAAAGCTGTAACTACAGTGTGCAAAAACATCTTTCTCCATTGAAAGCCATTAAAAAGTAAATTCACAAGAGTAAACCCAGTTTTGACTAGCCCCTATTCCACAATTTCATGCTCAAGCAGTGTTGAGCATTGTATTATTTCACCATAATGTGACAGTAGCACAATTTTATATAGTATTTGTTCAGTGAGAAGCAATTTTCTCCAACAAGCAATGATTTGCTGGTTAGCTATTCTTTTGCTAGTAGCGTATATTGTAGCTATTTGCTTCTTCAGAAAGGTAGCTTGACTGTGGTTTAACTACTTTAACTTGGAAAGCCACCATCTTAATCTAGATATAGAAGATAAAACAATATCTCATAAAATGGCACTTTGGAAATACATTTATTGGAGCAAGAAGGAAAGATATATATAAAAAGATATACTGTAGAGGAAGGGAAAAAACTAAACATCGGAATGAGATCAAATGAATGTATAGATTTTATTAAAAACATTTGTTGTGCTAAGCAGAATTTCCAGTTGCGTCCTTTGCCATCTAAAATATTGCATTCAACATTAACAGGGCCAAGAGAATGAAAAAGAACTGGGGAAATATGATGCTAATATCTCATATCATCTCCTAAATGCTATTTATGAATTATGCTTCATTCTCCTTCCTTCAATGCCAGACGAGGGTATTGATTCCTGGAAAACTGACCTCGGACTTATTCATCATCTGAATTGCTCATGCTCAGAGCTGCACTCCATGGTGATGTATTAAAATATATTGAATTGTTCATAAAATCAGAAACAGAAAACCACAGTTTCCAAGAGTGTTTGGATTCCTCAACTGTTCTCAGTGCTAAAGAAGAAATCTCCGCCATACTTTGTTAATTGTTAGCATACTAAGTAACTTATTGGTTTACGTAGTTTTTACCACTTTTTAACCCTACATTTTCAACGGCCACTTCTTGAGAGTTTAATGACTGTTGGTTGCACTCTGTTTCATGTCTTTAAGGACTTGGCCAAATATTCTTGGGTTTTGGCATGGAATTGAGCTGTGACATCATGAATGAGATCAAGGTCAAAGGAACAATAATTACAATCCAACAATCATATCTTACGGTTTGTTTTAAATTGAATCACATCATCCATCATGAATATAAGAAGACCGAGATGAAATAAGACACAAATCTGAACTAGGCTCTGCCATTGTTTAGGATATAAGCTAAATAATTCCCTCCTCCATCTGACCGTTTCATAGTGAGGGACCTCCGGGGGTTTCTTTTATGTTTCCCTTCACACTTCTCACTTGCTCTCTCATCCAAAGACATGACCGGATATTACAGATTTGGTACATGGGGTTTTATTTATGAATTCTCTTCATGAAGTATTAGTGCTGTTAGCTGCTGGCATCAAGTGATCAAAACAGTTGTTGGATTGACGTGGTTGTTTTTTCTTTCTGTCCCCAGGAAGTTTGCCTCTCAGCATGACGGTGGCTCCAGGAGACTTCCTGTGCTTTTTCACGCTACCAACACTAGTTACTACAGCAGAGTATCAGAGCTCAACTTTGAAAGGTTAATGTCACTGCAGCCTGGAGTCTGGAGTAAGCTGATATTTCAGCCATTTTGAAATAATTACACACACAGATACACACACAGACACACAAAACCCAGGATCAAAACAATTTAAGCTAAATCAGCAGCATTTGTAGCATAACGATGATTAAGGTTAAGTTTAAATCAAGGTTATATGGCTATATACTACTGACATTTTTATATTTATAGATTTACCCCCTTCACTTAAATATTTATTTAATTATTGTTTTTTATTACCTTAATAGGATAGTAAATAGTTTCAGCCTTTCAGCCCACAGAACGTTGGCTAAACGTCTGATGCATATGGCACACTTATATGGAAACATTTCAGTCGTTGTCTGATTGGTTGAATTATACAGGATTTCCGGGAGACGTGTGTGTCACGTTCTTTAACGTTCCACCTGGAAACAAAGTTGCTGTGGCGCCAAACCCCCTCACAAAAGAATAAAGCCGTCGTGTTTACAACTGTGATGACGAGCGCTTATCTAGATCGGCCAAACAATGGATTTTCAAAAGTATGTGAAATAAAGTTTACAGCATATAATCTTTAAAATACATCCGATAGTTTCACATAGTCACATAGTCTGTTATTGTGGCGACATTTCCACACCCCGTTGAACGTAACAAACTGTGATTTGTTGTTTGACATGCCGGTCAAACGGCATCATGGATGGGCCTTGGCCAGTGAAATCTACCACAGATTCCAGAACTTCAGCCGTCAGTCTGAAGGTCTGGCTACGCGAGACTAGATAGTAGAAGGATGACTGAAGCCAGACTTGAACTAGGGCTTCTATGAGCAACAGCTCTTCTAGATCCTATGGTTGTGTATGGTTCAATGTACCACAGCTCTGACAAATGAACAGAATATTCAGAGTGAAAGACCCCCATTGCTAACAGACTGTATGTTTTTTACATAGCTGTCTGCTCAGTACATGCACACCATGCTGTCTGCCATGCCCCTGCTGTGTAACACCATGAGATCCAGTAAAACCACTTTGATTTCACCTTCAATTCTCTCCATTAAAAGACAGTTTTATTCCCCCGTTGACCCTTTCTTTCCGAGGACAAGGCCGGAAGAATGGGAACTGACAGCTTTTTATTATCTTCCCTCATAAACGGTGTTGAAGTTCAAATGGTCTTGCTGTTTTGTCTCAGACCTGCTGAAGGTACTACTGAGGGAAACCATCTTGAATGGATAATTTTTGTATTATGCCTGAAGCAGCCAGTTAGGGCCTCAGCAAGGTAAGACCAATAATTTACTGGGGCAAAGCAAACAACTATAGAAATTCCCCCCAAAATGATGATCAAGCAGAAGCCAAATTAGTAGTATCAGCATTGGACTAAATCAGGGCAGTGGCGTGAAATGTAGCAGAGTATGGTGTCCCATTGTTTGAATTTGTGCTCTGCATTTAACCCATCCAAGTGCACACACACAACAGTAAGTAGTGAACACACACACAGAGTAGTGGGCAGCTATTTGTTGCTGTGGTGCCCAGGTATGAATTGTGGGTTCGTTGCATTGCTCAAGGGTCTCACCTCACCTTGTGGTGTTGAAGGTGAAAGCACTGGTTATTCACTCCCCACACCTACAATCCCTTTTGGTACCGAGACTCGAACCCACAACCTTTGGTTTGCAAGTCCAACTCTCTAACCATTAGGACACAACTGGCCCCCTGCCCCTGGAGGCCAATTTCCTGCATTGTTTAGCTCCATCAAGCTCTAACACACTTGCCTTGAAGTCTCTAGTGATTCTGAATCAGGGCCGGTGCCAAGGGGAGGCATTCGCAGGCCTTGCCCCCCTTCCTTTTCTCTGATTAGCTGGTTCAAGTGTGTTTAATTAGGGTTGGAGCTAAACTCTGCAGGAATGTGGACTTCAAGGAGCAAGTTTGGACACCCCTGGACTAAATAAATGCACAAGTAGTAATGGCTAATGCTATGACAACGACCTACTTACCAACTTACCTGCTGTAGCACTTATGTTTCTTAAGACTTAAGACCAAAAATGTTGCACCGATAACATCTCCTAAATGTGCCTTTAATGGAGAACAAATTGATGTTGAGGGAAAAACATGCATAACAAATAAAAAGTAAGAGAAATATACTGATTCTCTCTCTGAACATGTGAGAACATGAGCCAACATTCAACCCCAAACCACATGGCCCTGTCCAGTATAGAGAGATCTCTAGCAGTTTTATCGGCTTGACTCCGGGCACGACCAGGGCCGTGATGAGGTTGAAACAGTGCTCTGTGGAGAGAGGGTTAGGGTTAGTGCCAGAGTCAAGGCAGGTCTCAATGGGGAAGGTGAACCTAGGTTGGTATTGGGGTTATGGCTGTGGGTTAGGTTGAAGGGACATGGCTCTGTCAGTTCCAACTCTTGTCCATGACTCCTAATGGGGTTTGAATGAAGCCAGATGTTTTATTGGAATGGTTAGGATTAGTGAGATTAACACTTTAAGGGTCAAACAGGGGGACAAGGGTCAAGGTCAGGACAGGAGGAGACAGGTGCAAGACCCCTCCTGAGTCATAATTTAAATAGACACTTAAAGATCACATGCATATACTGTAGCTAAATGCCTGAAGACATATGCTGAGAGATTTTGTGTTGTTTATCAAAGATTCTGAATTTGTGTATGCAGGTTGGCAAGTTTTTCACTAGATTTAGCCATTTTTAGAACAATTATTTGAGAAAAAAAGTTTACAAGACTTTCCAGTACTTGTCACGGTACAGAAAGCTCGAGATCCAATTGCGAGTGAAAACAGAATCTTTATTTGGAACACTCCAAAATACAGTGGACGAGAAGAAATCAACGGCCGTGCAGGTGCAGATCTATCGGCAGTGCAGGTGCAGATCTCATCGGCAGTGCAGGTGCAGTGAGCCCGGCAGAGCAGAGTTTCCAGCCCGGGCAGAGAATACAGTCCGGACCCGTCAGGGAATCTACAGAAACGTGACCTGGCGAGAACAGCCTCCGGACCTGGAAGACTGACACAGAGCATTAATGAACCACCAGCGAAACAACGATCTGACAACGCATCACAGAAACGCCAGCCAGATATAGGCAGTGCAGACGAGCTACACCTGTACCCGTCCTGACTACATCGTCAGGTGCTAGGCAACGCTGACAAGCACAACGAGCGGACCCACCCCAAAGACGAACACAGAATGAGCACACAGATCCATGAACCGTGACAGTACTGACCCACAAGTACAAGACCTTTTCTGCTACAAGCACACCTATATCTGTGTCTGTGTTTTTCAGTGAGTGGCTGAAAGGAACAGCACATTCAGTTGAGGCTGCTAACTTTGTCTCAGAGTGATCACATTTCATGTAAATATAGCCAAAATAACAATGCACCCATTACCTTTATCTTGTGTCTTTGGAAATTGTCAGACAACATTTTGATTATAAAACATTATTTCAGTCATTATTTCATATTCAGAAAAAAAGTTACCACGAAAAGTCATCAAACAATATATAACTCAATGACAGACCCTCACAAAGTTGAGATGTTTTTTGCAACCATGGTGTGCTGCTGACTTCAATTATTTTATTTCATAAAGTTATTATTTGGCCAAGCACCCACTTTGAGGAATCTGCCAGTGATGAGCATTCTTTTGTTTTGTGTATGCTATTCATTTTATTATAAATTTAATCTGGCAGACCATAAAGCTTGCATGGAAAGGATATTTACATTTACATTTACATTTAGTCATTTTGCAGACGCTTTTATCCAAAGCGACTTACAATTGGCGAATACATAAAGCGATTAATCTTGAAGAGGCAAACAAACAGAGGAAGTGCCCCTAACACCAAGTCTTAGGCATTGTTCAAATAAATACAAGCTATCAAGGGAAGGAGAGAAAGATAAAGATAAAGATGAAGATATAGAAAAAGTGAAGGAATTTTTTTTTTTTTTTTTTTTGATGAAGTAGTGTTGTAGTAGTGTTGAAAGAGATGAGTTTTCAGTTGTTGCTTGAAGATTGACAGGGATCCAGCATTCCGGATGGGGGTGGGAAGATCATTCCACCAGCCAGGAATAGTGAACGAGAATGTTCTGGAGAGTGATTTTGAGCCTCTCTGTGATGGTACCACAAGGCGTCGCTCACTAGCAGATCTCAGACTTCTGGAGGGGATGTAGATTTGTAATAGTGAGTGGAAGTAGGAGGGTGCTGAGCCTGTGGTTGTTCTATATGCAATCATCAGTGTCTTGAACTTGATACGAGCTGCAACTGGTAGCCAGTGCAAGGAGACAAAGAGAGGTGTAACATGTGCTCTTTTGGGCTCGTTGAAGACCAGTCGTGCCGCTGCATTCTGAATCATTTGTAGAGGTTTGATTGTGTTTGATGGAAGTCCAGCCAGAAGAGCATTGCAGTAGTCCAGCCTAGAAATGACCAGGGCCTGGACAAGAAGTTGTGCAGCATGCTCTGTCAGAAAGGGCCTGATCTTTCTGATGTTGTGAAGTGCAAACCTGCAAGATCGAGCAGTCTTTGCAATGTGCTCTTTGAAGGTCAGCTGATCATCAAAGATTACACCAAGATTTCTGACCGAAGCTGATGGGGTAATTGTTGATGAACCTAACTGAATTGTGAAATCATGCTGTAGAGTTGGAGTGGCAGGGAAGACAAGAAGTTCAATCTTTGCCAGGTTGAGCTATAGGTGATGTTCTTTCATCCATGCTGAGATGTCTGCCAAGCAGCCTGAGATCCGAGCAGCTACCGTTGGATCATCTGGTAGAAATGAGAGATAGAGCTGTGTGTCATCAGCATAGAAATGGTAGGAGAAATCATGTGCCTGTATGATGGGACCCAGTGATGTAGAGTATGTGGAGAAGAGGAGGGGTCCAAGAGCCGAGCCCTGGGGAACCCCGGTGACCAATTGATGTGCTTTGGATACCTCCCCTCCCCAGGCCACCTTGAAAAACCGACCAGTGAGATAGGATTCAAACCAGCGAAGTGGAATCCCAGTGATGTCCAGTGATGAAAGGGTGGACAGGAGGATCTGATGATTAACAGTGTCAAAAGCGGCAGACAGATCCAGCAGAACGAGGACTGATGATTTGGAATCGGCTTTTGCAATTTGCAGGGCTTCAGTGACTGAGAGTAGCACAGTCTCAGTTGAATGGCCACTTCTGAAACCTGACTGTTTAGCATCCAGTTTGTTGTTCTGTGAAAGAAACAATGAGACCTGGTTGAAGACAACTCGTTCGAGTGTTTTGGCTATGAATGGAAGGAGAGAGACAGGTCTGTAGTTTTCTATAAGAGAAGTGTTTAATGCAGGTTTTTTGAGCAGTGTGATAACCCGAGCCTGCTTGAATGCAGTGGGGAAGATGCCTGTGAGGAGAGATGTGTGTGAGTGCTGGTAAGAGTGTGGGAGAGATTGCTTGGAGAAGGTGCGAGAGGATTGGGTCTAGAGGACATATTGTAGGATGGCTGGAGAGGAGAAGCTTGGACACTTCCGCCTCAGTGAGGGGACAGAAGGAGAAGATGGGTTTTGGGAATAGAAGATTTAGAGACAAGAAGTCTTGGTGTGAACTCTTTTGACCTATGTGTAAGCCACCACCTAGATCATAAACACAATTCACAAATGTAGTTTTATCTAGTTCTGTTCTATAAGGACTGTTGTTCACCCAAGTTAACCAATGATATTTGAGTAACCAAACCACAAGAGTTGAAGTTGAGTAGGTTTGTTTCTGGTTTCATTGCATGTACCAATTTCAAGGGTTGGGTTTATTTTCATTTGGAATGTATGTGGTTTGTGAGACTCTTAGAAATGGAAAATTTTAAATAAGTCAGTTGGATTTTTTCTTTTTTCTATTGTTTTCTGCTTTAGTTATCCTGTCAATTTGTCTCTTCTTACCCAGAAACAGGTTGCATTCCATCGTGTAAAAGAAGACACAGATTCACTGTGACTTGAGAGGATTTTCCCACAGGAAAGGTTTTCATTGTGAAGGCCTAGAATGGATGGGTTACCTTTAATGGTGCCCTCTTTATGAAGATAAGAGGAGTGGGCTAAATAAATAGGGTTTTAAGATGTGACACAGTCAGGAGAGCAGAGAAAATTGTCAGTAAGGAGACAAAACATGGCTCAGAATTGGGATATTCACAGTCCATCTGACTCATAACAGGAAGTGGATCCATTTGAATCTCTAAAAGCCTAGAGTTAGCTTAGATGACACAACATGTGAACCCTGTGTCATGAAAACATATATGTGCACTTACCAAATCCACACTACACACACATAGAACACACTTTCTCATACAAACATTAAATTGAATTCACCTGTTTTATCCAGCTGTTTTGCTGAAAATTCTCCAAAACCGAAGCTTCCAAGAAACTATTTTGCCTCTTTGATAATAGCTCATACACTCTTGACAGTCGAGCATTGTGCAATAGCAGTACCTTTCTGTGTAGTGTTATATTTTACAGACCAAATCTTTGCCAATCAAAATGTAAAACCTCTTCATTTATTTTCCACAATGCAGAATTTGTGAGTAAATATACACACGCAAGTGGGATTAAGATAGCTAACCAGTTACATTGTGTGGTTCTAAAGCTGTGGGTATAGAACATATTCATTGTGTCTATAGTAATATTCATCAGAAGGTTGCCTTATTATGAATTTATGCCCTATTGCTTGATGTTTGTCATGTCAAAGTCTTAATGGGAATTTAAAGCCCTTCCATGGCTCTCTGTTCTGTCACATGCATGATTCATTGAATTTGTTTTTGTGGGTGAAGGCCCGATCTCAAAAAATATAAATTAGAGGAAATTGTACTGGTGGCATTCTTGAAACTTGCATATGTGGTTTGGCCAATGAGTTTGTGCTAAAGTTGCGTGCAGGAAGGAGAGAAGCGTGACGTGCTAAACACGAGCCATGTCTCACTCTGGATAGAATAAACACATGTCCTCAGGGACCGTCAGAAGATTGATAAAGCATCCTGTTTAACTCAGGGAAATCCCATGTCTGGCACGGGCCGAATTTGAGGGTTTGTGGGTGACTAGGGTGGAGAGTTAAACCACTTCCCCTGCTTGTTAAACAAGGCCAATAAAAGACATTACATTCTGGGCTCTGCATAAATCTATAGCATGTCATTGCTTTTGTCTGCTGGAGAGTGACTTCAACTTTTGGTTGATCTACAGTGTCATGCCAGATGGATCTTTCACGGTGAGTTGAGGTGCGAATGACAGAGCTACCATCCTTGGAAACTGCAATATGATGTGCTGAATGTATAAAGATTGGTCTCAAATCCAAACACTTCAGAGTTTGTTTAAAAAACTGTATAATGTTTTGCTAGTAGTGCTTTACATAATGAAGTTTGTATAGACAGCTTATTGGTCGCAGTTTGGTCTGCTGGGTAAAATTGGACTATGGTTGGATTAGAGCTCTGAATTTTAGGATTTGGTTTGAGTTAGAATTTACTCACACTTCAAGCAAGGCATGATGAAACATTTCCATCTCTTAATTAAGACCAGAGCCATTTTGAGAGCTGCTAGGCTAATTCAAGTGACAGCTCGATCCAAACTGAAGCTTGCTTTTTTCTTCACTAAAAACTTCAAAGCTTCCTGTCCAAACACAGCCAAAAGGCCGCTGAACCATCTGATAGCTCATCTATCCACAGTCACATGATTCTACATTACCGCGCTAGGGTCAGGAGTACAATGAGTTGGGAAACTCTTCAATCCGTTGTTGCATGGTCATTCAACCCTGCTTTTTAGCTCCAATCTCTAATAAAACTCACCCTAACCAACTAATCAAGGATTACGTGATTACAAGTAGGTCTGTTGAAGCAGGTTGGAACTAAACTTTTGAGGACAGTTGGTTAAAACCCCTGCATTATTGTATTGATTTGAATGATAGTCCCCACTATGGGATGCAAGTATCCGGGGCCGTTGCCATGGTTTCTAGCCCCCCTGAATACATGAAAGGCATATTAATTTGGGTCCTTATTGGGAAAAATTGTGTTGTGGTGGGGGTGGGATGTCCCCCTCAGTACAAATCATTTCCCTTGTTTGCATCAGGCCCTCTCTCGGATCACTTGGAATCCTAACCTTCCACCTTGTTATGGCGGCCCTGCAATCCCCACCATAATTCTTTTCAAATTCTTTTCAAAAAAACTTTCTTGGTCAACCACTTTCACAAGTTTTTTTGATGTATAGTCTCGGACTCAGATGTCACGCACACGGACTGTTGGATGTATGTCTGATAATTGAAATTGGAAACACTTAAGGTGTTTCGAAGTTGTCATCTGATTGGTTGAATTCTACAGGATTTCTGGAAGATGGATGTGTCACATTTTTTAATGTTCTGCCTGGAAAAAAGATGATGTGATGCCAAACCCCTTCACGAAAGAAGAAAGCAGTATGTGAAAATGAAAAGTTTGTGGCATAGTATTTTTTAAATATATCCAAGAGTTTTACACTCTAATGTAAAAAATATGATTTGTTGCTTTACCTGTCAGTCATATGGGCTGTCCTTGACCTTTCAAAGTGACCAAGGTTCCCAGATCTTCTGCTGTCAATCTGAAGCTCTGGCTATGCGAAACTAGTTGATTCACTGCATAACTATAATGGTATACCAGCACCAAACCAGCATAGACATTTATGCTAGTCTATTTAGCAGGCTACTTAATATAAGAGAAACTGATTTTAGATTTGCAGGTAAGGAGGACTTTAATCAGAATATATGCTGTGGAGGCAGCTAATGACCTATGGTGATTTGGGGTTGAAGGGGTTCAGGAACGAGACTTATCCTTGTCTTCTTCACAGAGCTTCTCATCTTGTTTCCCACACTTCATCGCTCTGAAGGAATTCAACATGTTCCAAGAGTGGGAGTTACGAGAGGCCAATACTTGGTTGGGGAAAATGGTGGGCCCCCTTCCCAGAAATAACAAATTTATAAAGATCGGTGGAACACTGAGTTGTATGAAGAACAAAAAAATTATAGGAACTTGAGGAGTGGAGAGGAGTGAGCATCAACAGTCAGAAATCTTTATAATTACAAGTTATCATTGTGTCCATCTCTTTTTTAATAATGATTTTTTTTTGCTGTCTTCTCTAATATTGTACTAACACATGTGTTTACTTGTTACTTGTCCGCCTCTTTTCTATAATCAGCTTTCTATCCCTCCCTCCCTTGGCTTCTATTCTGCTTCCAGGATTTTGTCCATGTTTTTTTGTGGGTCATTTAGAAGTGGAAAATTAGCCTTGTTTCCTGAGGCAGGAATTCATCCCACTTATCTCCGAATTATCTTCCAGAGTTCTCGATGATAATCGTACTGATCATCACGGTGAAACGGGAGCCCCAGTAACACACTACGATAAGTGGTACATCACTGCAGCACCATGGTCTAGCACACATCACTGATTAGCGGTCTGCTAACTTGATCCCTTTAAAGTGAGGAGAGAGAGGCTGTAGGATCAGAGCTCCTTCTCTGTAGGTCTAATCCCCATCTCGAGCAGGCAATACTGTGATTGGACATTCCACAGTCTCTGGATGTTTAAGAACTGCGGTAGTTTGCTCTGAGTTTGTGGAGTACCAGAACTTTGCATGTGTTGTCACTTATAGCACTATCATTGCTAATAACAGGCAGGATTAGCTCTTCTCCTGCTTGATCTCATAATCCCCCTCTCTCTCTATTGCTGTCTCAGCTCATCACAATCCCAAAAACTTCACCATCTCTCTCTCTCTTTGCTGTGGCAGATCTGAAGGGTATTAAAAGGAATTGACCTCATGTTTGAGGTTTCTGGCCCTGTTCTTTGTCAGAGAGCTCAGAGCTCATTACCACAATGGTCCTGCAAGACTTACAGTCTCATAAGTTAATGTCTTCATTTTCTGATACTGCTTTAATCATTCCATCTGTAATAATGCATTCTATGAATGTGAATAACACATTCTACATTTACAGTACCAGATATATGTTTTTCAAAGTGACTTACAATGCATTTAAGGTATACATTTAGCCAACATGCATTCCATGGTGCATTGTTTGCACCATGATCCAGTTGTCACTTTCAGAGCTACAATAATGTCTTGAGCTACAGGAAGATATTCTACAGTGAAAACATCCATATTGACAAAACCCTGCTTGTCCTCCAGTCTGGTTTGAGCTTTTTATTTACAGTCTTCCTCTTCTGGGAAAGATGGCTCATTTTACACATATTCACACTAACTCTGCTCACCAACGTGTGATTAGGCTAGTCAAATTACAAAAGACAATCATCTAACAACAGGTACAGTGGTGTAGATGGTCAAAAGTGTGCTGTAGTCATTTTTGACGTGATCGAACCAAGTTCGCATCCGTCTTTAGACAAACTTATTTTTTCTCATTTTCAAATCTCATATCTACGACGGCGTTTTAGTGCCACATAAAAAAAAAATCTAAGATTACAAGATTAAAGTCGTAATATTTCGAGAATAAAGTCGAAACTACGAGAAAAAAAGTCGAAATGTTACGAGAATAAAGTCGAAATGTTACGAGAATAAAGTCGCAACACTTCGAGAATAAAGTCGTAATATTTCGAGAATAAAGTCGAAACTACGAGAATAAAGTCGAAATGTTACGAGAATAAAGTCGAAACACTACGAGAATAAAGTCGTAATATTTCGAGAATAAAGTCGAAATTACGAGAATAAAGTCGAAATGTTACGAGAATAAAGTCGAAACACTACGAGAATAAAGTGGAAATTACGAGAATAATCTAGTAGTAATATAAGATTAAACTCCTAATATTTTGAGAAAAATCACATAATTGCTAGAAACAATGGATGTGGAGGATTTGGTTAAATCCTACTTTAGATTAGGATTTAGCAATAAGGAAATTCTTTGTCTTTTGCCGCATCAGCACGGAGTTATAATTAGTAAAAGGACACTGCAGCGGTTATGTAGGAAACTTAATTTATTCAGAAGAAAAAATCAGACAGACATTGAGGAAATTGCCTCTTTTGTGCAGTCTGAAATGGTGATCAGTGGTCGACTCCAAGGATATCGATGGTTACATCTACATGCTATTCGAAGAGGATATGTTGTTTCTCAAGAGACTATGAGGATGGTGATCAAAGAAATCGACCCTGAAGGAGTTGAACTTCGGCACGCTCGACGTCTCCGACATCGCCAGTACTTCAGCCGGGGTCCCAACGCGTTGTGGCATATGGATTCATTTGATAAGCTTACGGCATTGCAATTAATGGTTGCATTGATGGCTTCAGTCGGTTTGTGTTGTGGATGGAAGCGTACAATACAAACAGTGACCCCAAAGTAATTGCAGACTACTACATTTCCACTGTAACCCGCATTGAGGGTTGTCCCGAGCGACTGCGCGCCGACCTAGGAACAGAAAACGAACACGTCAAAGCCATGCAGGTTTTCCTGCGCAGAAACCACACGGACAATTATGCAGGAGAGAAAAGTTTTATGTATGGATGCAGCACGGCAAATCAACGCATAGAGGCATGGTGGGGTATCCTGCATAAACAAAGTGGACAACTTTGGATGGACATCTTTCAGACCCTCAAAGACGATGGGCATTTCTCTGGTGATTTCTTGGACAAAAAACTTATACAATTCTGCTTCTTGAACCTTGTCCAGGTATGTAACAATTTATTAGGTATTTATTACGATTATGTCTGAAGGCTAATCATACAGTAATATCCACTTTGAACTGAAGTTCAAATAATAGATAAACAACTGGATTTAACTATTATGTGAAGTTCAAAATGTTGTTTGTGCATGGATGTATTTTGTGCATATAAGTTGTGCAATAGTTATAGATAAAATGGTGAATGTTAACAATGACATTTTTAGTGTCAAAATTCATTAACAATAACACATCTTTTTTGGAGGTGGGGGGTGGGGGAGGGGTATATGTATGATGGTGGTTCTGCAGCTCAGTCTACATCCAGTTTTAATAATGAATGTCTTTATTTGTCATGCAGAATGAGCTAGATGAAGTAGTGAGAACATGGAACACCCACCAAATAAGACCACGACCAGGCCAGGGACTGCCTGCAGTTCGCCCAGTTCTGATGTTCTCTTTGCCAGAAATTCATGGTGCAATAGAAGACAAACTGAAATCTGTTCTTCCTGAAGAAGTGGCTGCTTGCAAAGAGGAGTGCTCCCCAAAGGGGCAGTACCCCTGTGACAAGACTGTATTTGAGCTCTGTGTATTTCTTATGGAAGAAAAAGGATTAACTGCTCCTGTGGACCCATACCATGCAGCTGAACTGTACACTCTGTTAAGAAATGAGATACTATCTAGAAAGAAAAACTTTACATGTTTGTATTTAATGAAAGCATAATTAAATTTGAACTCAGATCTATATTACAATAGTAGACCGTATTACAATAGTATGTGTATTACAGTGTTATGCTAATTTTATTTTATTATTTTTGGCTGTGTAAAAGCATTTCAAAAACTTGCTAAGAACTCTCTGATGTGCCTTTTGAAGTGTTATTTACCTCAACTATACTTGAACATTTTTATAACATTTAATATGAGCATATGAATCAATATGTAAACAAAACATGGAAACTAAACAATGTATTTTCACAGAGAATATGTAAACCCTCGAACAGTTGTTTTTGCATTACATGCTGTGACACTCCTAAGCATTACATGCTGTGACACTCCTAAGCTTGATCTCAAATAACTTTTCAAGTATACCATTTCAAGTATAAACCTGAATTTCTTACATTCAGTGAGTATAGATATAAATCAGTATTTAAACATAATTAAAACACAACATAAAATGTATTCACACAGAGAATGTGCACAACCTCAGGAGCTGTAATGTTCCTATGCTTGACCTTAAATTTGATACAATTTTTTTTTCTCACAAATTCAATGGGTATAGAATTTTTAATCAATATGTAAACCAAAGATGTATACACAACACATACAGTGTATTTCCAGTTATCATATGCAAAGCTTCAGTGTAATACATTTAACGTTGTTATGTTTTTAAGTATGAACCTGCTATTTCTTCAGAATTCTACATTTACAGACATTGAAGGTGTGTGTATGTGTATGTGTATGTGTATGTCTGTGTCTGTGTGTGATGTGTGTGTTTAGAAAAATGTCCAGCTACACAATGTCCATGACCCAGATGTTGCTTTCCAGAACACAGTTAAATTCAGCACGGAACTGTGGGAAATTATCATAGGAGTCGGAGAGTTCTAGGACCATTCCACAGGTATGTCCAATTGGCCTTCTAGTGAAATCTGTCTGGAAGGTGAACTCTACACGAATAGCCTCTGTAACCACCAAATCGGAACCGGTACAGAATCTCAAAAATCTGCTGAGTTTGTCTTCGTCAATTTCCCTGATGTACCTTTTAAAGTGATTGGCAACTTCTGTTTGATTTTCTGACATTTCTGGTGGGAACTTCAGCAGCCCAGTCACCTTTTTTTGTGTAGGCTTTAAGTCTTTGTATAGCTGTTGAATTTCTTCACAGCTTAGAGAGATCAGGCCTTTTGTGACCTCCCTCCAGCAGTCAATAACGAACATTGGTTTCTGAATGAGTTCCTTGTGAGCAATTTCGTCAATTATTCCTGGTAGAGAGGAAGCAGTGACCCTCCTCCTGCACTCATAGGTGATCATGATGTCCAGAAGCTCATCCATGTCGACAGAGGAAAAGTCGTTGAGTGCTTGATTGAGAACATCTCGCTCCTGGCAGCTGACACACTTTATGAATGTTACCTTTAGGTCTGTATATACAGCCCCAAAGAGCATCTCCTCAAGCAATGGTGAAGCAAGCTTGATGGGCATGTATTTGCAGTCTTTAAACCCTTTAAGAAAGACTCGCCCCACAGCTTTCCACATGTCACTGCTGAAGTCATGCCTGAGAAAGGGCACTTTTACAGATGTTCCGACAGTGCAATGTTCATAGAAATCAGACCAGAAGTTACTGTACACATCACGAAGGACGCCTGGCCCACTACCTGCTTCCTCTGAGTTGTTGGGAAGTATACGTCTTACTGTCAAGGACTGGGTGACAATTTCGTGGTCAGAAAATGCCTCAATCATGTCGTTGAAGCTATGGGAGTAGTGTATGGTCAAATTCCTGTTCGGTAAATCATTAGGAACTTTTTGTGGTGAGTTACAAGGGTCATGGATCACTGTGTCATTGAGAGAATCTTCCTCAATAGGCTGTTGCGGACCAAATGTGATATCTGGGTCACTGCTGACATTCAGCATGCCTGCAAGATGGTCTTGTGAGGAATGTAGGCTTACGTCTTCATCAGAAATAAAAAAAACCATCAGGAAGGTTGTCCTGAGGCTTATATATCTCTAATTGATCATTTTCATTCTGAGAACAGTCATCAACTTTTGTTGAATCTGAATCGGAGATGTCACTAGCCTGGTCAGATACATCACTAGACTCCTCAGTCAAGCTCATTTTTGCATGAGTTGCTACATAGAAACGCACAAGGGGGAGTTTGACAGTGTTGTAAATCATTCCGACTGAGACATCCTTAGGGAGTGGATTTTGCTTGAAATCCCAAACATCAAATTCAAAATCAGCCTCTTCGCCTTTGGTGGAGTTTCCATTCGGAAAGAATAATGCCTTTCCTTCTTTTAGTATATCATCATATCTTGCCTCAGCATTTATCTGTAGTTTTCTGGTCCCCCCACCTTGCCTTGCTCGAACGTTTTATCACACCATTTTCATCGTGAAGCCACCCAATTTCAATATTTTGTTTGCTTGATTTTACTTTGCAGCTTGCTTTTTTGTTTGATGTTTGTGGCTCCTCTTCATCCTCATTTGCCGCCTTTCTAAGCTTAATTTTCTCTCTCAGTTTCTCAAAAAGACCCAGCTTTTGCTTTGCAGATGGGGTCTGACGCCTGCAAAAATGTTTTAGGGCAATCCTGTCTCCATATGAGGGAAGGTACTTGGCCAGGTCTGCATCTTCCATAAGCAGGATGACTTCTCTGTCAATCTGTAAAAGAAGAGGGACATGCATGTTAACTTTTAGAACAATAAAATCAATCATACTGTTTCATAACAGCTAAAAGGACATGTTATTAAAAAGAAGAAACAAATGTAAAATCTGGTCACTCAGATTTGATACAACTGTCAGGACAAATCCGGTCCTGGAGGGCCACTGTTATGCAGTGTTTAGCTCCATTCCTAATCAAACACATCTGAAAAATCATCAGGATTGCTTGAAAGTTTGAAGTGTGCTAGACTTGCAAAATTTCTTAAGAATTATTAAGAATAGCATGCAAAATTTCTTTGTACGCTGTAATAGTTGTGATATGACGTCATGCACTGCAGTGTCTTTTTAAAAACTTCAATCCAAAATGTAAAAACAATCTACACCACTTTCCTGCAGTGCTACAGTGTAGACTTATATTCTTAAAATTTGGCTACAAGGTCATGCTGTGATGTGAAGTTTCATACGAATTTGCAGGTTAGAGTTCACCAAACTTGAACTATGGTTTCCACTCTCTCGGATTTGCATATGAAATGTAAGTTAATGGAATGAAAAGTGTAGTGTGACTGCCCCTTAATTAGGGATGATGGAGGTAAACTCTGCAGGACAGTGCCCTCCAGGACTGATGCTGCCCCTCCCTGCAGTAGGTGTATGTTTAAAGGAATATTAGCTTGTGACAGGGCAGAGAAGTTTAGTTAGAAGTTTAGAAGTACTGTTATTGTTTACATGACAGGAGGGACTAAAAGTACAGTACTAAAGTACTCGGACGATTTTGCGCAAAACTATTTCCCAGTACCATTTAAAGGGTTTAACCGACAGTGGGTACTAGGAAGTGACGAATAGTTCCTAGAACTGTTTTAGACCCTACTCTGAAGTAGGAGCTAATTTAGTTCCTCCAAACGGAGTCCCTGGAACTAAAAACATTCCTAGTTCCTACGGTGCGAACACGGCAAAAAGTGGGTAGTTCCACAATTAGTTTGGGTACTATGAAAAGGTTCCTGTTGTGCGAAAGGCCCTAGGGACTGCCTTTTAACAGAAGGATAAAAGAAAATTGAAAAAATTAATTATTCTTATTACTTTTGTTATGTGTTCATATTTTATTTTAGTTGAACCATATTTTATTAGTTAGTTGAACCATATCCAATGTGCCTAATAACTTATCAAATTAACCAAAATACTATACCTTTTGCTGCTTCATTGCTGTAATTTCTTCCTCAGGGATGCCTCGATTTCTTAGGAAATTGAAAATATCACTATTTTCCTCCATCATGGGGCTGCAAAGTAGTGCACAGAAGTGTGAAATTTAAATTGGATAACTTTAATATAATTTATAAGACTAGTGGGAAGAAACAGTGAAAATGCATCTTTGGACAAAATTAATCTTTATGCCTTCTGCATGTATTTACCCTTCCCCTTCATGGGAACTTCGAACTGTGTCCCCTAGGGGTCGCTACGGAGAACGCCCTCAGCGTGACTCGTGTCTGAAGATACATATGTAAAAACACCACCTGTTGGCCGGCGACAGCCCATGACGTCACTACCGGCGTGCCACAATATAAGTGCCGCCGGGAGAATACATCATCAGCTTTTTCGTCTTCACTGACTGGTTTGTTTGAAGTGTGCATTCTGGTAAGAGTACAGTTTTCTCTCTATCATGGCGAGCACTAGCAAGGCGTTTAAGATTGTGTGTAGATCCGCGTTATTTGAAACCCGATGACACACACAATCTTTGCGTCTTTTGTTTGGGCAAGGAGCACGCACACGATGTCCTTGAGGGGAAATCAGCGTGCACTGTGAGCTTTTTCTATGTAAAAGCTCCGCTCTCGTCTTGTTCCTCTTTTCAAAGAAAGAGGGGCAGCCGTCTGCTTCCCGCGATTCGGGACCCTCCGCTGCCGAGGCACGGAGGCGAATGAAATTAGCAGTTGGATGTGGCCGATGAGTAAAGAGGGACCGCCCCTTTTCGCGCGCGTCGGCCGAGAACGAGAGTGAGCTGCTGGATTGTGACGATGCGATCTTTCTGACATCAGATTCAGCAGCTAGTGCTCTGCTGCATATGAACGAGTTTTAGGAGGTTATGGATGTAACGTATATCGGCAGGAATTCAACTCTACAAGTCACCAGAAGGGGGGCAGCTAAAGAATCCGCAGCCCTCTAAAAGCCCCTCCTCCGCCTCAGCGCAAAAAGCGCGCGGTTTCTTCCTATTATGGAACAAAGGAATGTAGCGAGAACGCTTCCTAAAGACATTCGTTCGTTTCATGACTTTCAAAGCATCCACAAAGAAATATATGGATATTAATGTGTGCTCTTTTTCTCATATGCTTGTGGAATATGAATTATTAGGAAAACGTGGGCTGATTTCTAATCGTGCTTTAACCTGGAATGTGTAGGCTGCAGTGTTTAGACTTTTATGAATGGTTGCAAAATTTCATGAATCAGTACGATAACGAATGTGGTGATATTATAAATGTGTAAACTTGATAAGAGTTTTAATACAGGCGTACAAACAAGTTATCTTTCCTCACATGAAAGGGGCTTTGCAAAAACCAGCCGGGCAGGCGGGGCTCCGCCCCGTACCGACGCTCTGATTGGACCAGCCGCCTTTGGGGATGTCCAAAAAACGGACTGTTTAAAACGACGCGCGAGCGGCGCGCCGCTCTCTCTTCCCTCTTGCAACTCTCTGGTGCTCCTGAACTCGTAACGGCGCGCTCAAACGCGCGCAAGGCTGACCTGGAAGCCGGCCCGCTGGACTCTCACAACGAAACCAAACATCGGAGGGGGTCTAAGACTGTGCCAAAGCCGTAACGGAGCCACGAATTCAACGATTGCGGAGGAGAGCTTTCCCGGTGACGTCACGCAGCCGTCTCAAGTCTCCACACGAGAGCAACCGAAGGAGCCCGAGCTGAACACGTGACGCCCGAAACAAAGAACTCCCGCGGGAAAACGAACCAACTTCGAGCCTGCTTTAAACCCATCCAAGCAAGTAACAAACCAAACATTCCTAACTCTGACTGAACTGGTAAATATGATCTGAATGCAGTAACAAAACATACGTATTTGTTCGTGATCTTTGCTGGTTGGTTAAGTTATGAAATAGGAAAGAATGTCATTCTTTAAACCTTAACCTCAACTCTCGTATGGGTGTATGTTTGTGCTTTTATTAAATAATCCATTTATGTTAGAATAGCAATATCACGAATAAACCTTTTCTATTTTATAAACAAGTGTCTCTGGAATGTGATTTTAAGTATTTTTATCCTTATTTGCCCTAAAGATAACGCAACCTAGCTCAAAACGAGAAATTATTAATCTCGTTTATCGTTACCTGGGGCCACGGGGAATGTAAGCGAGATTTTAATATTTCTTAACAGAATGTACTTTTAGTGATTGCTGGACAAGCACTTAATAAGGTGTAAACTGTAAAGAAATATTAATAGGGCTTAATCGAGCATATTAAATATTTAATAACTAATTCCCGGAGCTGAAACAATAGCTCCATATTAAACTGTGATTTTTATTACAAAATGGTGGAGGACAAAAGCGGGCAATTAAAGATTCAAATCTGATAAGTCAAACCAGAGACAATAAGTTATTTCTCAATCTTTATCCGGAAAAGAATTGAGTAAATATAGAGAAACAAACGGTTATTTGTGGTATTGCATTCTTGTTTGTGAAACACAGTGAGTTTGAATGAAAGAGAGTGTAACTGTTAACTCGAGTTCGAGAAGAAATTAAACTGCAGTAAATAATTAATAAAAAGTCGCTCTAAAGCGCATGAGAGGCGAACGAGCGTGTCCCTTGTTGCCCCTCTCTTAAGGCCTTCGTGGTAATGCTTTTGTTAGTGCGTGTTCCACTGCAAACCCAGCCACGTGACTCCCGGCTGAAGGATATTAAAGTCGCTATTTAAGTAATCCTCAGCCAATTTTTGATTTCACGAGTGAAATTCAAACGCACGGCGCTCAAAGGAGTGGCCAGTCGTTTTTGAGAAAGGGAGACATTTTGCAAATCGATTTAATTGTTTGTTTTTTTATGTGTGCGGTCTAAACAGACAGATATTCGCATGATAGCCCGCCGAGGCTTTGATAATTTATAAGTAACCCATAGATAAATGTATCTCGTCCTGAATGAGTGAGATTATATGTGCTATAGAAAATTCAAGTCTGAAGCGTGAAGCACATTTTCCTTCTTCCTATAGGCACTGAGTTGCCATAGCGACCAGGTTAGCCACGTGGAGACTTGGCCACGTGTAAGCTAATAGCGCTAGCGCATATAAGCTAACAAAGAAACTGTAGCATTGTAGCTTTAGCCATGCTGGTAGCATTACGGCTAGCGATTAGCACATAGCATTTAAAGCTTGAATGCAGTGTGTGTGGGGAAATGGGGTTCACAGCTAACACTAATTCTCTCTCTCTCTCTCTAACTCCCATTTAAAAGACTAACTACGTTTTAAGTTGGCTGTGTTAATGTTTCCCAATCATCAGTGTTAACAATTTCACAGGTTGGTTTAATATAACAGCTGATTAAAGTCTTTTTACCTTTTGTGGGACCAGCTTAATAACTGGTGGGTTATTAGAAGATAATTTAGTATTACCCCATTATCTTGATAATATGGTGATTTGATTGCATTCAATTATAATGGCTTTTATGATTTTGAAAACACATCAATGGATAAGCGCTATTGTTAGGAATTTTTAATGTTAATTGAATGTCACAATTGATTACAAATCAATTTTGGATTAATTTCATTTAATGAATTATTTCAATTCCTGCTTCCAGCAACAACAGTATCCATTTATGAACCATAAATGCTCTTATAATTTGACCACTACAATAAAACCTTAAGTTATCAAGAGGGCCAGAAATTTTTAATTTCACTTACAAGTAGGATACAGATTATTATTATTAAATTCTTTATTTTGATGTAATGACACAATGAGGAATGCTTAAGTTTGGAAATTATTTTAATTACTATTATGGGAATCCAAAACTAGTGATTTAGAAGCTGTAAATTAATTTAATAATTAATTATGAATTCGAAAATTCTAATTACATTTAATAATTAATTACACTTCCTGTTTACATTTTGCAACAATATTGGTTTATCAACTCAATTGTAGATTGCACGTGTAATTTCTAATCCTAGGTGAGCCTATTAATTTTAATTATAACATCATACATTTTAATTAGAAACCACAAAGTCTAATTTTAATTATAATTTCAGACTTAACACAAGTCTGGCGCCCCCTGTAGGCCATACTTCATTTCCTTAGGTGATCTGATTAACTCAAGTAAAAATTAATAATAATTTAATTAAAATAATTTTATTAAATTAAAATTAGTCCTCTTTACTTAGGCCTGAGAGTAGATAGTGCTCCCCCTAGTGCTGTGTTAGAGAAGTGACAGTGACACCATACAGTCAAAGTCATTTCTCACCAATCTGGAGCATGAAACGTAACCTTAGCATAGCGACTCAACAGCACCACCTTGTGCCAACGTATTAGTTTTAAATCTTGGGAATAAATCTTAATTTCTCTTTTCTTTTCTCCCTGTTACTAACTTCTAATTTGACTTGTTTGCTTAAAGCTAACCAAGGGAAGATCACGAATAGAGCGAAATGTCACAATTGAACAGATATGTATGAAACTTGAGAACCACATTCAAAACTGTTTACCATTTACCCTCTATTGTGAAATCCTATTCCCCCAGGTTAAAGCAGGCGCAATGAGAAGATAGACATCGGCAAAAGTTTTAACACGCGTGACACACGCTGACCAGCGTTGCGGTGTAAAATCCTGCCATTCAGGGACAAGTACTGTCATTGCTGTTGTTTTCCTCCATCAAGGAGAAAATTGGAATAGCAATACCAGTCTTGTTACAAAAGAGAAAACTCGCCTACAATCCTCTGATTAGAAGCGTCCTTCTAAATCAGACTTAACAAAGCGAAGAGAGAATCTGCTATTAAAAGAGAGATCGGTCTAGTGTTATTGTCCCTGTGTACTCATTCTGTTAGTGTGCTTTTCTTTCTGTTTCCCAACAGTGCTGCCTCTACGTGGGCGCAATTTCTACGCAGAAGCTGCAAATTACACGCACCCCACCACAGAGGACCACAGAAACAGAATCACACTCAACACTAGCATACACTACACTGTGCACATTCACACCCCTGTTGTTTTGTTTGTGTTTTTGTTTTGCTTTGTTTCCCATCCAAGGTCTGTGTCAGTTCGGTCCAAGATCCCATCACCGCCAGAACATGTATCACCAGCCAGAACATGTCGGTCACTGGGAAGGACTGGAAACGTGGCTAAGTGCTACAACAAACAGCATCCTCCCTAAAGCTGCTGAAGCACTCCAACATCAGACACAGGACCAACTAGATGACAACATCACAAGCATCATGAGACAAGACCCAAGTCAAAACTACAGTCACAAAGAATTAGCCAAGATCACCTCAAGCTTAAGTCACACACTCATCGCCACCCTCAAACTGAGCGACAAGCACGCCGCACAACGCCAGCAGGAGCTGACAAGCGCACAACGACGCATAGAGCAGCTGGAACGTGAACGACAGGAAGGGACCGATGAGGTGGAGCAAGGCGCCGATGCGGAGATCAACAGGCTAAAAGAAACTCTAGCAGCTACCAGCCACGAAATGCAGCAACTCAAAGAGGACTTCGCTGATCGTGCAGACAAGCTACAGTATGCAGAGAAGCTACTAGAGAAGGCAAAGACTGACTTCAGGGACAAAAACAGCAGAATCAAGGCCCTCGAAGCTCATTTGGCTGAATCAAGAAACGAGATCAGCCGCCTAACACAACAGCTCGACTACGTCACAGAGGAGTCTGAAAGTTTCCAAGAGGAACTCAAGCACGCTTACGAACTACGCCATGAGCCGTCAAGGACAGGACGTGCACCAACCGCACCCCTGCCAAGCAGGACCAAGTCACCTGTGCCTGGACTGACACGTGAACATAAGACAGAGGGGGTGATGTTAAAACAGTCACCAGCGCCGTCTGAAGAACTTTATATCACGACAGAACCAGAAGAATCTGCTGCAGCCAGCCGCAGATCGTCGCACGGCTTGGACCTAAAAGACCTTGACAAGCTCGCCCGGAACGTTGGCAAATTCAACCCCAGCGTGCCAAACAGCCAAACGGTCCAAGCGTATCTGCAAGATATTGATTTCCATCTGGAAATGCGACCTAACGTTACGGACAAAGATAAACTCCCAGTTACTCCGAACGACATCCAGCCCTGAAGTACGCAGCTTCCTGGACCGGCAGCCTGTTAACACAAAGACTGATTATCAACGGCTGCGAAAAGCCCTTATTAAAGAGTTCGCCGACCCTGAGTCCGATCAAGGCTTAGTGGCTGCCCTGGAGACGAGACAAGGACGTCACGACACTCCTCAAGCTTACTATAGTCGACTCAGACAAGCATATTTTGGAACTCGCAATGATTCTGACATGGAAGATGAACTGAACTTTAAAACTCTCTTCCTCAGGAATCTTCATCCTGGCATAAGCCACCATCTTGGTGTTCTCGCATGTCCACGAACGATGAACACTCAGCAGTTGCGAGACTTGGTGCAAAAGGCCTACTACAAACAAAAGATGGCCTCAGAAAAGAGCACAAAAACCCCAGCAGTTCTTGATTTCAACACGCAACACCATGAACTGGCTCTAGAGGGCACCCAACGCCAAGACAGCGCTAAGCCACCACACAGAGAATGGAATGCACTCCCGTCCAACAGAGAACGAGACTCACACGCTGACACTCGACCTGAACAGAGGTATGACCGATGGGATGAACCGCGTGGACGTCAACGCTCACCTGGACGACACTGGGAGAAGTGGTCTCATGAGAATCAGTGGGAAAAGGAAGACGAACCAGAGTCAGCCTGACTAGCTGTCAGACGGAACGGCAGTGACAAGCTGAACAAATCAGCCCCAAAAAACAGCACCGCTTCACCTTGCTCTCAGAGAACAGTAAACACCCTAACTTCAGATGGACATGAAACCCCACCTGAAAACCCAGCAACAGAGTTAAACACTAACTCAACACCCAATACTCCAAATCACAGCAGCGTCCAACAAACACCTGCTGATGAAACTCCAAGTTCCTGAAGGTGCTGTCTCAGTCACCTGCCATTCCTCCGGAGAACACCAGATCAGGTCTGACATCCTAAATGTTTCCTCCCAAACTCCAGCCCCTCAAAGGACCAAAACGATGCCCTCACCACAGCAGGTGCATCACATGAAGAGTCCTGGACCTTTCATGCCCTCCCACCCAACCCTACAGTGGCAGCAGTAACCCGCCGCCAGCACGCCACTGGCGAGCACACCCCTGCCCTTCTGCATTACCATAACACCTCAGTTCGCTGCTGACGATCTCCTCACCCTCACATGCGGATTCGTCACTACGAACCATGACAGCTCACGTGTCAAACCCATTTGAACATTCCATTTCCTATACGGACCTGAACACATCCTCCGAGCTCCGCGAGCTCCACTCTGTCGACTACATGCTGCATCTGCAAGACGGTGTCCACACGCATGTCCCTGAGCCACTCACTGCGCCAGAGGGGGAGTATGCTGACACACGCACACGATGCACCATGATGGGTTGCCAGTGCCAACCGGCAAATCCAAACCACCGACAGGAAAAGGGGGAAGATCCGACCCACTGACACAGACCGACAACCATATGCACCACACAAGCATAACGTATTGTCATTTTAGGAAAACATATAGCAACCATGCTTAGACACAACCCATATTCTCTCCTCCGCAGCACTGCTAGGACCAAACTAGTAGAGAGGAGTCACTCTCAAATTATTATTTTTTATTATCATATAATATTTTTTTTTTGATTATAATTTTTTTATTTCTTTATTTTTTTTATTTTTATTTTTTTTTTATTTTTTTTTTAATTTATTTTATCGTTTGGTTTCTTTATCTCGTGTCTCACTTTGTGTTTCCTTTCCTCTCTTTCACTTTGAACCCCTTAACCAAACCTTGAATCCAGGTCCTGAAATTGAGATCGACTTCCGTCAGTAAAGTCGTTGTAACTCGCTGTGAGAACCGCTGTCGACCGATCGAGGCCACCCGCCAAAATCATGAACGACATGATACACGATGTAAGTTCCTCGATTGACAACGTAGCCATGAATAGGATTCCGTGCTACACGATACCTCTTAGCCTTGTTCAAACGTTGTAACTTCGGCCACTGCGGGCCCCGCTAGTCTCATCCAAACCCATCTCGCCCCTTTCCCGGTAGCGCTATTCCCATATACGCAAACCCGGAAACAGGTGATTTAGTTGTCTTTTCAGTTTGCCCATTATCGACGTTAATAATGTTTACCGGCTCAAAGACGTTGTGAATGTGGGATTACGGCAAGGGAAAACCTATGTCAAAATCCACGCTCCTAAAGTCGCTGCGTATTACGAGAACAACGAGCAGTTGTACCTGGCCCCAAACTTAAAGATGGGCACGCTCACTTAGGACATTCACTCCCCCCCTACCCGAGTAAACTCTGCGTACGCGATAATACCAGGGGCATCTGCGGTTTAGAATCCATTAAACCCGACACTAGCTGCCCCGCCGAAACAACACCACGTTCTCAAGTTGAGGTAACGCAAGCCGAAATCATCAGAAACCGTTGGCTGGTCAGTACCCCAGCACGAACAGCCACCCTCACATGCGATTAACACGACGCCACGCGCATTAATTTGCCCAACCAAATGTTATGGATCACTGCCCCGAAGGGCGCGATCCTCCATATTGACGAGTTAGCATTGTATCACCTCACCGACGATGAATGTCAGGTTGAAATCGAAATCTCTTATTGAATTGACACCGGCTGACAGCGCTAGAAGCTATCGCTCGCCTTCCGCCCGCCGGCGCGCCAATTATTCGGTCCTGGTCTGCTGCTGACACGGCGCTTTGTATCTCTACTATCGTAGGATATGTTATGAATTTGACAAGGGCCTTCCTCCTACACAAGCGAGTGAACGTCGTCCAAGAGTCTCTCAACAAATGCACGTCAGGCGTCCCTCGCCTTTTTCGACGTGGTAATCCCGACCGAGACCCCGAACCCGAGAATTTGAACAACCTGACTGAGATCATGCCTATACCGCCCCGTCGAGCCCCTGACAATTAAAACAGTCAAAAATGACCCAATTGTCAATAATGATAAACAATGCATCCCTATGTCTTCTCAAGTTTCTAACCTGTTCCTTCCCAAATTACCCTGCACCAGGTTTTAGTCAGTGATAGGAATGATGTTTGTGTCTTGTATGTGCCTGTTCTTCCTGCCTCTTGTTCCAGGGCCTGACAATGTTCCATCAGGGGAACATCACCAAGCCCGAGGGGGATATGTAACGTATATCGGCAGGAATTCAACTCTACAAGTCACCAGAAGGGGGGCAGCTAAAGAATCCGCAGCCCTCTAAAAGCCCCTCCTCCGCCTCAGCGCAAAAAGCGCGCGGTTTCTTCCTATTATGGAACAAAGGAATGTAGCGAGAACGCTTCCTAAAGACATTCGTTCGTTTCATGACTTTCAAAGCATCCACAAAGAAATATATGGATATTAATGTGTGCTCTTTTTCTCATATGCTTGTGGAATATGAATTATTAGGAAAACGTGGGCTGATTTCTAATCGTGCTTTAACCTGGAATGTGTAGGCTGCAGTGTTTAGACTTTTATGATTGGTTGCAAAATTTCATGAATCAGTACGATAACGAATGTGGTGATATTATAAATGTGTAAACTTGATAAGAGTTTTAATACAGGCGTACAAACAAGTTATCTTTCCTCACATGAAAGGGGCTTTGCAAAAACCAGCCGGGCAGGCGGGGCTCCGCCCCGTACCGACGCTCTGATTGGACCAGCCGCCTTTGGGGATGTCCAAAAAACGGACTGTTTAAAACGACGCGCGAGCGGCGCGCCGCTCTCTCTTCCCTCTTGCAACTCTCTGGTGCTCCTGAACTCGTAACGGCGCGCTCAAACGCGCGCAAGGCTGACCTGGAAGCCGGCCCGCTGGACTCTCACAACGAAACCAACCATCGGAGGGGGTCTAAGACTGTGCCAAAGCCGTAACGGAGCCACGAATTCAACGATTGCGGAGGAGAGCTTTCCCGGTGACGTCACGCAGCCGTCTCAAGTCTCCACACGAGAGCAACCGAAGGAGCCCGAGCTGAACACGTGACGCCCGAAACAAAGAACTCCCGCGGGAAAACGAACCAACTTCGAGCCTGCTTTAAACCCATCCAAGCAAGTAACAAACCAAACATTCCTAACTCTGACTGAACTGGTAAATATGATCTGAATGCAGTAACAAAACATACGTATTTGTTCGTGATCTTTGCTGGTTGGTTAAGTTATGAAATAGGAAAGAATGTCATTCTTTAAACCTTAACCTCAACTCTCGTATGGGTGTATGTTTGTGCTTTTATTAAATAATCCATTTATGTTAGAATAGCAATATCACGAATAAACCTTTTCTATTTTATAAACAAGTGTCTCTGGAATGTGATTTTAAGTATTTTTATCCTTATTTGCCCTAAAGATAACGCAACCTAGCTCAAAACGAGAAATTATTAATCTCGTTTATCGTTACCTGGGGCCACGGGGAATGTAAGCGAGATTTTAATATTTCTTAACAGAATGTACTTTTAGTGATTGCTGGACAAGCACTTAATAAGGTGTAAACTGTAAAGAAATATTAATAGGGCTTAATCGAGCATATTAAATATTTAATAACTAATTCCCGGAGCTGAAACAATAGCTCCATATTAAACTGTGATTTTTATTACATGGATCATAAAAATAAATCTAAAATAACCCCCAGCTCGAGTGAGCCTTCCTTTTTTCATAAATCTCGATGTGGAGGTTGAGAAAGAGTGGAAAAAGCTATTTTTTCTCGTATTCATAGGTTTCAGCATACTAGTTATGCTGACACTGAGGGGATGCGTGAAAATGGCTATGAGGGGATGCCCCCTGTGCAAGAGGTGATAACCAGAAAGCAGGCTTATCTCTCTGTGGTGAGACATCCTCTCTCAAGGCTCCCTCCTGGCCATCTAAGCCCCTGAATCTCGCTTAAATGGCAGGGCATATGCAGCAGCGGGTCAGACCGTCGCTTCGTTGCACACTAAGGCGTACCAGACTGACCTGCTGAAAGTCCTGGATAAGGTTCTATAAAGTCCATGTCTGAGCCCGAACAACCAGGGGTCCTGGCCCATCTCGGTCTGAGGATCAGAGATGGGCTCAGAAGGCTAGTCTCGTGACTCATGCCCCTCCCCCTCCTGCGGGTAGGGTGAGAGAGAGGCGCGGGTCAGAGAGAGGCAAGCCCTCTCATTCCTCTCTAATTCCCCTGTAACCACCGTAAACTCCACCTGACCGAGGTTAGGTGGAAGTTTCCTGCCAAGCACCAAGAGGGTCACCTATGAGCATTCCGCTCCCTTCTGAGCGTTTGAGTTCCCTCTCATTCTGAGGAATGAGTTCTCCGCTCTCCAGAGCTCGCTGTCGGTAGAGCCAGCATTACTCCCCTTACCTTAAGAGGGTTACTTATGAGTATGCCGCTCCCTTCGGAGCGTCCGAATGTCCCCTCATTCCGAGGAATGAGTTTTCCGCTCCCCAGAGCTCGTTGTTGGTAGAGCCAGCATTGCTCCCCTCACCCAGAGGGCCACCTATGAGCATGCCGCTCCCGTCTGAGCGGCGGAGTTCCCTCTCATTCTGAGGAATGAGTTCCCCACTCTCCAGAGCTCGTGGTTGGTAGAGCCAGCATTGCTCCCCTCACGTAGAGGGTCACCTTTGAGCATGCCGCTCCCTTCTGAGCGTCTGAGTTTACTCTCATTCTGAGGAATGAGTTCTCCGCTCTCCAGAGCTCGCTGTCGGTAGAGCTAGCATTGCTCCCCTCACCTAGAGGGTCACCTATGAGCTTGCCGCTCCCTTCTGAGCGGCGGAGTTCCCTCTCATTCTGAGGAATGAGTTCTCCGCTCCTCAGAGCTCTGTGATAGGTCGCTCTCCGTGCTGGTCGAGCTAGCATTGCTCCCCTCACTATAGAGGGTTATCTATGAGCATGCCGCTCCCTGCTGAGCGTCTGAGTTCCTTCTCATTCTGAGGAATGAGTTCTCCGCTCCCCAGAGCTCTGTGATAGGCTCCTGGTTGGTCGAGCTAGCATTGCTATGAGCATGCCGCTCCCTTCGGGGCATCTGAGTTCCCTCTCACTCTGAGGAGTGAGTTCTCCGCTCTAGAGCTCCTCATTGGTAGCTGAGTTCCTCTCATTCCGAGGAATGAGTTCTCCGCTCTCCAGAGCTCGCCGTCGGTAGAGCTAGCACTGCTCCCCTCAACCAGAGGGTCACCTATGAGCATGCCGCTCCCTTCTGAGCGTCCGAGTTTCTCCGCCCCCCCAGAGCTCTGTGATAGGTCGCTCGCCTTGTTGGTCGAGCCAGCATTGCTCCCCTCACCATAGAGGGTCATCTATGAGCTTGCCGCTCCCTTCTGAGCGTCTGAGTTCCCTCTCACTCCGAGGAATGAGTAGTTCTCCGCTTCAGGGCATAGAACGTTCTTCTAATAAGTGCACACGCGAGACTTTGGGCACTTTCTAAAATCCACTCAGTGGTAAGTCCGCACATCAAAAGATTCTGCGTTCTTTCTAAAAATCCCGTAAGGTAGGGTTACGCGCACAGCTTCGTGCCCTTTTTTGAGTTGGTCAAAGCCCCGGCTTGTGCCTTAGGCCCCGCTCCCTTGTCCCATATATGTTGGGTCAAAAAAAAAAAAAAAAAAAAAAGGGGTGTACGCTACCAAGAGGTCTGTTGAGACAGTTCCCTCAGTAAGCTTGGGCAGAGCAAGTGGTAACCCCTGAGTGATCGGCCAGGACCTAGTGACCAGGTGCTTGGCCATATCCCCTTAAAGGAATCTTTTTCTGATTCCAAGACTTTGAGCTCTACCCTAGGCCCGGTAATCCCGGCACCTAGAACAGGTAAGTACTAGGGTATGCAGCTCAGGCCTTTGGCCGAAGGGGACAATATCACTGACAGCCATCAGCCGTCCCAGGGGCAACTCCCTTAGCCGGGTAGAGTTGGCTTAGTGCTCGCCTTTTTCGCGAAATTGGCTTGCATTCCCCTCAGCATGGTGAAGTGGGTATAACGTTCCCCATAGCGACCCCTACGGGACGCAGTTCGAAGTTCCCATGAAGGGGAACGTCTCAGGTTACGTATGTAACCATGGTTCCCCGAGTGGGGAACGAGACACTGCGTCCCCTAGGCTTTGGGCCATGCTTCGGACGCAAGCTTCAGACGAAGAAGCTGACCCGGCGGCACTTATATTGTAGCACGCCGGTAGTGACGTCATGGGCTGTCGCCGGCCAACAGGTGGTGTTTTTACATATGTATCTTCATACACGAGTCACGCTGAGGGCGTTCCCCGTAGCGACCCCTAGGGGACGCAGTGTCTCGTTCCCCACTCGGGGGAACCTTGGTTACATACGTAACCTGAGACGTTTTATTTATTTAAACCTTCAACAAATCCTGAAAATTATATACAGTACAGTACTGTGCAAAGTGTTTGGAATGTTAGACTTTGCTGGGGGGGATCCTAGGTGTAATATTCCAGGGACATTTTGTATGAAACAGCTGTCCGATGACAGGTCCACACAGAGATCTGATCTCAACTTCATCTAGCAAGTCTGGGATTAAGAGACAGAGGACACTAAATCAAACAACTGTTGCAACATATGACACTCAAATATCAGTTTATCAGTTCTTCGCTGTGACGCATTATCAGAGGATAGAAAAAAATCCATGTTTCGTGAACATAGAGCTCGCACAAACGTTCACAAATTCAGCTCCGCTAACTTGAGTACTAGATTGCACTGCTAGTGTTATCTCCTGGTTATGATATTTACTGTATATGGTCAGTTAAGATAGTTTAAAAAACGCGATTGCTAGCATTAAAAATGCAATAGGCCTACTCTCGGTTTTAACTGCAACGCCATCGTATAGCCTATCTATTCAATTCCATCAAACTATATTTACAAATGTGTAGCTACTAAAGAGTTTTTAATTAAGCTTACCTTTTAAATGACCGCTGGTGTTTGCAAGGCCTTCCGTAGAACTAAGAACTAACTCACTGGCTCAGATGACGTGCTTAAAATGAACTTAAACTACAACATTCAAAAAAAAAAAAAAAAAACTACTTTATTCTCAAACCGTTTCGACTTTATTCTCGTAACGTTTCGACTGTATTCTCGCAATGTTTCAACTTTATTCTCGTAATATTACGACTTTATTCTCGTAATATTTCGACTTTATTCTCGTAACGTTTCGACTGTATTCTCGTAATATTTCGACTTTATTCTCATAATATTACGACTTTATTCTCGTAATATTTCGATTTTATTCTCGTAATATTTCGACTTCATTCTCGTAATATTATGACTTTATTCTCGTAATATTTCGACGTTAATCTCGTAATCTTGGAATTTTTTTTTTTTTTATGTGGCACTAAAACGCCGTCGTACATGTCACATCAGAAAGACATTTATGTTCAATAAAAATTAAGGCAATAATCTAAATGTTTAAATTAAAGTGTCGTGTAGGGTTAGGGTATGTGTCTGTGTGTGTGTGTGTGTGTGTGAGGGAGGGGCTTCTATTGTCTCAATAAGGTGGCACCAATTTAATAATTTGAATTTAAATTATAATTTACACTCAATTATAATTTTAAACAACATGTTGTTATCATTGCATACTGTTTTATTTTAAAACAGTGTAAATAGAATCTATAGCTATTTGCAGTTAGTTTAAATAGCATTTCGCTAAGAAAATACTGCTATTTAACTTAATGTAAATAGGCACAGCCTAAATAAAATGCTCTCTAAAATGGACGCACCTTACTCCTCTTAAATTATAAACATTACTTACATCCGCTAGTGGTGTTTGTAAGTTGAGAAAACCTTGGACATTTGAAAATTCCAGTATGTAGTCAGACAAAATATACATTTTATATAACATTAGAAAAAGATTACCAATTTATCAAAAAGGTTATCAATGCTTGTATAAATTCTACACTGTCCGGGCACTTTTGATGTTCAGTGTAATATAGCAGAAGATGCACTAATCCTAATATGCTAAACTATATAACATGAGAAGCATGCAAACTGGGATCGGAAAACAAACTCAAAACAGCCGCCCATGACTCAATCATTTCAGAGCACTGGCTGAGTTCACAGATAAATCTTCCGCTGTGTGATCTCCGGGCAGGGAGCTGGCGCTGATGGATGGAGTGCAGTGTTTAATGGATGGGCGGTGGAGAGAGAGAGGGGATGCTCGGCACTGAAGCAGCAATAGGAGTCTTGGCATGAGACCTGCTTCCTGCGTGAGCTGGCCTGCACTGCTCTGCATTAATCTGACCTTGTCTTCTTCCCTGATGCGCCTGTAGGATTAATGCTCAGTTTGCATTTATCCATCTAACCCTCTTCCTCCCCTACCGCTCTCTCTGCCCCCATCATAACACTCAACGCTGTGTCAAATTAGAGAAGGAGACAGAGAGGGTGAAGAGAGGAGGTATACTGTAATTGCCACCTCATAGAGATGTTTTCACTTCCCAGTTCTCATTTTTTAACTATGTAACATACTGATAAAAGAAAAATGTATAGCCTGAATGTAAGTCACAGTTTTAGTTTCATTTGCAGCAGTTTGCGCATCGGCTTGCTGAAGAGATAATCAAGCTACTCATCTGCAGCTATGTGTGTTGCATTAGCACTGTCATATCTCATATATTGTTCACTGTCATATCTATGACATGTAGATAACACACTCTCACACCTTTATTAATATAACATTTTGGGAGGAGTAAAATTAAATGTGAGGTTTCAACAACCAGATGCATTTACTCTTGTCCAGTATTGTCTGGAATGCCGCCCAGATCACCTTCTGAAGGGGCTTGAGCAATCAGATTTAAAGAAAGCATTTCGGAGGGCATTTACATGGTCTTTTCATGATAGGATTGAAATCCGAGATATATATATATATATATATATATATATTAGTGCTGTCAAATGATTAATCGCATCTAAAATAAAACATTTTGCTTACATAATATATGTGTATATAATGTGTATATTTATTATGAAAATATAAATACAAACACATGCATGCATATATTTAAGAAAAATATGTTATTTTATATATATTAAATATATTTATATATAATATACAACATAAGAATATAAACATATAAATGTTTGCACATGTAAATATTTTCAAAACCTATACTGTATGTGTGTGTGTTTTTATATATATAACAAATAAACATATACAGTACATACATTATGTAAATCAAAGCTTTTATTTTGGATGTGATTAATCGTTTTGGTTTAAAACGGTTGTTATGACACACTATCTATGACAACTTAATACACTAGTGGCACAGCAGTAAAGCTTTGTGCAGGTCTGTATGTTCTATAAGCACCATTTCCAGGGGCTTGAAACAGGAAGAGGGGCTGGGGTTAAATTTGGGGAGTGCACAAGAAAATATAGCCTACATAAAACCCAAACTGGGTCCTCAAATACTTCCACGATGGATTTATAAACTACAAAAGGAGAGGGGAAAGAACTGTATATTTTAGAAGTAACCTTTTTAAAGACAGACCACAACTTAAAACAGAAAAAGGGAAGAATATTCCTACTACAGGAAGCCACAGGGTACCATGTCAGGGAAAACATAAACACAATAGAGGGAAAGGACTTCAAGGACAGGAGAAAGAAAAAAGACAGGACATAGTGAGAGAATGAGGGGTAGGGTTAAGAGTTATGCTTCAACTTAAGTTAATTTATTCATGGGAGGAACTTATTAAGAGCGCTTCATGCAGAGAACCATGATCCTGAACCATAGTCTGACAAACACACACACACCGAGAGAGAGAGAGAGAGAGAGAGAGAGAGAGAGAGAGAGAGAGAGAGAGAGAGAGAGAGAGAGAGAGAGAGAGAGAGAGAGAGAGAACATGAGGTTCTTCAAATAGGCAGAGAAACACAATACCGTTTAGAAAATCAAATAACATTGGTTCAGCTGTCATATAACGAGGGTTAATATTATATCTTAATTCCCAAAAACTGATATCTGTCTGGGGTCGGAGGGTGGTTTGGTTTTCATGGGCTTCGGCAGAAATATGGAGTTCGTTTGCGAGGAGGAATGTGAGGCGACAGGGGGCAGACGGTCTCGTTAGGTCACTGCACTGAAGTAGTTTGTTATTTATGGTGTGAGATTCCTACTTTTCAGCACTCACCACGTTTTCACCTGCAGACCATCTCTGAACTCTCTCGATGCTGGAGCCGGTCGCAGTACAAGCCTAAGCCTCAGACACCAACATGTGGACTTTAGTCAGTGTGGAGGTCCTTGACAAGAATGAAAACAAGACTTTGAGATAATATATGTACCTAAGTAAAAACAAAACATTGACAAAGGGCATTTAGACATTTAATAAACAATATACATTAAACCTTTACCACCTTTTGTCCATGCAGGCAGCTGGATCATAAAAAGCCACAAGTGACTCATTTGAAGTGCTCTATATAAACTGCAACTCTGCAGAAAACGAGTAGTGTTCCTATGTCAGGATCCTGCCCTGACAGTCTTGTCTGCCCTGCCTTTGTTTAATGTGTCTTGTTCATTTTGTGCCTGAGCACATGGCTGTGTCTTTGTTTGTGTTGGCCATGTGCTCCCCTTATCCTGCCCCCTCATTTCCAGTTACCACGCCCCCTTGTTTAGTCCCTCGTTTACTTGAGTGTGTTCACCTGATCCTTATGTGCTCTGCTCCCTTCATATTGTGCTATTTTTCCCTCTCGCCTTTGCTTGTTTGTTTTGCGTTTATCTGGCTAGTTTGGTCCTGTATTTATCTTCTTGATAGTCTTTGATCTAGTCAAGATAAAGTTTTTGTTGGATTTGTTTCCCTAGCCTTATTGTTTGGCTTCTCTATGTTTTTGTTTTGTTTCTCTAGTTTAGTAGTTCTCATTTTCCCCTCTTTAGTTCTCTGTTAGGTTGCAGTCTTGTTTATTTTTTACTTTTGTTTTGTTTTGTTTGGTTCTCTATTTGGCCTAGTCAGTTTTTCTTTAGTATGTATTTTCTCTTCTCTCAGTAGATAGTTTAGGTCATATGTAGTACTCTTATTTCTTTTATATATTTTTGTTCCTTTTCCCATTCTAGTGATTTTAGTTATTGGATTTTTTTCCCCTCATTTTGTTTTGCCTGTTTTTGCTGCTCTTGTTTTCGTCTCCCTTGTTGTGTTTTCTTGTGCTGTGTATGTGTGTGTGTATTATTGGTTCCTGCCCTGCTCTCTGTGTTCCTCCTGGCTGCTGACTCTCCTGACCTGGAGGTCAACTCTGGTGCTTCTTTGATTGCTCCAAGTGTCAAGCCTCTGCTTCCTTGAGCTCCTGCCATGTTGCTGTAAAGTCTGGAACTATCTCAATTTGGACAACCTGTTTTCCAGTTGTGGGCTCTCGACCAAGCTGCACTATTGTTTGGATTGTCCCCACCTTGCCTTTCTTGTGCTGTGACTTTGTCAACAAATATCATCCCCTGCTCATTCTGTGTCTGGGTCCTTCCTTGCCAAACCCCGACTTCCTCAGGGGAGTCTCCACACTTGGAAAAAAGGGCGTTTTACACCTGGCCCATTTGGAGCATTTGTGTCAGATCCTGACACGTCTTCTAGGTTTGTCTAGGCATATTTGAGCAATGAAATAAAAATAAAACATCCAAGATTTCCTGAGCAAGGTGGTCATGTCAAATATAGTCATGCAGAACAAGTGATTTATAAGTACTAATTAGCAGCCAATATAATATCATGCTAATAAGTTAACAGTGAGAATTGGTCCATATGCTAAAGTGTTACCACAGATTTATGCACATGTGACTTGCATGAACACATTTGAAATGTTGCCCTGTGAAACTTAAGTAAACCAAGAAGCAAATGCAACAATGTAATTATTCTAATCCCGGTCTTCAAAAAAAGTAAAGAATGTAAATTCTGACAATCTTTAAGACAAGATGCATCTTTTTTTTTAAAGCAGTACTGCATGACATAATTAGACTTGTTTTCAACAACTGAGAAAAATAAATGTATTGCTATAAGACAAAAAGTGCCGTAAGTAAAGAAAAATCAGTAAAGTAATCCTGAAAATGTAAATGTATCTCAGCATAGTTAATGCAGTATTGCTTCTCAAGTAAATCGATCTCATTATTTTAAAGAGTTGTTGATTATCTCGAAAATTAGACAAAACATTTTCAAAATTGATTAGTATGTTGCTAAGCTAATTTTCATTCTGCCATAAGCTTTCTGACATCAAAATACTGACTCCATCGGCAGTTGACTTGGTTTTGGAACAGCTTGCACATAATTTTAAACTTCATAGCTTCATTTTCATTTGCATCACATTAAATGTTGTGTTGACCCTGACTAATGTCCATCTTACTTTATTATGATCAAACTATCATATATGACCACCAGTAAACAGCATATCAAACCAAAATGATCTCTACCGTCTCATCCATGCCACTGAAGAACGAAAGCTTCCTGCATCTGTCCTCATATGAAGCCCTGCTGTACAATATATGAGCTTATTTTAAAGCTGTGCACTGTTAATTACAGATACAGTACATCTTTCACATCCTCATCCATGGCCTGTGGGCTGGGTGTGATATTACCCACAATGCCTTGGCGCATCTGCTGCAGGGTTGCGTCCATGTAGATTCACACACCACAGAGCACCGTTTAGGGAAACACGGGAGGAGAAATGGACTGCAAACATTTGCTGAGCTCCTTAAACTACACCAGAGAATAGGAAGCATTCATTATAGGGTGAGAGTACCTACACTCTACTGTCTAACCAGTGTTACGTAGCCAGTAGCTAGTAGTTATGCTACTAAATTTCATGTTTTAGATGCATCTGTTACATAATATTATAGTTTTCCACTTTTCTCTCTCTATATGTACTTTAGTGAAAATAAACTGCAATGTTTTTGGACACTTGATAGCAATGTAATTTCAATTTAACAGATTTGTTTTTACATTTATATTATATGTAATTAGATTGTTTCTCACCCACTTAATTAAGACTTAAGTACTTCTTAATATGCAATTGCATAATTACATTTTGAAATATGGTTAAAATGTACTGCTAAACTAAAATATACTTTAACGTCAATTTTATTAAAGCTTGTATATCGTGTATTTTTTTTCTTTGCAATTACACATTTGCAATGATAAAGTTGCAATTTAGAACAATTAAAACATATTACTTTTAAAGAGTTTTAGATTATCTACTTTTTGATAGCTATTTTTCCTTCGAAAAACATGTTTCTAGCATTTGTAAAACTGCATTCTTTTCATCTTGAAAATATAAATTATGACCTATGCTCTAATTGTCAAATGCAGAAACATTAATTAATGCATTCATGACCTCGAGGCTAGATTATTGTAATGCTTTATTGGGTGGTTGCTGTGCACGTTTAATAAACAAACTACAGATGGTCCAAAATGCAGCAGCTAGAGTTCTTACTAGAACCAGGAAGTATGACCACATTAGTCTGGTTCTGTCAACACTGCACTGGCTCCCTATAAAACATTGTATAGATTTTAAGATCTTGCTAATTACCTATAAGGCCCTGAATGGTTTGGCAACTCAGTATTTCAGTGAGCTCTTATCACATTATAGTCCTTCATGTCTGCTGTGATCTCAAAACTCTGGGCATTTGATAATAACTAGAATATAAAAATCAACTGCGAGCGGGAAATCGTTTTCCTATTTAGCGCCCAAATTGGAACAATCTACCTAACAATGCTCAGGAGACAGACACACTCTTTCAGTTTAAATCTAGATTAAAGACCCATCTCTTTAACCTGGCTTACACATAATACACTATCGCATTTCTATAATTCAGATATGTTAAAGGATTGTTAGGCTGCATTAATTAGGTCAACCGGAAACCGGGAACACTTCCCAAAACACCAGATGTACTTGTTACACTGTAGCCACCCAGATCCAGTCCGTATCCAGATCAGATGGTTGATTAGCACCTAGAGATGACCTCTACAGCCCTGAACGTCAGTGGAGACTAGGACAACTAGATGAGCCCCAGAGACTGATCCCCAGTGAAGACCCTGTCTCCTAGACGGCCATCAGGACAAGATCATAGGAACTAGATGAGTCCTTTGCACAATCTTACTCTGCTGCAGCCTAGATTTAAACTGCTTTAAACTCAAATGGATACCTGGACAATTTTCAATCTGGTTTCTGAGCGCATCACAGCACAGAGACAGCACTCATTAAGATAATAAATTATATTTGCTATAATTCTGATTCTGGAAAAAAATATCAGTGTTGGTACTACTAGATCTTAGTGCTGCGTTTGACACTGTCGATCATAACATACTTCTAGAGAGACTGGAAAACTGGGTTGGGCTTTCTGGGATGGCACTCAAATGGTTCAGATCATACTTAGAAGGGAGATGTTATTATGTGAGTATAGGAGAACATAAGTCTAAGTGGATGTCCATGACATGCAGAGTCCCACAAGGCTCAATTATTGCACTGCTCTTGTTTAGCCTGTATATGTTCCCACTAAGTCAAATAATGAAAAAGAACCAAATTGGGGTGATTCTGGAGACAGACCTTGCTGATTTTGTCTGGCCAGAGGAGAATTACACTATTTCGACACACTATTTCCTCGTCTAAATACCGTAAAGCTGATGTAAAGTTGCTTTGACACAATTTGCATTGTTAAAAGGGCTATACAAATAATAGTGACTTGACTTGACTATTAACTTTAAATGCAACTTTAAGTTTAAAACACATTACTATTAAAGTTCTAATCAAGAACTAGTTCTAGTAGAACTTTCACATGTAATGGTATGATAGTCAACACATAAGTGTACTTAATTAAAAGTGCAACAAAATATTATTCAAACATATCGATTTAAATTGTACTGTAAAGTGAAACTTTTAATTTGATATTATTACAAAGTACACTTTTAAAATATGTACTTAAATGTGTGAATAAAAATAGTTTGTGTTTGTGTGCTCTCGTTAAGTTAAGTGTATTGTTGTATTGTATTATCTGCAAGTACAGTTTTTTTTATACACTTTTAAGGTTTAAAGAAAGAGAAAGAGAAATAAAGAAATCTGAATCAATAATGAAATCCCCTCCTGTAATGTTCCTTGCCGAGGCTGCACTGTAAAAACTTTGTTCATTGTAGTAAACTGATTTTATACATTTTAATTTCATATTCTACAGAAGAAAGAAAATCACACAACAAGTGTGTTGGAGCAACATGAGGATGAATAAATATTGAAAGAATAGGTGAACTATCCCTTTAAGGAAACGTTTCCATAAAGACATTCGCTTCCACCTTCAGAATCAGATCTGACCACCTGCTTGCATGTTTTTAGTGCTTAAAAAGCGTGTCTAGTGAAATCAGCAGCGTTGCAGCCTTAAAACTCATAAACTTCATCTCCCACGAGCCCTCACTGACATCTCCACAGGTGACTTCAGAATGCACCCATAAAATGTATCTTTCCTGTAAGCTGGAGGACCATGACCTCAGCACGACCCTGCTGCTCCCAATGATTCATGGGAGTACAGGAGAGATACAAGCGATTCCTCAGATTCCTCCGAGACCATACACCGACTACAGCATGACACTTAGGATGCAGAGATCACACAACCTCAGGGAGAACCGTAACTCACAGGGTGTGTGTGTGTGTGTGTGTGTGTGTGTGTGTGTGTGTGAGAGGCAGAAAGAGAGGGAAGACAATGGTAGTACAGTTTCACTCTACACCATAGACACATCTCACAGCTAATTCATTGCATTGCACTAATCCAACGACCATGGCCTCTCCATGTGTGCTGTTCAAGGTTTTACAGGAAGTTATCTGCGCTCTGTAAATGAGTCGCTGTTTGAGCCCTGTGTGATCCTGTAGTTGTGTTTAAAGTGAAACACATGGCTGTACTGGAGCAGATTTATGTCCGAGTGTATCTACACAGACTGCATTCAAAATAAACTAATTCCTTAACCTTTTAGCCAGCACTCCCCATTTTGGGATTTTGGGACTCACAGTTAATAGAACCGCATGTCTTCTTTAATGATACAAGCTCAGAAAAATTTTAACCTGTTCAAGTTTTTTATATTGTGAATTGACTTGGTGCCATGATGGATATTGAAATGTTGTTATTTATTTTTCATTTTAAACATTATAGATGAATACTTAATGGTAAGGCAATATTTGTGAACACAATTGTGCATGTCAGACAATAAATCCCCCAGAACTATGCATGGGGGCTTGCTTTGGTGTTGCCACCCCTCACAGACCCCAAGCCACCCCTTTGGCACCCTAAAAATATTTTCTAGATCCGCCCCTGTCTGCATGAATATCATTTGAATTACCCCGCACATCAGTGTGTGATTACTGACTAACAGCAATCAGTGTGAATGTTTGGCAATCAGAGTATGTACATGAGTATGTACTAGCCTACATAAAAAGCATATTTTTTTCTTTTTATTACTCAAATTGTTCTTATTGTATTTATTATAGTGGTCAAATAAATCACTTATTTGATGTCTAAGATTCTGTCTATTATAATTGCATAAATAAAAAACATACAGTGGTATGGATAATGACTAAAATAGTTTAATAGTTTGTAGAACTCTTCAATACATTTGGTAAATAAATGCTTGATTTTCTGTTATTACTAGAGGTGGGAATGTCTGTAATGACCCAGAACACACTATCAATAGTCTAGCAACACCCTAGCAACTGCAAAGCCAGAGCCTAGCAACCACCCAGAATATCCTAGCAACCAACTAGCAACACTTTAGCAAACATCTAGAATATCTAACTGACCACACTATTTATGTTTCTTAAACAAGACTTCAAGACAAGCCAGGATTAATGTGTCTTTCAAACTTTTCAATCTAGTTATTACAAGTATTCTTAAATGCTTGCTTACACACAATTCAAATACACAGATGTTCTTTCCTGACTTTCCTGCCCAGTGAACACTCGTGAGATCAATAACACTTAAAAAAAACTCTTATTAGGAATCAGGAATAATTTTTGTAGCTCAATCTCTATTACAATACAACATAAATTAAAATACAGATAATAATAATAAGTCAGCAATTGACATTTGAGAACAGATCATTTTCATTTTACTACTGTAAAGTAATCTTGTAGTAGATGAAAAACACTAGAAAAGTTCAAATACCAAATAATTGAATATGAACTTGGTATGCACCACAATACACTACAGTTAGAAAAAAAATGTAAATTCGCCATCCTCTGCACGTTAGATCAACTTTCATTACAGTATACAATACTATAGCAGTCTCCTGAAAAAAGACTAGCTGCAGTGCCTTGCAAAAGTTTAATTTTTTTCATATTTTGTTATGTTACTGACTTAAATGTTATGTTATGTTAAACTGCTTTGAATTACCTTTTTAACACATCAATTTACACTATACTGACAAAGCAAAAACAGAACTGTCACAACTTTGTAAATTTAATTAAAATGAAAAACCTGAAATAAGAACATTGCATAAGAATTCATACCCTTAACTCAGTACTTAGCTGAAGCAACTTTACAGCCTCAAGTATTTTTGGGTATGATGCGACAAGCTTTGCTCATCAGCACTTGTCAATTATCTGCCATTCTTCACCTCGCCTCTTCACATCTCAAGCTTTGTCAGGTTGGATGGGAGCAGACTCCAGACTCCATAGGTTTCTCCAGAAATATTTGCCTGGGTTTAATCCCAATTATTGTCTATAAGCCACTCTTGCTGTGTGCTTAGGGTCACTGTCCTGTTGGAAGGTAAACCTTCAACCCAGTCTGAGGTTCTGAATGCTCTGGACTGGGTTTTCATTGGACTATCTCAATATTTTGGTGCATAGAGCGTGCAAAGTTTCTTCTATTCTGACGAGTCCCGCAGTCCCTGCCATTGAAAAACAGCCCCACTGCATTAGGCTACTACCAGCACACTTTACTTTTGGGATGGTACTCTGCAAGACATGAGCAGAGCTGGTTCCATTCAAACATGATTCTTGGAATTAAAGTTTATCAGACCAAATAATCTTGTTTTTCAGAGTCTGAGAGTCCTTTAGGTGCTTTTCTGCAAATTCCAAGTGTGTTTTCATGTGTCTTCACTGAGGAGAGGATTGAGTTTGGCCAAACTGCCATGAATCCCAGATCGGTGGAGTGTTGCAGTTTGTTGCAGTTTGCAGTCTGTTTGTCCTTCTGTAGGTTTCTCCCATCTGCAAATATGATCATCGAAGCTCAACTAGAGTGACCATTAGCTTCTTGGTCACCACACTAACCAAGGCCCTTCTCCATCAGTTGCTCAGTTGGCCAGCTCTAGGAAGAGTCCTGGTTGTTTCAAACTTCTTCCATTGAGGGTAACAGAGACTACATGATTCTGTGAACCTTCATTGAAGCAGAATTTTTTCTGAAAGCTCCCCCAGATGTGTGGCAGTTCTTTTGACCTCAGGGCTTGATTTTTGCTCTGATATGCATTTTCAGCTGTTAGACCTTTTATTAACACGTGTGTTTCTTTCCAAATCATACCCAATCAATTGAATTTGCCACAGGTTAACCTCACTTGAAGTCTAGTAACATCTACAAGCCATATTCATTGCCCTAAGCTACATTTCAACTGTCTCAGATAAGGGTATGAATACTTATGCAATGCAATCATTTTAGTTTTAATACATTTGCAAATATGCTAAAAACCTGTTTTTTTTGCTTTGCAATTATGGTTTATGGTTTGTAGACTGATGCAGGAAAAAAGTAATTTAAATCAGTTTACATAAAGCAGCAACAAAACGTGAAAATGAAGGTGTATGAATACTTTCACAAGACACTGTATATCTCTAGGCAGTTATTTTTCAGTTCTGCAAACATGTAGTACACAAAAAAATGGTTACAAATCAAATTTGACAGTCACACGCTTGAAGGTGTACAACATGTGCTACAGTTTACTGTACACACAGAATAGTGAAATTTACATCATCTAATGTTACTGGTACTGTACTGTAATTATACTGAATGTGCAAATATAAAACCCATGTATATTATTCATTCAGCTCTCTCCTCTCTCAGTTGCTAGGATGCAGAGATTCTGATTGGTGTCATCAGTTTTGCTGTCTAATGTTTACCTTACTCTTTGTTAAACTTTTTGAGAAATATGTCTGTTTTGAGAACTGAATTAATGTTTTGGGAAAATGGGCCAACCAAAACAGTTATATTATGTTAACAATCGAGAAAACAGCAATACAAGATTCTTTCCCAACTCTGCTATTAGTTTTCGTGATCGGCATTTTTTTTATTTATTTCATGTTATTGTTTTGCCGATATGGCAAGTGATGAAAGTGAAGTGAGTGGTCAGAGAATCAGATCACTAAACAATTACGGGATGAATCTCAGACAAACCCGCATGGGATTAGATTTCTCAGAGGACTTCTGAATAAACCGAGAAGCAGTATCTGATTCACGGACAAATGTAAAAACAATTCACTAGTGAATTGGCTGCGCTTTGTGTATTTGACTCAAAAAGAACCGGTTCATAAGAGTAATTTATTAATGAAGCCGACTACACTGGCACAGTCCACAGTTTAGGGAAATATTATTATTTTTTTCCATTATTTTCCGGTATGCTGTCATCGCCACGGCTGAAACGCAGCACATGAAACACTGCTTACATTTGTATTTTATTCTGTGATAATTCTGGGGTGGCAAGTGCGGTGGCACAGCTTTTTCTTAGGGTGGCAGTTGCCACCCTGTGCCACCCCGGTAGATCTGCCCCTGCATACAGATATGGGCCATATAGTCCATAACGGCCGATTGGCATTCATAGAGATAGCCCTATTCAGTCAGAGTATTCACAGTGGAATATCTACCACACAGATGCTTTTCATACAGATACAGCCACATTCTCCACAAAACACACATACACATATATTACAAATGTTGAAAAAAAGGTTTTATTTTGTCCAAAAAGCTGATCGCTAAGTTCCGCCCCATCACATGACAGGTGTGTTACAGCGTGCGTCACAGCCCTTGGGAGAGAGCGCGAGAATTCAAATAAACAATACATGTAACTTGTTTTTGTTAATAATAATAAAAAGAATAAAAAAATTATATGAGCAACAAAAAGATTTGAGATTTATAAAAAAATGTTTTCATTCTGTGTGTAACACTATACTACAAAACCATGTGTTTTTTACAACACATATTTTACAACACATATTTGTCAACACATATTTACAAAGGAATATATGTTCATATAACAACGTTATTGCTTTGTTGGACTAAAGTACTCGATCTGTTGTTGTTCCATGGATTCTTGCCTCTCTAACAAAACCGGGATTTACAGCAGTGGATGCGTTTGTGACTTAATATTACACGAAGCTGGTATGTACTGCTTTTATATTATGGATGTTTTGATGTGTACTGCTTACACAAATTTAGCAAAAACATTCCTCGTAAGCTTTCCATCGAAAAACAGCGATCTATTGTCGATGCTTGAGGCTTAGACCTTCAGAATGATATATAGTTTGTCAAGATTAATTTTGTTTCGTTTCATTTAATCTATTTGTAAACAAAGATGTGCAAACAAGACGTGCAGCTTAACAGGTTTTAAACTATTCATTGTTGAAAACATTGGCTTGTTTTATATTTCAGGTAAATAAACTACAATCCAAAAAACTCTGTAATTCTGCTCTGGAATACTTGTCTGCTCATCTGCTGTTTTTTTACATAACTTTTCATAATGACTTTTCCTTTTAAAATTCACACACACAACCAAACACTCCAAATACCTTTGCAACGCCCAGCAACAACACAAAAAACACAGCAACATGCTATTACACCCCCAACACACTTTTATCAACCAAATATCAAGCAATCTAGCAACCACCCACAACATTCTAGCAACTGCACAGAGACACAACTGCTTTAAGACATTCTTTGTAACCACGAGCTGTCATTTTAACACTTTAAAAACACCCATGACACTGTATCAACTGCATAGCAATACCCTAGCAACACACAGTAAAAGATGGTAACAGTTTAGTACAGGGACCAATCCTCACTATTAACTAGTTGATAGCATGCCCAATATTACCATATTGGCTGTTTATTATTACTTATAAAGCACATATTCTGCATGACCATATTATCAATTCCTGATCCTACTCGATACCTAAACTTAACAACTGTCTTACAAACTATTAATAAGCAGCAAATTATGAGTTTATTGAAGCAAAGGTCATAGTTAATTTTTTTAAATAACGAGAATTGAACCTTAAAGTCCACGTGAAATTAAAATGTACTATATTTATTTTGTTAGCGCACATTGCTATTTTTGGTGGTGAAAAATTCATCCATGCAAGTCGATCCACAAAAAAAATACAAATGTTTGCCTTCATAATCTTTCATCCAAATCTCAAAATGCTCCACCCCTTTAAAATGATGGGCTTTCTCTGATGACATAAGTTTGACGGCTTGGGCATGAGCATGACATTCTTAACCACGCCCCTCCAACTGTCAGTGTAAATTTATGAATGAAATGCCTACTTTACTACATCCAATCAATTTGCAGTAGAAAAAAAACAAGCCATGCCCTCTATTTTCCTCATTAAATATTCTGTTTCTCTCAGAAGTATGTCACAATACAGAAGTAAAAACGGTCGCAAACTTCCGGTTCATGCTGACTTTAAAATAAAGTGTAACTCAAAACACCATAGCAATCAAATATTAATTAATTATTACACAGCTCTCTGAAATACTTGATTCTGTTTGGTCAGTCATGACATTCTGATGCGTGTTATTCCCCAATAAAAATGTCTTGGTTTTATATGGAACCCTCGTCCCCCGGAAGGAGGGAACGGAGAAGTCACGTCGGTGACCGAGGAATTAGGATCTCGCTTAGAGAGACCAATCCACATCGAGTGTAATTAAAAAAGCCAATGCACATTGTCATGTGATGATTGCATCCAGCTGCCGCGGATCACAGCGTGAGTATATGTAGGCAGCAGGTGCAGCGCATATTCAGGTTTTCGCTGAGGAGCCGAGCCGGTAAACCGGCTGCTCAGCGGTGGTACAGAAGCCGTGGCAACGTGACGTGACTTCTCCTTTCCCTCCTTCAGGTAACAACCGTTTAGGTGCATATGGAATATTAGTAACTGATTGTGGAAGATTAGTGGGTGATTGTAACCCTCTTGGAAAATGGCAAAGGTTTGCCGGGGAACACGACTCAGGGGTTATACCGTGGAATTTACACATATGGGATCCATTTAGGTCTCTACATATGGAACCCAGCCCTCTTCTAGTTCTCACGGATTCATCGAATGAGGGCCTGGCACCTGACACTCCACCACGTCTGGCTGCCGAGGGGATGGAGCAGCTCGACAGGGTCTACAGTAAGGACTCTCTGAAGCGGTTCTAGCAAGCCGACCCGAGGCCGGAGCCTCTCAGTTCTTCTACACATTTGAGGTGAGAACACAAGAATAAACTGGCTCCACACGAAGGCTATAGAATCTACCGAACGTGTTGGGGGTCACCCAGCCCGCAGCTCTACAAATATCTGCCAGCGAGGCGCCAAAAAGCCAGCGCCCAGGAGGATGAAACACTTCTAGTAGAGTGAGCTCTTAACCTGAATGGGCAGGGCACACCATGTGCCTGATAAGACAGGGTAATGGCATCCACTATCCAGAGGGCCATCCTCTGCTTAGAGATGGCATTCCCCTTCTGCTGGCCTTCGTGACAGACAAAGAGCTGGTCTGAGGTCCTGAAGCTTTGCGTCCTGTCAAGGTAGCATCTCAATGCTCGGACGGGACAAAGCAAAGCTAGGGCTGGGTCTGCCTCCTCATGGGGCAGTTCTTGCAGGCTCACCACCTGAACCCTGAAGGGAGTAGTGGGAAGCTTGGGCACATAGCCGGGCCGGGGTCTGAGGATTAACTGAGAGTCAGCCGGCCCAAACTCTAGGCACAAGTTGTCGACTGAAAATGCATTTAGGTCCCCTACTCACATGACGGAGGACAATGCATGCAGGAGCAGAATCTTCATTGAAAGGAACTTCAGCTCAGCTGTCTGCAAAGGCTCAAATGGGCCCTGCTGTAGTGCTCTGAGCACTAGAGACAGGTCCCAAGAGGGTATAGAAAGGGGCCATGGAGGATCTAGCCTTCTTCCCCCCTCCATAAGGAACCTGATGAACAGGTCATGCTTCCCCACTGACTTCTCTTCCACGTTGGCAGCAATCACAGCCACATAGACTTTAAGGGAGGAGGGAGAGAGCATTCGCTCCAACCCCTGCTGCAGAAAGGACAGCACAACTCTGATCGGACATTTCCGGGGGTCTTCTCAGTGAGAAGAGCACCATTTGACGTGAATGGCACGAAATTACCTCAGATACTTCTGATTCCAGAGGAAGAGGTGGCAGGTGAGTTGCAACATGCGACGGGAGTGTAGACCACCGTGTCGGTTGATGTACGCAACGGTCGCAGTGTTGTCCATGCAGACCAGCACGTGCTTGCCTCATAAGCGCCTCTTGAGATGGTTCAAGGCCAGGCATACTGCCAGCAACTCTAGGCAATTGATGTGCCAGTGAGTGCATTTTTGCCACACCCACCTCGAGACTCGGCCATAGTGCCAGTGTTGAAGCGGTCTCATATGAAGCAGTTTCAGCGGCGTGACTGCCACTGCAGCTGCCATATGCCCCAGGAGCCTTTGAAACTGTTTAAATGTGACCGCCATCCTGCTCTTGAACGTATTCAAGCAGTTCATCACCAACTGAGCACGTTCCTGCGTGAGGCGTGCTGTCTGTTTGACCAAATCCAACTCCATACCGAGAAAAGAGATCCTCTGCATCGGGGAGAGTTTGCTCTTTTCCCAGTTGACCCGAAGGTCTAACTGGCTGAGGTGCAAGAGCAAAGTCCCTGTGTTCACACAACTGATCCTGAGACTGAGTTAGTATGAGCAACGAGGGCAGCCTTCACAACTTTCGTGAAGACACAGTGGGATACAGGGACAACCCGAAGGGCAGGACCTTGTACTTATATACCCAACCTTCAAACGCAAACTGCGTTTGCGTTTGTGGCACGGAAGGATCGACGCATGGAAGTACGCGTCCTTCAGGTCGATCTTGGGGATGGATGCACCCAAAGATGTGCTTCTGCGTGACCATATTGAACAGAAGCTTGTGAAGTGCCCGGTTAAAGACGCACAGATCCAAGTTTGGTCTTAACCCACTGCCTTTCTTGGATACAATGAAGTAAGGGCTGTAAATCCCCATCCTCATATCAGCTGGGTGGACCAGCTCTATCGCATCCTTCGCAAGTAGGACTACGATCTCTGCAATAACCAATGGAACCACCAATTTAATTGGAGTGAGGCAGTGATGGGGAACGCAGGGACCCGGCCGGGCGTCTCGTTACCGGTCCGAAGCGGGGTCAGCATGTGTGTAACACTTACCTGCGTTCGGGCAGAGGGTGCGTGAGTAGTACGATTGATCACACACTTGAACCACCCACAGCTGCTCACTGGCAAGAGAGGAGGGTAAGTGTGAATTGAGTCTGGCTCGTCCACAACTTCCCGTCCCCTCTGGGGACCCAGAGATAGAGGAAATTGCTCTTTTGTTGAGGTTTTGGTGGAAAAAGAAACGAAAGATTAAAAAGAACCATCTCCCAAAGAACATCCTCCTCAATCTCCGGGTCGCCCGTCTCAGGGCCTCTTGTTTTTCCGCTTGCCGCCAGGTTTGGCGGGGGCCTGGACGGGCGGTAAATTAGCTCTTACTTACCACCCATAACACCCTAGCAACTGCATGGTGACACGCTATATATACACTCCTAGTAAGCACAAGCTGTCTCCAAGTAAAGACCAAGAACCCACTAGCAAATGCACATTAACAATTTCAAAACACTCAGAACACCATATGAACTGTATAGAAATACCCTTGAAACACACTTAAAACATGTAATGTCCTAGCAACCGCCTGAAACGCCCTGGAATCTGCATAGAATCACACCTAGAAACTACATGCTCAGAAAAAAAAGGTACAAAATCGTTTTTAAATGGTACACATATGTACCATTGAAGTACTAATATGTACTTTTAAAGGGTCACTTTATTTTGATTGTCCACTTTAGACATTCTACTAATAGTAAGTAACTTTGCAAATACAGGTTCATGTCAACTAGCAGTCATTAGAGTATTAGTAGACTGTCTGCTTAATATCTTCTAATACTTTATTTCAATGGGTCCACAACATACAACAAAAAAATTACATTTGCAAGTATAGATCAACTTATTCAACTAACCCTAAACCTAACCCAACAGTTTACTCTGAGAGTTAGTAGACACAGTTTCAAATTAATGAGAATTAGTTTACATGTAGTTGCAAAGTTAAAGTTAGTAGAATATCTAAAGTGTACTATCAATATAAAGTGTAACCTTTTAAAGTTATAGTATGTATCTTTAAAGGAATAGTTCACCCCAACATGAAAATTACCTCATTATTTACTCCCCCTTTAGCCATCCTAGGTGTATATAATTATCTTCTTTCAGATGAATACAATCAGAGTTATATTAAACAAATATATATCCTGGCTCTTCCAAGTTTTATAATAGCAGTAAATGGGGGCTGATGCTACACCTACATCCTACTTCATCCGCTGGAACGCCACTCTCTCGTGAGCGTGTGTACAACAGTTAGCAGAAGCTAGAGAATACAGTTTATAAAGTTTTAAATATGGATATTATTGTCACACAAACGCATCGATTCACTTCAGAAGGCCTTTATTCAGCCCCTGGATCCATGTGGAGTTATTTTTATGATGGAACTCTTTATTTTGCTTCAAAATATCAACAGCCATTCAATTCCATTAAAAAGCTTGGAAGAGCAAGGCCAATATTTAATATAACTCTGATTGTATTCGTCTGGAAGAAGAAATTCATATACTCCTAAGATGCCTTGAGGGTGAGTGAATCATGGAGTCATTTTCATTTTTGGGTAAACAATCTTTATCTATCTAATATACCCCATTTTATGAGTAAATAAATTACAAAAGGGTACCACCTCCAGTTGCATCTTTTGTACCTTTTTTTCAGAGAGTGTACCTACAGTTGTCCTTTAGCAATCACCCAGATCAAAGCTGCTAGAAACCACAAACCAAACCACTTAAAACACTCAGAACCTTAGCAACCACATGGAGCAACAAATTAAAAACACTTTTAACAGATGCATAGCAATATTTTAAACAATATCAAACTTAACACCCTGGCAACCACTCATAACAGCCAATAAATCACATTGGCTTGATAACCACCTACACCAGCCTAAAATGGTGATGAGTTTGCACTGACAACAAACAACACAAATGCGCAAACAGAAGGCATATTGTGCTGTAAGGGTCAGTTCAGCATGTGTTTAAGAGTCAAGGATCAGTGTATGTTCATGATCTCACTCCTCGGCTATATGATCAGTGTTTGGGCTCCAGTGTTTGGGTGAAGACTGTAGTCACACTGACCCTCAGCTTTGGCTCAACTCTTTAACCCAAACACTCTCACTCTTTACATTGGCATCTGCAACTGAAATAAAACTACAAACTTCAATATCATTTTTCACAAAGCTGCTGTGAATTGTGAAATATTTCCATTTGTTGAGAGCTGGGCTGGATGTGATGGGAATATGTGTGTGTGTGGTCAAAGTTGCTCCTGCAGTCTCGTAATGAGACGTTCTCACATTATTATACAATATTATTTATTCTTTGTGTTTTGATATCCAGCAATAGATATCAAAGGCTGTTGTTGCATCTGCACATACTGTTATCTTCTGTCTTTCTTTCTTAAACACACACATTTTAACTAGTTATACAAATGCTTTGACTTTATTGTTTTTTATATAAAGCTAATTAATCACGATGACTTCATATTATCACAGAAATAAAAGAAAACATAGCTGCACTACAGAACATTGGCCTCCCTATCGCCATCTGTGGTTGAAACGTAAAACTACACATTACTTGTGGAGTAATTATTTTAAGTCGTGTGCTTTTGTGCGGATGAGTCTGGTGATTTGGAGAATCTGTGGTTACCACATCAATGCGGATCTGCTCCACCAAGAACCACTGACAGTAAGAAGAACGTTCAACAAAGTGTATATCATGAAAAACGTCATAAGTAAGCCTCATATTTGCCGGTATGGTTTTGATACCGCCGTTTCTTTCGACAAAGAGTGATTCTCCAGAGGTCAATGAGGGATGTCGTTTATAACATTAGTGGCAATACAGATTATTTATTGGCATTGATGATTCCATCAAGAACCTTTAACATCCATGCAACCTTTCCATTCCATAAAATGTTCTTCACACTTAGAAAAAGGGGGTTATTTTAAGAAATGTTTACTGAAAGGTTCTTTGGGGAACCAACAATTATTCTTTCTATGTCATCACTGCCAAAACCTCCTTTTACATTTACATTTAGCAGACAATTTTTTGTCAGTATGTTTTTCTTTTAAAACCTTAATTTGTAAACGTGTTGTTAACAAAAATCTATGGGGGATTTTGATCGTTGAAAATGACCCAAAATTTATGTTTTGTCAGACCTAACTAAATTAAATATTAACCCCACAGTATAGCTAAGCAAATTCTCTTTCACGCATGCAAACTATCTATGAAGTTTATGTCTCTGGTTTGTCCATTGCTGCTCTCTGACTGTATAATTCTGACCCTTTATAATCTAATTAAATCTCACATTAGAGAGAAGGACGGAGATAAAGCCCCTGCAGGCGAGCCAGTGGCTAACTAAAGCTTCACATTACACACACTCATTCAGCCTTCACACACACTACCACTGCTTTCTGGAGAACTTTGAAAATGTTATTTCCAGTCATACTGCATTATGAAATTATACGGTTTGAAGGGATGATCTTTTATTATTGCTTGTTATTCTGTGATTTTATACATTCTAATATTTGGCAGTATTGTACTATCATGCCAAAATACCATTTTGAATTTTTATTTTTATTTTTTTTATTTATATATTCTAGTTGCTTGAAAACAAATACACAAAACATGAGTATCTACGAGTCTTTCAGAAATAGTGAGTGTGCTCTTAAAAAGTGCACTTTGTAATAAAGTCATATTAAACATTTTACTTTAAAGTACATTTAAATAATTATGTTTTACTAATCTTGTCATACTTTCAAGAAGTTCACTTATTTTACTGTGTTGACTTAAATACTAAATCACATGTAAAGTACTTGATTATAATTTTTACTGTAGTGTGTTATTTGATATTACATTAAAATTAATATATTTTAAAAGTACTTAGTTGCTACTTCATCATTACTAAAGTATAATTACAAATACATGACTTACAAATTTTAATAGAAATTACAATAAAGTATATTTTAGTTTACCATAAATGCTTGTCAGTACATTCAGCAATATTTCAAAGACAATATACGTCATTATGTAACATGAGTGAGTATATGTAATTAAATGTGAAACCTCTTCCGGCACTGCACAGATGAGTGTCTGTGTTTGTTTGTTTTGTCTTGTTTATTTGGTATTTGAAACCTATTGGAGCCTTCAAAGATGTGTCTTGCAGTGCTTTTGTATGGGCTAAAGTTCACTGCTTATTTGCTGTTACCAGCCACAACGCAGATCTTAACAACAACAACAACAGGAGAGCATGCCGCTACAGCTGAGCCAATCGGTCCCGTTGCAGGTGTTTTTCGCTATAGCCGGGAGCAACTTTGGCAGTTGAGACAACATGGTGATCAAATTTCACTGGAATTACCAAGAGAGTGTACGAGGGGGATTACAACAAAAAGGCGATAGAGGAGAGGTCGGCATGCCGGGGTGAGGCGGAAGGCCCAGGCCTGTGGTAAAAAACTGCCAATAAAGTATCTACCGACAGTGATACTTGCCAATACATGGTCTCTTTCCAAGCAACTACCAGAACTTCAGTTGGCTGTGAGATATTTCACTGAGTATAGAGACTCAGTGTATTGTTTACTGTGTTTTACAGAAAAATGGCTTAAAGACACGATTGACAACTCTTTACTTCGGGTCGCGGGTTTCACTGATCTTGTGAGAACTGATCATGATCCACAGGTAAAGGGGTAGAAAGTTGGAGGAGGTGTATGTGTCTACATAAATGAGAGATGGTGCAAGAACTACACATTGCTTGAGTCTTACTGTTCTGAAGACATTGAACTTCTATCCTTGTCATTTAGACCCTTTCACCTCCCTAAGGAGTTTGGACAATTGTTTATTACTATCGTCTATATCAGGGGTCATCTAACTTGATCCTGAAGGGCCGGTGTCCTGCAAAGTTTAGCTCCAACTTGCCTCAACACACCTGCCTGGAAGTTTGAAGTATACCTAGTAAGACCTCGATTAGCTGCTTCAGGTGTGTTTGATCAGGTTTGGAGTAAAACCCTGCAGGACACCGGTCCTCCAGAACTGAACTTGGTGATCCCTGGTCTATATTTGTCCACGGCGAACTTCAGGGTGTCACGGATTGACTCCAGGAAAACAATGAAGATCCAAGTGCAGCTTAATTGTGGTTCAAACAATAATCCAAACACAAAGCAACAGGCAAAAATATTGACAAAAACTAATCCATAAAGACAGAGTAACAGAAACGCAATGTAACAGCTCCAATACTGCAGCAACAAAAGACTAAGTGAACATGATACAAATAGTGACGACCTTAGTTAATGACCTACATCTGTTGATCATCAGAAAGAATAGAAAGACAGGACAAGGATCATGGGAAATAGAGTCTGTGACATTAAGCAGTGAATGGTGAAAGGGACATCAAGTGGCCAGTCCAGAGCACAGCAACTAGACACTGTGACATTACCCCTCCTCCAAGGAGCGAATTCCAGATGCTCCACCAGAAAATACAAAAGTTCAGGTGGAAGGTGGAAAGGAGGTAGACCAGGGGGAGGGATGGTGGGCCAGGTCCATGTAATGGAAGAGGGCCCAGAAACAGAGGCTGTTTCAGAGGCCTGGGTGGGGAACTGAGCGGGATTTACAGTAATTGAATGTAGGGGAAAAGGTAATTATAACATTGGAAAAATGTGTAGGACCTTTACAATGGTTAATACAAGGAAGGCAGTGGGTCCTGATAGAATAATTGGAAGGATACTTAGGGAGTGTAGTGTTACTTAGGATTTAGACTTTAAATGCAGACCTTGAGCCAAAAACTCATCACCAAACACCGATGACTTGTACATTAATTATATGGACAAACGTACTGGGACACCCCTTCTTTAGAAGAGAAAAAGGCACTTCTAAACTGGGGCAACAAATAAATCCATGTACTTAAAAAAATTATTTCCACCTCTGTTGCAACAGTTTTAAAGTGTATGAAATTACTGTACCCATATGTACAAGTCATTGGTGTTTGGTGATGAGTTTTTGGCTCAAGGTCTGCATTTAAAGTCACACCAGAGGTGTTCAGCTGGGATTAGGACTTGTCTTTCTGCAGACCAGTCAAGTTCTTCCACACTGACTGAATCATCATTTCTCTTTGATCCTTATCTTATACACAGAGACACTGTCATGTTAGAATAGAAAAGAGTCCAAATTGTTGCGATAAAATTAGAAGCACACAATTCCCTAGAATATCATTATATGCTTAAACATTAAGATTGTAATCATGGAAATTACTAAAGTAGTCAAACCTTTCCTTAGAAGGGGGTGCCACAATACCTTTGGCAATATAGTGTATATATTTGAATACACTGGAACATGTGTTTTTCTGCAAACATGCTCTTTATTAATCTAACTCGCACAAAAGACACAGATTCTGTATTGCTCAAATAGCATTGAAATCCATGGGAACTGCCAACAACGACATGCAAATCTTCAATAATTCAATACTGAAACAAGGTACGTAAAGAGGGAGTCTCTGATGATTCACACTAATCACACATTCCCATGAGCCCCCTCTCTCTAGACAGAAGAAATGGAAGACAGTGAGACACAAAAGCATGGTGGTGTTTGGGAGGGACACATACAGCAGCATATATTGAGCATCAGGGGGTTTTGTGTGTGTGTGTGTGTGTGCGTGTGTGTGTGTGTGTGTGTGTGTGTGTGTGTGTGTGTGTGTTTATTGACCCTCTGTCTCCCCCCTGCTGTTCGGCCCGGCCTGCAGCGCTAATTTAATTCACAGAGAACAAGTGGCCATTAATGAAGCTGAAAATGATGTACACAGTGAGAGCACACATACCAATGAGACTGACAGACAGACTCCAGCAGCGGACAGCAAGAGAAACCTGAGGAACCTCACAGGAGGTTCTATTGTGCTGTCCATCTGTAAAGGGAAGCAATAAACAACCTGGGTATGCTAAGCTGCTAAATGACTAGTATGTTAAGCTGCTAAAGTAAAGTAAAGTAAAGTAAATAATCTCCAAGGATCACAGCTGGAGAATTGCAGAAAATAGTTGAGTCTCGGGTTAAGAAAACATAAAAATATGGTCAAACAGAACCTACATCTCCACATGTTGTTCGGGGGGGGGGAATTAAAATCCTAAAAATTATCCTAGCTCATCCAAAAGCAAAGTCCAGCATATTCAGTTATCAGACACGACTGGAACTTCAAATGGGACTGGCTTCTATGGTCAAGTGAAACTAAAGAAAACATTTTTTAGTGGTTTGGTAAAAAAAGTACCCCATCTATACAATGAAATATGCTGCTGTATTTTTTTGTGTTGTGGGCCTATATGTCTGCTGGAGGTCCTGGATATCTTGTTTAGACACATGGCATCATGGATAGTAATACAATATCAACAGATAAAAAAATCAGTGACTGACTCTGTTAGAAATCTTTTAATGTGCCATGTGTGGATCTTCCAACCGTACAATAATCCAAACATAAACCTAAAAACAACACAAAAATGGGTCTCTTAACACAAAACCATGCTTTTGCTGGCCATACCAGTCCTCTGACCTGAACCCTGTAGAAAACGAGAGAGGAGAACTGAAGAGAAGAAGCTGTGAATCTGAAGGATCTGGAGTGATTCTGGATGAAGGAATGGTCTCTGATCTCTTGTCAGGTGTTCGTTAACCTCATTAGGCATTACAGGAGAACATTCAGAGCTGTTAAACTGGCAAATGGAGGTTTCAAAAAGTATTGAATAAAGGGGTGCCGTTAATTGTGGCCAATGTGTATGAGAGAAAAACATTTCATAATAACATTTCCCCTTATTTTAAATTCTTATCCTCCTAGATTTTTGTTTGTTAGATTAACAATGCAGATTAATTTTCACAGCCTTCTTTGATCGTATTTACCAAAGGTGCAAATATTTTTGGCCATGACTGTACCTTTTTTGATGTTTGGGCTATTTTGCTTCCATCACATGTATTTTTTCAGGCTAATGGTGTCACGAGAGATGAGGTCGAGGACTCAAATGCAGAGAAATAGTTATCTTTAATAATAAAATAAAACAAAGAAGAACAAAAACCACCCCGAAGGGGAAAAACAAGCAGGCAGGCATAAAACTGGAGCACAGTCAACATGAAACACTCACGTAACGCACGACACATGAAAGACAACGGATCAGCACAGGACTGCAGACACAAGGAGACTATATAGGGAGACAAACGAGGGTAACGAGGGAGACACTGAAACAATGATTAAGTAACAAGATGGGAGGGGACAGACAATCGACATGGGAGCACATGGCACCAAACAAACAACAAGCCATGTGCTCAAAACACAGAGACATCTGGTGGCCAGCCTGGGTACACCAGCAGGACCGTGACATAACCCCCCCTTTAAGGAGCGGATCCCAGACGCTCCACACACACCAAACAGAAAAATGTCTAGGAGGGAGGTGGGCCAGGCCCGTGGAGTGGAAGAGGGCCTGGAGCAATGGGCACACAGGGGTGCCAGGGTGGGGCTGGCCCTGGAGTGGGCTCTGTGGGCTTCCGGACCGGAGTGGGCTCTGGAGCATAGTCTGTGTGCTCCCGGACTGGAGCGGGCTCTGGAGCGGACTGCGTGGGCTCCCGGAACGGAGCGGGCTCTGGAGCGGACTGCGTGGGCTCCCGGAACGGAGCGGGCTCTGGAGCGGACTCCGTGGGCTCCCGGAACGGAGCGGGCTCTGGAGCGGACTGCGTGGGCTCCCGGAACGGAGCGGGCTCTGGAGCGGACTGCGTGGGCTCCCGGAACGGAGCGGGCTCTGGAGCGGACTGCGTGGGCTCCCGGAACGGAGCGGGCTCTGGAGCGGACTCCGTCGGCTCCCGGAACGGAGCGGGCTCTGGAGCGGACTGCGTGGGCTCCCGGAACGGAGCGGGCTCTGGAGCGGACTGCGTGGGCTCCCGGAACGGAGCGGGCTCTGAAGCGGACTCCGTCGGCTCCCGGAACGGAGCGGGCTCTGGAGCGGACTCTGTCGGCTCCCGGAACGGAGCGGGCTCTGGAGCAGACTCCGTCGGCTCCGGGCCTCTGGGCACTCGGCTCCGGAACGGAGCGGGCTTTGGAGCGGACTCTGTCGGCTCCCGGAACGGAGCGGGCTCTGGAGCAGACTCTGACGGCTCCCGGAATGGAGCGGGCTCTGTCGGCTCCCGGAAAGGAGCAGGCTCTGGAGCGGACTCTGTCGGCTCCCGGAACGGAGCGGGCTCTGGAGCGGACTCTGTCGGCTCCCGGAACGGAGCGGGCTCTGGAGCAGACTCCGTCGGCTCCCGGAACGGAGCGGGCTCTGGAGCGGACTCTGTCGGCTCCCGGAACGGAGCGGGCTCTGGAGCGGACTGCGTGGGCTCCCGGAACGGAGCGGGCTCTGAAGCGGACTCCGTCGGCTCCCGGAACGGAGCGGGCTCTGGAGCGGACTCTGTCGGCTCCCGGAACGGAGCGGGCTCTGGAGCAGACTCCGTCGGCTCCCGGAACGGAGCGGGCTCTGGAGCGGACTCTGTCGGCTCCCGGAACGGAGCGGGCTTTGGAGCGGACTCTGTCGGCTCCCGGAACGGAGCGGGCTCTGGAGCGGACTCTGACGGCTCCCGGAACGGAGCGGGCTCTGGAGCAGAGTCCGTGGGCTCCCGAATCCGAGCGTAATGCTTGGGCTCCCGGACCGGAGCGGAATGCGTGGGCTCCCGGACCGGAGCAGAATGCGTCGGCTCCCGGAACGGAGCGGACTCTGTCGGCTCCCGGAAAGGAGCAGGCTCTGGAGCGGACTCTGTCGGCTCCCGGAACGGAGCGGGCTCTGGAGCGGACTCTGTCGGCTCCCGGAACGGAGCGGGCTCTGGAGCGGACTCTGTCGGCTCCCGGAACGGAGCGGGCTCTGGAGCGGACTCTGTCGGCTCCCGGAACGGAGCGGGCTCTGGAGCGGACTCTGTCGGCTCCCGGAACGGAGCGGGCTCTGTCGGCTCCCGGAACGGAGCGGGCTCTGGAGGCTCCCGGAACGGAGCGGGCTCTGGAGGCTCCCGGAACGGAGCGGGCTCTGGAGCAGACTCTGACGGCTCCCGGAATGGAGCGGGCTCTGGAGCAGAGTCCGTGGGCTCCCGAATCGGAGCGGAATGCGTGGGCTCCCGGACCGGAATGCGTGGGCTCCCGGACCGGAGCGGAATGCGTGGGCTCCCGGACCGGAGCGGAATGCGTGGGCTCCCGGACCGGAATGCGTGGGCTCCCGGACAGGAGCGGAATGCGTGGGCTCCCGGACAGGAGCGGACTCCGTGGGCTCCCGGAACGGAGCGGGCTCTGGAGCGGACTGCGTGGGCTCCCGGAACGGAGCGGGCTCTGGAGTGGACTGCGTGGGCTCCCGGAACGGAGCGGGCTCGTGGACTGGAGCGGGCTCTGCAGCTAACTCCACCCTGAAGGCTGAGCCGCTTAAATTCAGAGCCAGGTTGATGTAGTCCTCCAGCAACTCCTCTGGGACCCAGTAAGGCATCCGGGATTTGAAGGGCTCTGCCAGGCCTCCCCAGAAGACGACCATGAGGCAGGTATTCTCCATCGCCGACTGACGAGCGACTCCCAAGAAGTGCCTGGCGTACTCCTCAATTTTCCCGTCTCCCTGACGGATGTTGAAGAGCCTCCCCTCTGGACCCAGCCTTGCTGGCTAATTCTCTGCTGAGTCCTCTCTTGGCTGATCCGTTCTGTCACGAGAGATGAGGTCGAGGACTCAAATGCAGAGAAATAGTTATCTTTAATAATAAAATAAAACAAAGAAGAACAAAAACCACCCCGAAGGGGAAAAACAAGCAGGCAGGCAGGCAGGCATAAAACTGGAGCACAGTCAACATGAAACACTCACGTAACGCACGACACATGAAAGACAACGGATCAGCACAGGACTGCAGACACAAGGAGACTATATAGGGAGACAAACGAGGGTAACGAGGGAGACACAGCTGGAGCCACTGAAACAATGATTAAGTAACAAGATGGGAGGGGACAGACAATCGACATGGGAGCACATGGCACCAAACAAACAACAAGCCATGTGCTCAAAACACAGAGACATCTGGTGGCCAGCCTGGGTACACCAGCAGGACCGTGACAAATGGAAATAAATATTTCCAAAATTGTGTAATACAGAGTCCGTGGGCTCCCGAATCCGAGCGTAATGCTTGGGCTCCCGGACCGGAGCGGAATGCGTGGGCTCCCGGACCGGAGCAGAATGCGTCGGCTCCCGGAACGGAGCGGACTCTGTCGGCTCCCGGAAAGGAGCAGGCTCTGGAGCGGACTCTGTCGGCTCCCGGAACGGAGCGGGCTCTGGAGCGGACTCTGTCGGCTCCCGGAACGGAGCGGGCTCTGGAGCGGACTCTGTCGGCTCCCGGAACGGAGCGGGCTCTGGAGCGGACTCTGTCGGCTCCCGGAACGGAGCGGGCTCTGGAGCGGACTCTGTCGGCTCCCGGAACGGAGCGGGCTCTGGAGCGGACTCTGTCGGCTCCCGGAACGGAGCGGGCTCTGTCGGCTCCCGGAACGGAGCGGGCTCTGGAGGCTCCCGGAACGGAGCGGGCTCTGGAGCAGACTCTGACGGCTCCCGGAATGGAGCGGGCTCTGGAGCGGACTCTGTCGGCTCCCGGAACGGAGCGGGCTCTGGAGCGGACTCTGTCGGCTCCCGGAACGGAGCGGGCTCTGGAGCGGACTCTGTCGGCTCCCGGAACGGAGCGGGCTCTGGAGCGGACTCTGTCGGCTCCCGGAACGGAGCGGGCTCTGGAGCGGACTCTGTCGGCTCCCGGAACGGAGCGGGCTCTGTCGGCTCCCGGAACGGAGCGGGCTCTGGAGGCTCCCGGAACGGAGCGGGCTCTGGAGGCTCCCGGAACGGAGCGGGCTCTGGAGCAGACTCTGACGGCTCCCGGAATGGAGCGGGCTCTGGAGCAGAGTCCGTGGGCTCCCGAATCGGAGCGGAATGCGTGGGCTCCCGGACCGGAATGCGTGGGCTCCCGGACCGGAGCGGAATGCGTGGGCTCCCGGACCGGAGCGGAATGCGTGGGCTCCCGGACCGGAATGCGTGGGCTCCCGGACAGGAGCGGAATGCGTGGGCTCCCGGACAGGAGCGGACTCCGTGGGCTCCCGGAACGGAGCGGGCTCTGGAGCGGACTGCGTGGGCTCCCGGAACGGAGCGGGCTCTGGAGTGGACTGCGTGGGCTCCCGGAACGGAGCGGGCTCGTGGACTGGAGCGGGCTCTGCAGCTAACTCCACCCTGAAGGCTGAGCCGCTTAAATTCAGAGCCAGGTTGATGTAGTCCTCCAGCAACTCCTCTGGGACCCAGTAAGGCATCCGGGATTTGAAGGGCTCTGCCAGGCCTCCCCAGAAGACGACCATGAGGCAGGTATTCTCCATCGCCGACTGACGAGCGACTCCCAAGAAGTGCCTGGCGTACTCCTCAATTTTCCCGTCTCCCTGACGGATGTTGAAGAGCCTCCCCTCTGGACCCAGCCTTGCTGGCTAATTCTCTGCTGAGTCCTCTCTTGGCTGATCCGTTCTGTCACGAGAGATGAGGTCGAGGACTCAAATGCAGAGAAATAGTTATCTTTAATAATAAAATAAAACAAAGAAGAACAAAAACCACCCCGAAGGGGAAAAACAAGCAGGCAGGCAGGCAGGCATAAAACTGGAGCACAGTCAACATGAAACACTCACGTAACGCACGACACATGAAAGACAACGGATCAGCACAGGACTGCAGACACAAGGAGACTATATAGGGAGACAAACGAGGGTAACGAGGGAGACACAGCTGGAGCCACTGAAACAATGATTAAGTAACAAGATGGGAGGGGACAGACAATCGACATGGGAGCACATGGCACCAAACAAACAACAAGCCATGTGCTCAAAACACAGAGACATCTGGTGGCCAGCCTGGGTACACCAGCAGGACCGTGACAAATGGAAATAAATATTTCCAAAATTGTGTAATACAGAGTCCGTGGGCTCCCGAATCCGAGCGTAATGCTTGGGCTCCCGGACCGGAGCGGAATGCGTGGGCTCCCGGACCGGAGCAGAATGCGTCGGCTCCCGGAACGGAGCGGACTCTGTCGGCTCCCGGAAAGGAGCAGGCTCTGGAGCGGACTCTGTCGGCTCCCGGAACGGAGCGGGCTCTGGAGCGGACTCTGTCGGCTCCCGGAACGGAGCGGGCTCTGGAGCGGACTCTGTCGGCTCCCGGAACGGAGCGGGCTCTGGAGCGGACTCTGTCGGCTCCCGGAACGGAGCGGGCTCTGGAGCGGACTCTGTCGGCTCCCGGAACGGAGCGGGCTCTGGAGCGGACTCTGTCGGCTCCCGGAACGGAGCGGGCTCTGTCGGCTCCCGGAACGGAGCGGGCTCTGGAGGCTCCCGGAACGGAGCGGGCTCTGGAGCAGACTCTGACGGCTCCCGGAATGGAGCGGGCTCTGGAGCAGAGTCCGTGGGCTCCCGAATCGGAGCGGAATGCGTGGGCTCCCGGACCGGAATGCGTGGGCTCCCGGACCGGAGCGGAATGCGTGGGCTCCCGGACCGGAGCGGAATGCGTGGGCTCCCGGACCGGAATGCGTGGGCTCCCGGACAGGAGCGGAATGCGTGGGCTCCCGGACAGGAGCGGACTCCGTGGGCTCCCGGAACGGAGCGGGCTCTGGAGCGGACTGCGTGGGCTCCCGGAACGGAGCGGGCTCTGGAGTGGACTGCGTGGGCTCCCGGAACGGAGCGGGCTCGTGGACTGGAGCGGGCTCTGCAGCTAACTCCACCCTGAAGGCTGAGCCGCTTAAATTCAGAGCCAGGTTGATGTAGTCCTCCAGCAACTCCTCTGGGACCCAGTAAGGCATCCGGGATTTGAAGGGCTCTGCCAGGCCTCCCCAGAAGACGACCATGAGGCAGGTATTCTCCATCGCCGACTGACGAGCGACTCCCAAGAAGTGCCTGGCGTACTCCTCAATTTTCCCGTCTCCCTGACGGATGTTGAAGAGCCTCCCCTCTGGACCCAGCCTTGCTGGCTAATTCTCTGCTGAGTCCTCTCTTGGCTGATCCGTTCTGTCACGAGAGATGAGGTCGAGGACTCAAATGCAGAGAAATAGTTATCTTTAATAATAAAATAAAACAAAGAAGAACAAAAACCACCCCGAAGGGGAAAAACAAGCAGGCAGGCAGGCAGGCATAAAACTGGAGCACAGTCAACATGAAACACTCACGTAACGCACGACACATGAAAGACAACGGATCAGCACAGGACTGCAGACACAAGGAGACTATATAGGGAGACAAACGAGGGTAACGAGGGAGACACAGCTGGAGCCACTGAAACAATGATTAAGTAACAAGATGGGAGGGGACAGACAATCGACATGGGAGCACATGGCACCAAACAAACAACAAGCCATGTGCTCAAAACACAGAGACATCTGGTGGCCAGCCTGGGTACACCAGCAGGACCGTGACAAATGGAAATAAATATTTCCAAAATTGTGTAATACAAAATAATTGCTTTTAATGCACTGTGATTAATCAGTGGGGAAAAGTATAGTGATATCTATCAGTTAAAATAAAATAAAAAACAACAAAAAAATACTAGTGTATAGGAAGGTTTCCATAAAATGACCCATTTGTCATTTTACACAGAGACATGTGTTTCATGCTGCTCTTTTTTCATAAAAAGAAAGCATATTTATCCACCAAGGATTGTCAAGCCTTTAAAAGGACAGAATACAAATAAAGTTACATTAAAGTTTCATTAGTTTCACAGTTTCATTAAAGTTAGAGGACATACAAGTTTTCCCGTTTGTCCATTTCTGTCACTCCAGTTTTTTTGTCAATAAAATTGCATTTTGTTAAATAAAAATATTCTGACATTTTATCAAAACCATATATAAATGTGGTTTTGTATATGACTACAAACATTTGGTGTTTGTACCACACACACACGCACGCACGCACGCACGCACACACACACACACACACACACACAGGCTCATATTTTATATTTGTTGCCCAAAGTGTGTGAGAAGTTTTGACCTCTGCTCATGGAGGTTTTAATATCTGTCTGATCCCTCTCAATGATGCAATATCTATGCCATTCATATTTTAAGACTTCATAAAAGTGCTTTTGTGTTTATGTAGGCAGTTTACCCGCAGTCAGACTATCCATGCGCAGCCTTATTAAAACTATAAATGTGTGAGGACTGAGAGAGCTGATAGATGACTAAAGTATTCACATATGTTTATTTACAGTGAACATCACGTTTCATGGACACATCAAAGGAGTAATAAATTCATAAATGAATGCTTTTAAAGCTTGGAAGAGTTGAAATTAACAGCGTTGTTCGGGCTTCAGGTGTGGAGTGTGTTGAACTGTCAACTGGCTTTGATGTTTTAAGGCCTGTTCATACCAAATTCACATCAGAACCATTTATTCATTTAGCACAACAGTTTTGTTGTCAGGCTCTGAGAAAGATTCACATGTTGAGATGAAAGTGACAATGTTCCAGTCACAGTATTGAATTAAAATTCACCCTACCATCCGAATGTTGCAACAGAAATTGAGAATCAGACCTGGTAACCCTTTTCCAATCTTTTCTTGTCCACTTTTGGTAAATCGTGTGATTTGTACACTCAGTGTCCTGTTCTTCGCTGACAGGAGCGGCACCCGGTGTGTCTTCTGCTTCAAGTTTCACTGTGTTCAGAGATGCGCTTCTGCAAACTTTGTTTGTAACAAGTTATTACCAGCTTGAACCAGTCTCACCATTCTCCTCTGACCATTTTCTAGGCATTTTTACCCCCTTAACTACCGTGGGATATTTTATTTGGTAACACTTTATTTTGATAGTCCACTTTCGATATTCTACTAACAGTAAGTAACTTTGCAACTACATGTCAACTAGCAGTCATTAGAGTATTAGTCAAGTCAAGTCAAGTCACCTTTATTTATATAGCGCCTTTAACAATACAAATTGTAACAAAGCACTGCACAATATCAAAATAGGCAAATTTTGTCAATAATGTAAAATGACAGGATTTAACACTCAATTATCTGATGAATGCATTTCATTATTGAATTTAGTAATGGCATTGTCCAGCTTAGTTCAGTTTAAATAATATCTGTGCAATCAAGTCGATGATTGTGCTGGAAATGAAGTGTCCCCAACTGAGCAAGCCAGAGGCGACAGCGGCAAGGAACGAAAACTCCATCAGTGACAGAATGGAGAAAAAACCTTGGGAGAAACCAGGCTCAGTCGGGGGGCCAGTTCCCCTCCGGCCAGACGAATCAGTAGTTTGTTCCAACTGCAGCAAAGTCAGAGTGTAAGTGGTCCACTGGTTCCGGGGGTCTTTCCCCGATGGATGTCTAGGTGACGAGGTCCTCACTGGAGATCTGTCTCTGGGGCTCATCTCGGAGGTCCTCGGAGGGGTTGTCATCGTCAGGTGTTCGGTCATCTCTATCGTTTAAGGGTAGGATCCAGACTGAAGCTTAGTAACATAGAAACAGTAAGACAATTAGCGTAGCAGCGGCTCCATCCAGGATAACCCTGGATGAAATTATCAGTATAACCCAAGCTAAAGCATAATAATGTGCATTTGTTCAGATATACCTGCAGTACAAGATTGTGAGATGCATTATATGAATGCTTGGCTAAAGAGATGCGTCTTTAATCTAGATTTAAACAGAGAGAGTGTGTCTGAACCCCGAACGTTTTCAGGAAGGCTATTCCAGAGTTTAGGAGCCAGATATGAAAAAGTTCTACCTCCTTTTGTGGACTTTGCTATCCTAGGTACTACCAAGAGTCCAGAGTTTTGCGACCTAAGGGAGCGGGTTGGATTGTAGCGTGATAAAAGATTAGTTAGGTACGCAGGAGCTAAATCATTTAGGGCTTTATAGGCAAGTAATAATATTTTGTAACTGATACGAAACTTAATAGGTAGCCAGTGCAGAGACTGTAAAATTGGAGTAATATGGTCATATTTTCTTGACCTGGTAAGGACTCTAGCCGCAGCATTTTATACTATCTGTAGCTTGTTTATTGAAGATGCAGGACAACCACCTAGCAGTGCATTACAATAGTCCAGTCTAGAGGTCATGAATGCATGAACTAACTTTTCTGCATCAGAAACACTTAACATGTTCCGTAGCTTGGCAATGTTTCTAAGATGGAAGAATGCTGTTTTTGTAACATTGGAAATATGATTTTCAAAAGATAGGTTGCTGTCTAATATAACACCCAGGTTTTTAACTGTAGAGGAAGTAACATTACATCCGTCTAGTTGCAAATTGTAATCCAAGAGATTCTGTCCTCGGTCTTATCTGAATTTAATAGGAGAAAATTACTGGTCATCCAATCTTTTATATTTTTAACACACTCTGTTAGCTTAGATAGTTTAGAAGTTTCATCTGGTTTTGTTGAGATATATAGTTGAGTGTCATCAGCATAACAATGGAAACTAATCCCGTATTTTCTAATAATATTACCAAGGGGCAGCATATATAATGAAAATAATAGAGGACCTAGGACAGATCCTTGTGGTACTCCATACTTTACTGGTGATAATTGAGATGACTCCCCGTTTAAATAAACAAAGTGGTAGCGATCGGACAGGTAGGATCTAAACCAGCTTAGAGCCTGCCCTTGAACACCTGTATAGTTTTGTAATCGATCTATCAGTATGTCATGATCTATAGTGTCGAACGCAGCACTAAGATCAAGTAAAACTAGCAATGAGATGTAGCCTTTGTCTGACGCAAGAAGCAAGTCATTTGTAATTTTAACAAGTGCAGTTTCTGTGCTATGGCGGGGCCTGAAGCCTGACTGAAATTCTTCATAGACTATTCATAGAGACAAAAAGGAGCACAATTGAGCAGACACTACTTTTTCTAATATTTTCGACATAAACGGAAGATTTGAAATGGGCCTGTAATTTGCCAGTTCACAAGGATCTAATTTTGGTTTCTTAATAAGAGGCTTAATAACTGCCAGCTTAAATGGTTTTGGGACGTGACCTAAAGATAGCGAGGAGTTAATAATATTGAGAAGCGGTTGTTCTGCAACAGGTAACAACTCTTTCAATAGTTTAGTTGGTACAGGATCTAATAAACATGTTGTTGGTTTAGATGCAGTGATAAGTTTATTTAGCTCATCCTGTCCTATAGTTGTAAAGCACTGCAGTTTTTCTTTGGGTGCGATGAATGATGCTGAAGTACTAGACGCTGTAGAATCTACGTTTGTTATTGTATTACTGATATTATCTTTTTTATCAGTGAAGAAATTCATAAAGTCATTACTATTAAACTGTGAGGGAATATTTAGATCGGGTGACATCTGTTTATTTGTTAATCTAACCACTGTGCTAAATAAAAACCTTGGATTCTTTTGGTGATTATCTATGAGTTTGCGGATATACTCGGTTCTTGCAGTTTTTAGAGCCTGTCTATAGCTGGACATACTGTTTTTCCACGCAATTCTAAAGACTTCCAAGTTACTTTTTCTCCATTTGCGCTCAAGAATACGAGTTTCTTTCTTGAGAGAATGGGTATAACTGTTGTACCATGGCGCAGCACGTTTTTCTCTAACCTTTTTTAATTTGATGGGTGCAACAGTTTCTAACGTATTGGAGAAGATAGTTCCCATGTTGCTAGTAATTGTGTCTAGTTCATCTGTATTTATGGGTACACAGAGCAGTTGAGATAAATCAGGCAGGTTATTTGTGAATCTGTCTTTAGTGGCTGGAATAATAATTCTGCCTGGACGATAATGCGGAGCCATATAGTTAATATCAGTAATATGTAGCATGCACGATACAAGGAAATGGTCAGTAACATCATCACTTTGAGGTATGATATCTATATCAGTTAGATCAATTCCATGCGATATTATTAAATCTAGCGTATGATTAAAACGATGTGTGGGCCCGGTGACATTTTGCTTGACACCAAAAGAGTTTATTAGGTCAGTAAACGCAAGTCCTAACGCATCATTTGTATTATCAACGTGAATGTTAAAATCTCCAACAATTAGTGCTTTATCAACAGTAACCAATAGGTCTGAGAGGAAATCTGCAAATTCTTTTAGAAAATCTGTATATGGCCCTGGCGGTCTATACACAGTAGCCAGAGCAAGAGATAGGACAGATTTTTTTTGCTTATCTGACAGTTTAACATTGAGCATAAGTATTTCGAATGAGTCAAACCTGTATCCTGTTTTCTGAGTAACATTGAGAATATCACTATATATTGTTGCGACACCGCCGCCACGACCAGTCTGACGAGGCTCGTGCTTATAACAGTAGCTTGGTGGAGTAGATTCATTTAGACCAAAATAATCATTTGTTTTAAGCCAGGTTTCAGTCAGACAGAGTACATCAAAACTATTATCTGTGATTATTTCATTTACAATAACTGCTTTCGGTGTGAGTGATCGGATATTTAGGAGCCCAAGTTTTAAAAATTGTTTTTGTTCATTTATTTTGCATTTTTATGGTTTAATCACGATCAGATTTGTTCTAGATCCTGCATTAAATTTATATTTTGAACTCAATATTCGGGGAACAGACACAGTCTGTATAGATTGGACACTGCAAGTACCTTTATCATTTAAGTGGATAGAACAAAAGTCATCATAGCTGTTATTGGAGAATTGGCTTACTAGTCAGATAGAGCGTAGGGTCCTGGAGATGTTGTCTGACAGGAGTTCAGCACGAAATAGCCTAGGACGCTCCCAGAAAAGATTCCAATTATTGACAAAGAGAATTTTCTGCTCTGTACACCATGAAAACAACCATTCATTTAAAGCAAACAGTCTACTGAACCGTTCGTGTCCTCGTCGATACGTGGGAAGAGGTCCTGACACAATGATCGTCATCGCTGGCGATGTGCTGAGCACCGTCTCGATCAGGCTCCTGAAGTCCCTCTTCAGTGTCTCCGTCTGCCGCAGCTTGGTGTCGTTAGCCCCCGCGTGAATCACAACAGCTGCAACGCAGCTGTCTGACTGGTAGACTGTCTGCTTAATATCTTCTAACACTTTATTTTTATGGGTCCACAACATACTGAGTATTAGAAACTTTGCAAGTATATGTCAACTTATTCTTCTAACCCTAAACCTACCCTACTGAGAGTTTAGACATGTAGTTGCAAATGAATAAGAATTAGTTGACATGTAGTTGGAAAGTCACTTATAGTTAGTAAAATGTCTAAAGTAGACTATCAAATTAAAGTGTAACCTTTTTTCTTTTTTTGGACCAATCTCTGTAAACTCTTGAGATGATTGAGAATGAAGATCCTCAGCCCTCTGTCACCAGCAACCATACCAAAACCACATAAATCACATTTCTTCCCAATTCTGATACTTGGTTTGAATTTCAACAGATAATCTTGACCATGTCTACATGCCTAAATACTTTGAATTTCTGCCATGTGATTGGCTGATTACATATTTGTGTGAATGAGCAGTTGAACTGGTGCACCTAATAAAGTGTTCTCTGAGTGTAAATATTAATGGGCTCAGTGAGCTTTCCTTGTATTTTTAAAATAAATCTCTTATACTCAACAGGGTTGTATATATTTGATAAAAAATACAGTAAAAACAGTAATAGTATTTTGAAATTTGTTTTCTATGTTAATATATTTTAAGATGTAATTTATATTTTACATTCAAAGCTGAATTCTCAGCATCATTTCTCCAGGCTTCAGTGTCACATGATCCTTCAGAAATCATTAAAATATGCTGATTTACTGCTAAAAACATTTCTGATTACCAGTGCTGTGCTGCTTTATATTTTTTCAGAAACTGTGATACAATTTTTTCAAGATTCTTTGATGAATAGAAAGTTCAAAAGAACATAATTTATTTGAAATAGAAATCTTATTATAAGCATCTTTACTGTCACTTTTTTTCAATGTCCTTGCTGAACAACAGTAATACTTACTCTTATATACTCTTTTCTCTAAATATATACTCTTTTCAAAAATCTTACTGACCCCACACTTCTGAAAGGTTGCGAATATAAATAGTACAGTACACATTTGTATAAAGAGAAATACATAGTTAGGGATTACAGACAGACAGTGACACAGCAGACGCATTTATGGCACCCTCATCTGTTCTCACAGTCTCAACATATCTCTCTTCCTGTCATTACATGGTTTGACCTTTGACCTCAAATCTATCTGGGAGTGGAAATGAACAAAGCACAGATTGATAACAGGAAGTACATGTATCCTTGCATCCTCATCTATAATGGCATTCATTTAGACAGCTTGATTGAATATTTAAAAGACCCCATACATTCAAAAAAGTTCTGTGACTTTGATTCTTTCCATGTCTGTTGTCATATCATCAATACACTAGTGTATTACAAAAACGTACTTCTTAATTTTAATTCAAAAATGGAATTTATTTTTTTCTTGATTGAAAAATCCTTGTTTGCAGGAGTGCATTTTATTTTTGTTCCATTAAATGCTTTCTAGAATAAGAACATCACAAAAGTTATTTTACTTCCCAAAAATCTTTGCACAGTGAGGTTTTCTAATCATGATGGAGAGAATAAATCTTTCAGATCCTGAACATCAGTTGACGTGGTTCAAAGGAAGATGGATTTTGAAATCTATGTGTGAAGGGTCAGGTAAAGGTCTGTCCTTCCTAGTTTGACGTCTCTGCCGAGCACAGCTCCATCACCTCTCTCTGTGCCAGGCATTCATTCTGTTAGGAGAAATCTGCGTTCTTCTGCTCCCTGCATGACCCTGTGACCGCAGTGCACTCACACAAACACTAAAAGCTGTTGGCATTGTCCTCCCTGATCTGCTGCGCTGCATCTGTCTTGTGTCTGTGACTCAGAGGTGAGTGATAAAGGGGTTTGGCTGCGGGGAGCCTGTGCGTCTATTTCCACCATTAAACTGGATTCAGGTGCTGCTTTGTTGTCTGTCAGAACCAGCAAGAGCGATGAAGCCTCTCTGTCTGTGTTTCTGTCCTTCTAATCAGGGGACTGGAGAAACTCTAAAGACGTCCATTGCCCACTATCATAACAGTCATGTCCCTTCATGCAGTGATTTACATTACGTGTAGGGCTCGTTTTCAGGAAACTGTTCCCTTTGAGTTCCAATAATTTATTTATCATTTAATTAACAAGAAATACTTAAGTCACATTTGACAGATGTGTCCCTGTTAATACCAAATAATTTTAAACATTATTATTATAAATATTTTTTTAAATTGTAATTTTACCTAATTACCATGCCTCTATTACATGAGTTATAAGATAAAGTTAAGATAAACAAACAAACTTCACTGTAAAAAATGGGGGTTTTCAAAGTTATAGTTTGATGAGTACTGGAGTATTTTTTTTAAATATTTTTTTTCAAGAACATATTTCAGTTTTTCTACATAACATTTAATTCTGTGCTACTTGCTGTCTTCACACACTTTTTCTGAGTACATTTTACTGAAATTTAAACAACACCATAAACGTTTCTGAAAAAAATTATCATTTATAATAACAATAATAACAACAATAAACTGTCTGATAAATAACAGTGTCTATATTATACAAGACATTATTTGTACAAACATATCGACTAATGTGGTATGGTGCAATATTTATTTTGTATTAATAAATGTTTTATTAAATTCAGCACTACTATATTAAATGTAAATATCTTTAATAATTTTAAATAAAAAGATTAAGGTAGAAATGGCATTGGTACCTGAAATGAGCACTCTGTTCTTATTACAAACCTTGAAAAGCATGATTTCATTGACATCTAAATGAAGCAGAACACTTTCCATTCGTGGAAACTCTTTTAAAGTGTACATTTGTCACAGGTTTCTCAATCAAACTTTCATGGCTAAATATTAATCATATGTTGTCATAACAGATTTTCGGAAAGGTCAGGGGTGAAATTATCCTTAAAATCAAAAGCCGCTGGTCTGGTCAGCGATATCTTGGCTGGTGTGAGATGATATGTGTCTGTAGTCAGATGATTGCAGATCATTCAGTGCAGCTGTAGTTGCTGGCTAACATTGACAGAGTAATTGACATTGAATGTTATGTCTTTGAGAAATTAGATCTTTGGCTCAGTGAGGGCAGCTATGACTCTAATTAATCGGGACTTGAGTGAAGACACAGATGTTAGTGTGGAGAACGTCTCGGTTACGTATGTAACCCTCGTTCCCTGAAGGAGGGAACGGAGACGTCACGTCGGATGACCGACGAATTGGGATCACGCCAGAGAGACCTATCCACTTCGAGTGTAACTAAACGAGCCAATGGACATTGGCATGCGATCATTGCATCCAGCTGCCACTGATCACAGCGTGAGTATAAAAGGCAGCCGGTGCACCGCATTAATCATGTTTTCGCTGAGGAGCCGAGCCGGAGACCCGGCCGCCCAGCGGTGGTACAGCAACTGTGGCGACGGGACGTGACGTCTCCGTTCCCTCCTTCAGGGAACGAGGGTTACATACGTAACCGAGACGTTCCCTTTCAGTCGGTCACTCCGAGTCACGTCGGATGACCGACAATTGGGATCCCTACCAAAGCGCCACAGGAGCTGCCCCTTCCAGCGCCCTGTGTAGACCTCCTGATCCTTCCTATAAGGCAGACGATAGGACCGGGCTACACAGAGAAGGTCGACTACTGCTGTCCCTAGAGCAACCCAAACAGTAGGACTTGAATAACACTGGGAAAGTGTGCCCTTCCACTTGGAAGAGGCACACTGCGGAGTCACCTCCTCCCAGAGGGGGTTAAGTGACATTACTCACGTGAAGTAACCCCGTAGGGCCCAAATGCACATGGAAGTCTCTGTGATGGCTCAGGCTGCATCATTAGAGACGGCAGAACATGGTCTACCTGGGGAACACGGTTCTAATAAGCATACCGTGGAAAACACATATGGGATCCCAACAGGGTCACTCATATGGGCACTAGCCTCACACCAGATTTCAAGAATTCATTGGCTGAAAGGCCTGGCGCCGTACGTTCCGCCACATCTGGACACCGGAGTGCTGGAGGGCTCGACAGGGTTTGCCCGGTTAGGGAACTCTCTGGAGAATAAGGCGTTTAGGGACGCCCCAAGCCGACTCTGAACAGGACCTCTCAGTGCCATTACCCGTTTGAGGTGAGAACACAGGAGGAAACCGGTTCGACACGCAGGCTATAGAACCTAGCGAACGTGTTGGGAGTCGCCCAACCCGCAGCTCTACAGATGTCTGCTAGCAAGGCGCCACGAGCCAGCGCCCAGGACGATGCAACACCCCTAGTGGTGTGAGCACGCAACCTGAGCGGGCAGGGCACACCTTGTGCTTCATAGGCCAAGGTGATAGCATCCACTATCCAGTGGGCCATCCTCTGCTTGGAAACAGCCTTCCCCTTCTGCTGTCCTCCGTAGCAGACAAAGAGCTGCTCTGAGGTCCTAAAGCTCTGAGTTATATCCGTGTACTGTCGCAGTGCGCGTACCGGACAGAGCAAAGCTAGGGCTGGGTCTGCCTCCTCCGGGGGCAGCGCTTGCAGATTCACTACCTGGTCCCTGAAGGGAGTGGTAGGAACCTTGGGCACCTAGCCGGGCCGGGGCCTCAGTGTTGCACTGGAGTCAGCCGGCCCAAACTGAAGGCACGAATCGTCGACCGAAAATGCCTGCAGGTCCCCCACCCTCTTGATCGAGGCCAATGCAGTCAGGAGTAGGGTTTTCATAGACAGAAACTTCAACTCGACTGACTGCAAAGGCTCAAAGGGGGCAGTTATTAGGGCTCTTAGCACCAAAGCCAAATCCCAAGAGGGTAGAGAGGGGGGCCTAGGAGGGTTCAACCTCCTGGCCCCCTAAGAAACCTGACAACCAGATTGTGCTTCCCCACCGACTTCCCCTCTATGGGGTTGTGGTAAGCATAAATAGCGGCCACATAAACCTTAAGGGTGGAAGGGGACAGCCTACGCTCTAACCCTTGCTGTAAGAAGGAAAGCACAGCTCTGATCGAGCATCTCCGGGGGTCCTCCTGGTGGGAGGAACACCATTCGACGAACAGGTTCCACTTCAGAGTATAGGCCCGTCTCGTGGACGGTACCCGTGCTGAAGTGATAGTGAGTGCTACCTCCTGGGGTAGGTCAGCTAGAACCTCCGCGTCCCATCCAGGGACCATACGTGGAGTTTCCACAGGTCCGGACGTGTACCCCAAAGCGGCTCCACCATCGAGGGTGGTGAGGGGGGAGGAGCCACAAGGTTTATTTCGGGCAGTAAAAGGTGCCTTCCATGACCTTGTAAGCTCCTCATGCACTTCCGGAAAGAATGGCACCGGAGGGGGGCGCTGTTTTCAGCGCGACCCCCCCCGAGAAACCACTCGTCCAACCTAGAAGGGTCGGGACGTTCTCGGCGGCCCGGGAAAGCATAGCCGTCATCTCTGGGTCTGGCTCGGACAACGCTACCACACCCGAAGGGGGCAACGCAGCCGAGTCGTCCTCCCCGGAGAGAGAGGGCTCGCCCTCCGATGCAGCGACCGACATTTGGTCATCAGGGGAGGCACCGAAGGAAACGGGTGGGGTACCCCACTCAGCAGAGGCCCCAGTCCGAACCAACGGTACCCCCGCCGGCTGCGGAGTGCCTGAGGGGTGAGGAACTCCACTTGGGGAAGCCCTCACCGTAACCCTCAGATCACCTCTGACTCCACCGGATGCTGTGCCGCCCCGTGTGCCAGGACGAATGCCAGATCGCAGCAGAGGCAGAGGGACCCCGCCATGTTTGACACAGCGGAGTCTATTGCGCAACTCCGAGATGGTCATGTCCCCACAAGAAGAACATGAACCATCCATGAAAGCTTCCTCAGCGTGCTGAATGCCCAGACACGTGAGGCAGTGATCGTGACCATCCTGAGGCGCCAGAGATCGACCGCACCCAGAAACGCACGGGTGATAAGACATCTTTATAAAGACGCGATCACCCGTGTTAATAGAGAAATTTGCTCTTTAGTGCTGAAGCACGCAGGGGAGCTGGCCACCGCACACTCCTGGTGTGACTGTCTTCACGGACCGTTGTTCTCCCGTGAGACCACGACCACCGCTGCTGTGCCGTGACGCCCGCACTCGCTCAAGCTTCTCACTCGCAGCGACAGGAAGAGCAGTAGTGAAGCACCACCGCTCGGCTCCAAAGCGAAAGGATGATTAATGCGGTGCACCGGCTGCCTCTTATACTCACGCTGTGATCAGCGGCAGCTGGATGCAATGATCGCATGCCAATATCCATTGGCTCGTTTAGTTACACTCGAAGTGGATAGGTCTCTCTGGCGAGATCCCAATTCGTCGGTCATCCGACGTGACTCGGAGTGACCGACTGAAAGGGAACTGAAATGCTGACAACTCTACCATCTCATATTTCTGCAATAACATTGGATCTTATAATTTGGTGAAAAATTATGCAGTAGCCAAACATGTCCATCTCATCATGTGTTGGAAAATCGACAATGATAAAATAGTGAGAATGCAAAAATGCATCCCATATGAATGGCCATAAGTCTAACTCAGAAATAATTGTTCTTATATATTTGTTTTTGATACTTATTTAGTCAATTCTATGAAACAATATCTTAATTTGGGGCTTTTCAGAGCAAATCTTCATCTATACAATTAATTGCAATCAAAAGTGGTAATAACATGTTCGACTGAACAGTGCTCTGAAGATAAATGGATGCAATGCCAAATCAGTGGAAACATAAAGTGTTTCCACTGTCTTTACCAGTAGGTAAAGATCAGTAAAAGTGTTTTATGTGCTTCACTGCGAGAACTGAGATGGGTTTCACACATGCCGGGGTTGACAAAGGGCTGAGAGAAGGATTTACAGTCTAATAAACCAGTGACTTACCACTGCCCTCAACTAATGGATGACTCTGAGGAGAAAGAGTGAGAATGTGATGTTGCTTTCACACTTGTGGTTTTGGGACAGACCCATCTTCAATTGACCATAATGTTTGGTTTGTTTTAATAGAGTGAAAGCCATCATCTGAAGTTGGGTGCAACTCAGGGTTAGGTTTTGTGAACCATAGTACTGTTCATTATGGAGATAAATTAAATCTGGACATCAATTCAGTCTGCAACAGATACTTCAGCAATATTACATAAAAACACTCCTTCCCGTAAAACAGACACCGCTTCTAAGTCTAGTTCAATTATGTGCCATTCTCAACAAGAAATGATGGTTTGGAGATGAAACACAATCAAAATCTGAAATGAAATTAAAGCTTCAAGCACCAGTGATAGTTCCCTCACAGCTGTGCCACCAACACCTGGTGGCTTTACGAAAACAGTGCAAAAATATAAGAGGACTTTGTCAAAGTTGTTTATTTTTGCCACACTTCCTGTTGCCAGCTGGTGGCACTATGACTATAACCACAGTTTGGCCTGTAGATGATTTCAGGCCAGGTGTCTCATTTATAAAACTCTCTAGATTTTATCCTAAAAGTGTATATAGGCACACAAGTTTTCCGATTTATAAAAACATGTGTACACCAGAACCTGCTCAAAAATCGCTTTATAAATCCCAGTCAGGGGAAGATTGTGCGTCTAGCAATTGAATCTGTCTTGCAATATCTGTGCGTGTAAAGGTTCTGCACAATCCTCTTGTTCAATATTCTCGAGGTCTGAATTGATATGGCGATGTTGACGAACTTTCTGCTTTGGTAAGGGGCGGGGCAGTGACGCCGTCTAAGCTGTTAACCAATCGCAACGCACTGGGACAGCTAACCAATCACTACACATTTCGTTTTTCAGAAGGCGGGCCTTCATCAAACCCGGAACTAATCGAGTCATTTGTGTAAGGCTGGGGAGAAAGGTATTGTAATAATGTAAATCATGTGAAAAACAATGCGTTTTTCGAACCACCAAGCATGAGAGCATGTTCTAGTACACCCCCAAAACAAAATCAGTACTTTTTAAAAGAGCATAATAGGACCCCTTTAAAACATTGCATGCCACAGGACAAATAGGCCAATGTCTAAATTCATATAATTTTGGTTTAACTTCTGCGTAATGACTTTAAGTAATTTCAGTGCTTATCTCCATTAATGAGAATGGAATATTTAATGTAAATGTGTATATCGAAATGAAAGCAGAGTTTAAAATCGTCGTTTGCTTCATTACTTTTCTCACTTCAGGAAAACGAGTTTGTACTCATAGTCTAGAATGTCCGTACAGTACATATTTATGTTTAAGTTTATTTTTTATAAATCCCGATATGTGCATGGAAAATTGAGTACACATATTTCTATGCCCATTTTGTGTGTACAAAACATTTATAAATGAGACCCCTGGACTCTAATCAAACTTGTGAAGTTTGGTGCAGATTGGACATCTTTGAGTTCAGGGCCGGCTCTGGCCAAATGGTTGCCCTAAGTAGAATTACATTGTTGTGGCCCCTCCTTCAAATGTTATGGGATAAAACTTAAAAAAGCACCTACTCTGGGAGAAATTTTAAAAAAGCACCTACTAAAGGGGTCAAAATAGATATTCTATTAAATATAAAAGTAAACAAATAATTATAGCACTAGACATTTACCAATGGCTATGATTTTATTGTCTCAAGCATTCAGAAATCAAATAAAAGAAGTAAGTTATCTACGCTAAAACCATGGTACATTTTTGTAAGGGTTGTGATGTCCACATGTTTATGTAGCATTTCTATCACAAAAAGGTGGCCAATATTGAAAGATTAAGTGGTTAATTAACCAATCATTATTGCCTCATTGTTTTATATAATGCATTTTAAGTCATGGAAACTATTATGGTAGACGCGTTGGTGATGGGGAAATTATTACCGACATTAAAACACATTATTAATGTCAACAGCCAAAAAAGTTTCATAGGATTATGAATAAAAGTTACCTGAAAGTTATTTTGGGCTTCTTTTTATTTTCGCTGTATGTCTAGTTGTCCATCAGTTATGATCATTTGCATTCAGCCGCAAACATGAGGTGAGTGCCAGCGCGAGAAAGGCGCGTCACGTGTGCTTTGCCTACTGCGTTCACCGTAAAATATCAGTATATTATATATATATATATATATATATATGTGTGTGCGTGTGTGTGTGTGTGTGTGTGTGTTCATGTTTATATATTTGCATATATTTATTTAAAAACTTAACCTAATATTTCAGTTTGAACATTGTATGTTTTAGTTAGAACAACTTTTAGTAGTTAGCTAAATGTTGCTAATATGGTTTAACATTTTACTAGCATGTAGCTAGCATGATTAGCACTTGCTGGTAAATTTTACTATGTTGCTAGGAGCGCATTACATTGAAAACATGTCACTTCCTGTTACCAGTAGGTGGCATTTTGAGTATAATAACTAAATATTTGCATGTATTTGTGTTCAGTACATGACTCTTACCAAACATGTGAAGTTTGAGGCAGATTGAACATTAAGTTACAACAACTTGCTGTTTAATTTGTCAGGCCGCCACAGAGACGCCCTCCAATAAAAACTCAAGATCTTCCAAATTTAACACCATAAAGGCCTTCAGATTGTACCAACCAAATACGATGTTGATCTGATTAAAATTCTAGGAGGATTGGCATCAAAAGCCTTGTGGGCAGTGTGTCGACATCCATTGTTGTTGCGCTATGGGCATCCTGAGTGCGAATCCTGTCTCAACCTTTCCTGATTCCGCCTCCTTATCTCTCTCCCACTTTGCCTCCTATCAGCTGTGATCTGTCCTATAATAATAATGCCAAAAATAAAATATTTAAATTGCTAGGAGGAGTTTGTTAGTGCAAATGTCAAAAACTGCAGAGAAAATAAAAAAGGGCTGACTTCCTGTTAGGTTCGAGGCTTTGTTCCAGGATAGCTTTTTGTAGGTATTGGCATGACATGTATACCAAATTGCGAACATGCACATGTACCGAGTGGGGCACTTTTTTGAATTTTTGTAGGTGGCGCGATCAAACCATTTTGCCACAGTGAACTCTGAAAATGTAAACTCAAATGCACATTTTCACCACTTCTGACACATGTGTAAAATTTGATTTTTGAAAATGCGATTCATTTCGGAGACAAAGAGGGTCCTTGCGCCATCCGTATCCATGCCCTATCTAAGTACATTAATAATCAAATCTTTCTATACTTGATGAAAAATGGGTATTGAATTGAATGGACAGATAGAGACAGCAAGTTAGTCAGACATGATAACATATGACTATGAGATTAAAACCCAGTTTCATCTGCGAGAACTGCACATCACACATGATCATAAATCCAAAACATTTATACAGTTGATTTAAAGCATTGCATCTATTTCTCTTTCAGTCTGTGTGTATGTAAAGTTAATTAACCCCTTGTGATTGCCTTTGGGAGACGTTGAGCCTTTAATTACACTCATCAAATTATAATCCTCTCTCTGTAAGTATGTGTGTCCCTTAATATTTGAATAATCCCCTGCACCTCTCAACATGGTCCATAAATACATGAGTACATCGAGTTTTACCATAAGCCCAGCTTGACACTCTGTCAAGTGTGTTGAGTTGTATAATGTCTTATGCTTCTGATAATTCAGAGATGCTTTGCATAGTTCATGTAAAACCAAACCATGCTGAACCTTTAGGAAATAAAGAAGCAATTAAAAAAGTATCTGTAATGGAGAAACCACACTAAATAAAGGTTATATTGCATGTGAGAGACCGTTGTAGTTATTTGTTTGAATTCCAATCATTGTAGCACTATTTTTAGTCACTACTGAACACTTTGTAACTGTTTTCTGGCATTAAGCAGCTGTGCAGCACTGTGTATTTAACTGGATTCATAATTTATTTATTTATATTTTTTGACAGGCAAGGCGAGAGATGTTGTCCGAGTTCATTAGCTGTGTTTTGCTGCTAATGTACAGTCACGTCTTGTTTTGATTAAAACCAGCAGAATTTGACTGTTCACAGCCCAAAATGTTTTGAGGCTAAGGATGAGAATTGCCTTTGATTCAGCTGTAAAATGGTTTGATTTATTGCCCTGGTTGGGTGGTGATATGAGAGCAGATAGCAGGGGGGGGGGGCAAGGCTCATTCACTCCATTTATGATACATATTGCAAAAATATCATTCTTCCAGCACTCAGCCACAACATGGGCCATAACTCATGGAGGACACATGGATCGCAGGGCTCTTGATATGTGGCCAACTGATCAGCACAAATACTAAAAAGGCAGTGTCACAATATCCATTTTCCAAACTGTAAAACTGTACCAGTCGCAATACAAAATAATTTTTCTAGCAGGCCATGGAGCTTGGATCGCCAAAGCCGATACCACGAACACTTTCAAGGCTTGCCTATCCATCCAGATTTCTAGTGATCCTTCGGAGTCTTCTGGAAAGGTCCCTATTATTTCGCTGTATGCCTCACCTTCGGCTGCAGAAGCAGACCTAGGAATTTCGACTTTCTCTCCGAAGCAATATGCCGGATTTCACCAACAATCACACACTCCCTTACGTCCTCCACCTTATGGACGATCTCCGCCAACTATAAAATCCAGCGAATCTCACTGCTTCTTTCCAACTTCTATTAACAGATAGATGTACAAGCTTCAGCTACTTGAACTTCTAGGCCACCTCAACTATGACATCGGGATAATTCCTCAAAGGAAATCCTTCTTCTTCAACCGTCTGTCTAAAGTAGCAGCCATCCCATTTCTCCACAACAGTTATATTAGATGATGCAGGCAAATGGAAATGCGCCTCTGGCAATAATTCCTCTAATCCCAGAACAGCATCTTCTATCTCTATAACATCTGCATCTCTCATCTCGATGACTTCCAACTATATACCGATGCAGCACCCTCAAAAGGCTTCAACGGCCATTACGGTGGGCACTGGTTTTCCTCTGAACGACAGTTCAGTCCCCTCAGACCGCAATCAAGCACTCCACAGTCAACCAGACTATGAAACACCCCATTATCACGGCAGCCATCATTTGGGGGCACGAATGGTCCAGAAAATCAAAACCCATCTACTTGGAAATGCAGTGATAGTTAAAATTATAAACTAAGGAAATTGTGTTCTGCTGTCATTATGCAATCATGCGCAGGCTCGCCTAATTTCCTCCTCTGCTCATCTCATATACCAGACACCTAATTCGTGTAGCCAACTCATCGTCTCATTTGCTCTTTCAGAAATCCAGAGCCTTAGCCCAGAATCAACATTCATTCTACTTCAGCCCACCGCTGACCATAAAATCTTACAAACGCTTCTCTAAAGACACACTTAATTACTAGGGGTATAAATCGGATGGTTTTTCACGGTTCGATTAAATATCGATTCTCATACCCAGCGATATGATATTTGCTGATTCCTCAAAAAAAATGTTACGATTCGATTCGATACAGGAGTATATCGATATTATCGTATTATATACCTATTTTAAAAAAAACAGCTATATTTTTTTTAACTCACAAATGCAACCAAAATATATAACATTAACATAAATCTAGAAATGCTACTATGGGCTCAGTGCTAAACATCTTTTCTATAGATAACCAAATGACAAGCAATAGCAGAATATAAATACAATAGAACAAAGACACAAGTTTAATAAACAGTGCTTTTCAGGTTTTTCAGCTCAGTCTAAAATACATTTTCAGGTACGCTAAAGAAATGTAATAATCAAATGTAAAATAACTGCATAGTCTTCACTGTATAAATGAAATAGCCTATAAATTAATACTTTTTGATGTTACAAAGGTTATTTAGTCAGGAGCAGTGAGCACTTGTATTTTTCTTTGACAGCATTAGATGTATTACTAGTTTGCTTTCACTTTAAGAATAAAAGCACAGATTTAATATACTGATACGCATGCCTTTTTTCTTCACTGTTTACATTAAGACATATGCTTTTCTTAACCTACTGTTTACAAGGATATTTGCCAAATCATCCATGTTGATGTAGTTTTGTCTGTATTTATTCATCCATGCACACAAAAGTGGAGGAGAGCTAAGTATTCATGCAGAGTTGACGCGGCTGTCTGTGTGCGTACACTTCAGATGTGTGTGTGCGTGCGCGCGCTTCAGTGTGCGGAAAACTTCTCACACAGGGAGCGACTGTTACTCCAACAATCCCGAGCGTTTTATTTGCTCGCCTTGTGCCTTCGGGCAGTCCTTATATCGAGTCCTGACACATGAGATTGAACGAGAATGCACGCGTTGGCGGTAATGCATACACGGACATTATGTGAAAATGTGGACAGTGCCAAATTAAAGGTGCCTTTTTATACTACAGATATCGATATCTTACGCGTGGCATCAATGCATCGTATCATCATACATTGTATCGATATATCGATGAATCGTTACACCCCTATTAATTACATTGCCCCGAGCGTGCTTCGGCGTACCTAACTGGCCGGAACTGCTCCAAGCTCACCATTCCCTCTATCGGTTCCTTTACATCAACCGAAATGCTGCCGTTACAGCTTAATTTCTTATACCCATTCCTTCTTAAAAGATCTGAACGTGTTCGTTCCAAGCCTACTCATCAGGAATCATCATCTTCTAAAAAATACCCCCCGGCAATATTGCTCTGCTATCTCTTATTCTCACACATCCATGTTCGTTAAAGGCTTACGAAACAGAATTTTCAGAGACTAACAAAACTTTAGACTTCATGTTCTCATTAGCATTCTTCGGCTTCCTACGCTGCTCAGAACTCGCTCTGACTCCTCCACATTCATCATTCTGTCCACTCCTGTATTACGGAGATTACTATCCACTCCTCAGATACTTACATCTTCACCCTTCAAAAAAAAACAAATTGACCAATTAGGAACATCAATTCCTGTCTACATCTTCTGTCCAAACTCCTTCTGAGTTCTTTCAAATCTATTTCCGAATATGTCCACCGGACATGCAGGCCAAGCACTTGCTAAAGATCCACTCCTCCTTACAGAAATTGGAAACCAGCCACAAAATTCACAACATCAGCAACCAGATGTGGAATCTCCGATGAGACTATGAGAAACCTTGGCCGCTGGTCATCTTGATCACACCACACCTATATCCGCTACAATATGAAGTTCTCTGTCAAGCCCAAGCTTACCTCGGCTCTTCCCAACTTCCGGGGTCCTAATCGTCCGGCCTAAATATACAAACGAGAAGATGCCCCCATCCCAAGTTTCTCCGGGCCATCAATCCAAGATGCTCAGATCAACCTGACCATCATCCTATCCATCTACCTTTTTCTTCCTCTTCCAACTCATCCCTATCTTTCTGAACAATAAACTATTCAATTAAATATTTGGTTGTGGCCTGGTCCTTGCTCGTGAATTGATTATTTTGGGAATATTCCCTCAAAAACTGATGTGCATGCGCTCAAATCAGTGAGGCCTATGATTAACAATTTCCAAATAAGAAATAAAAAACCTGTGATAACTGAAAGAAATTTGAAAAAAAACACTAAAGTGTTGGTGATAATACAGCATTGGGGCAGGCGTGGCCTAATGGATAGAGCATTGGACTTGTAACCTGAGGTTGTGGGTTCGAATCCTGGCTCCGGCAGGAATTGTCCACGACTGAGGTGAGACCCTTGAGCAAGGCACCGAACTGGGTTAAATGCCGAGAACACATTTCACTGCTGGTTATACTCTGTATAATTGTGTATGTCACAAATAAAGCTCATCTGAACTTTGAATTGAGATTTATAAGCAATTTCTAAAAGGCTGCACATTTTTTGACCAGGAACACCAAATTAAGTAAAAATTACGTAAAAAAATCTTTGAGCACAGCACAAGAGTGAAATCTTACCCTCTTTTGTCGAAGGAATGTCACAGACACTGAGTAAGAATGAAAAAGGGATAACAAACCAAATCATAACCTCTGACACTTCTATCTGATTTTCCACTGGTTATATAAATTAAGCCTATGATTGAAATTCTACTATGTATGCTGGCCTGAAAAATTGACCATGGAATAACATTTTCCGTTGGTCATGAAACAACATTTGTTTCAAACTAATTCTGTGCCCACAGTACCATATATCAAACCCCAATCCAAACCATTAACAACCCATAAAATCTGAAGGAAATGCTTGTTTCAAAATATTTTCTTCAAGCCCCTAATCCCAGTTCTAACTTTAAAATCTAATAGGGATGTTGTTCCAGGTCCAAAAAAGATGCTGATCCAGGAACACCGTACAAGCACGTCCTCTTGAAGGCAAAAGAAGGATCAGTGGAGAACAGAGCGTACAGAACAGAGTGTGTTTCTAATATATGGAGAGGCAGGCAGAATGTGTGCGTGTGGGGTTAATTTCCTCTAATATAGAAGCGATACAACATTTCATCACGGTTGAGATGGTCAGACTCATGGGAGATTCTCTGGATATCGCATCATCAGCACCTGCGACAGAGTGCTGAACATACAGATCTAACCAGGGTGTCATTTTTGCATCACCCTAATTTGAGTAAAACTGAAAATGTTGTTCTCTAAGTTATATTATTAACCTTACTTTCATGTTATAAGTTAAACAGATGTTATATAAAACTTAGTCTTGTCAACATTTTGGAAAATGTTTTTGTGTTCATTGAGATATTGTTTAAAATGTTACTTTTCAAAGGGGGTGTACTCATTTATGCTGAGCACTGTATATCACTAAAATAGGTGTCCTGAGAAATCACACCTGGTTCTGTGACAGCACCATGCTCTGTAAACAGATGAAAAAATTGAATATGAGCACATCTCCCACAAGTTAGCTACTGCATTGACTGCCACTCATCTTGCACATTCAGGTTGGCTTACATTGGATTTTCTCGAATATCTTTGGAGGGTTTTGGGAAGAGGACATGTTCAGTGGCTACAGCAAGTCTGGTGGAAGTTAGCAAGATGGTTAACATTTCATTTCATACAGTAGCTTTTAAGGAATTACATGGATTTTTTTATATATGTATGCTTGTTCACACTTTGATTGTCCTTTCTCTTTAACTACTGGTTAACAAGCTACCAAAGATAAAAAAACAGGCCTTAAATTGGACAGATACAGAATTCCAGGAATCACTTAAATATTTAGCTGGATCAGCCAAGTCACAGCTATGTTTTAAGGAGTTTTAAGGACAATGTCTCAAATGGAAATAGACAGGAAAAAGTGCACCAGGAAACACACATACCAGAAAACACACATGTCCACATGGACCGTGAAATAAAAACCTTTCTCTCTAAGGACTCCCACTTTGGGCCATGTGTTGGACGTGAAACATTCCAGAAGCGTTAAATGATTCCTGAAGGAAATCCAATCCCCACGCTTCTCGCAGACCTGCACCGTCTAGGCTAGCCATCCATTCACTGGTTTTCTGTGGTTCAAAGGTGTTTACCATGTAAACCTCCTGTGCCTTTCCTGTATCCCTTCCTACGTTACAGGTACATGTCCATAATCGTTTGCGTCTTGTGGCTGCAGAAAATCTTTGATGAATGAAGAAACCCCCTGTGAAGGGGACCAGGAAGACTTTCTGAAGGGCCTTGATAATTCATCAAAGACACATCGATAGATCCTTCAATTCTTCACAGAAGTTCTCACGCACTTAACATACGACTGAGAGGTCTGAACTTTCGCCACACTCTTAGAGCAAAGGATGCTGGGACAGCCTCTATGGCAGTTTGATGTGGCGGTTTCCTGAGCTGCAGGCTATAAGGAGATTTGATTCAGACCGTGAACATTTCAAAATTGTCTTGTGACACAGACTCTGAGTATTCTCTGAAGTTTTTTAGATTTAGTTCCATCTGTTAGTAGATGACAGTGACTAAATAGATGTGTATGTGCACCCACAGTGAGTAGAAAAGGTTATGTTGTCAGATTCATGTTTGTAGTTTTAGACCGGTGGCCTTTAAGATGACATGAACATGTCTGACAGATGCCTCTTGAAGGGACACTCATCAACACACTCCAATGTCAATCAACACACTCTATTAATTTTTCCTTTCAGGCCATAGTTTGTGTTCCAAAACCTCCATGTCCCTTTGAAGAGGACCAAATCTATCTAGTGAAAACATTTGATCTTGATGGGTGCTTCCGGAGATCAATCCCTGTTCCAAACTTCTACCGGTCACAGAGAGTACACATTATTCTGACTGGCAAAGTCATTCAACATGATTTTGCATAATGTTGCAAACCAGTTCTCTTGTGAAGCATAAAGTGGCCATGCTTAAAAAAAGGACAACTGGACATAGTATACCATTTCCAAATTAGCACAATACATCAGAAACAAGCTGCGACGCAACAGAAACAAGTTGCAACACAACAAAATTAGCACAACACAACCGAAATCTAGTCGCAACACAACAAAATTAGCACAACACAACCCAAAACAAGTCGCAACACACAGAAATTATCACAAGACAACCGAAACAAGCTGCAACTCAATGGAAACAAGTTGCAACACAACAAAATTAGCACAACCCAACTCGAAACAAACCCCAACACAACAAAATTAGCACAACACAAACCAAAACACGTCGCAACACAAAAAAATGATACACCTTGGATGCCTTGAGGGTGAGTAAATCAAGGGCTAATTTTAATTTTTGGGTGAACTAACCCTTTAAACTCTTGTGCAGGGCAATCAAGTAAATACGGCTCAGTAAACCATTTCTATGTGGACAAGGGTTTGACAGTGTACTGTTTTTTGGGGCAATAATAATAATTAGGGTTAGGTTTGGCCAAGAGTGAGAGTTAGAAAGACTAATAGGAATGTTGTTCTAGAATAAATAAGGATCCTCAACAAAATCAATCCTAATACATTTTACTGTAGACAGTTTGCAAATTATGATCCTATTCCTAATTAGGTGGTTAAAATGCGTTTGACTGCAAAAGTCTGAAGGCTTAATACAGAGAGGAGTGCAGGTGGGTTGGTAACACTTTATTTTGATGGTCCCATTTAGACATTCTGCTAACTGTAGGTAACTAGTTTTCAGCTACCAGTCAATAGAGTATTAGTAGACTGTCTGCTTAATATCTGCTAACACTTTATTTTGATGGTCCTCTGACAGATATTCTGCTGGCTATGAGTAACTTTGCAAGTACTTATTTTTCCAACACTAACTATAATCCAGATTACAGTTTACTTATATGTTACTGAGAGTTAGTTTATGTGTAGTTTGCAAAGTTACTTGCAGTCTAAAGAATGTCTAAGTATTCTATGTGTTCTAATTTACCTCCATGCATTCTAAAACTGATTTCAACACATTGAAATACAATCAAATATATTTTTAACTGCAAGTGCTCTCCAGATTTCCTGGTTTTGTTCTGATTTGGTTGGAAATGGTGTCAGGATGTATTTTTTTTACAGAATGTGTAGAGGGAGGTTTTACAGAACTTGACTGGCACTCTCTGGCCTTCTCCCCAGAGCCCCACACGTCGCTAACACACACACACACACACATACACAACTCACTAACATGCTCATAAGTGCAGGTGTTTGTTTTTAATTGGCTAGTTAGCTGAGATACATGTCTTACCTGACTGCTTACCGCTGGTGCGTATCTCATCGAGATGAAGAGCCGGTGAAGCCTGTCAGGACTCAGGGCCCGACACACGCAATTTGAAGTGGCACGTTGTCAGCAATTAGCCTAGATTTAGTGTCCTCATGTTGGTGCCCTGACGGGATTGTTAGGAAATGTCACTGACCTCTATTTTTTTTGGAGCAAGTCACTATTTTTCATGGGGTTTCCAGTGGGTGGGTTTACAAATCAGTTGATAATCCAAATACATTCCTTTCCAACTATGGAAAGATAAGAAGGTAAAATGACATCACTGGGATATGTCAACATGAGATAACTTTCTGTTCTTCTTAAATAGATTGTGAATTGATGTTTACCTAACCACCAGACTAACTTCATTGTGAGGTATATCCATTATGCTGAAGCTGAATTATATTTAAGCTTATATAATGCTTGTGGATATGGTGGTTAATATTTGTGTCATGGTTTGTAACAGCTGCTGTTTGATGTTTCTTTATGGCACATTCAATATTGTGTGAGATATATTGCTGTTAGAGGATGAGGCAGTATCCAGTATCTTTGGTGTGGCGCTACTGAGACACATCATTTGCATAAAGATGTACAGTGTGTTTTCCATGTTTATTTTTCCTCTGATACGAATCAGGTGACGTTTCAAAGCCATATTGTTTTCATCAGCTCCTGAAAAAATTTTGTGTCTGAATAGTGAATTTATAACAGTACTGGATGTTTGTCTCTTTTATTTGTATAGACTGAGCTTTCTTGCTGTCCACCACATAGGAAACATTGGTAACACTTTCAAATAGGGACCAATTCTCACTGTTAACTAGTTGCTTATTTTCAGGCATATTAACAGCATATTGGCTGTTCATTAGAACACATAATCTGCATGACCACATTGAGGCAAAATTCGAAGTTAATGGTTTTTTAATAGCAATAATTGGACCTTAATATAAAGTGTGACCGACCTTTTACATTGGTCAATCAGCAATTTTTAATGAATATCTCAATTATCATTGAGTCACCTTACAATCATATCATGTGAAAAGAGCTAAACCCTTATTTGTTTTCTCACGTTCAGCTCAAACCCATAAGTGATTGCGTCCTTCTCCTTTATGGAAAGGTTTGTTATATTTTAAAGGCCACTCAAATGATCGAGCTAAGAAACCTACAGCTGTTCCCTGTGAGTTTCTGCCATTCATAAAAAGACATGAAATCACCCATTTTATACATTTATAGACAGCACAAGCTCTTTTCCACAGTCCAGTGACACTCATAAACTCAGACAGTCCCTCACTATACTTTTATAATGCAATCCAATCACTCGCACCAGGATGCCAAGAACCACCTCACTCATGTCCCAAAGACTCTTACAAACGGATGACATTTATGAATTGAGTCTGAATCCTGCCCTTTGGGTAATTTATAGTACTATATATGTTATTGTAAAATGGATAGCTTTGACTGTAAATTTTGATTGGATGAGCCTGTTGCAAGATGCAGATCATTGCACACCTGTGAGCACATTCTAAATTAATGTGCCAACTTAAGCATCTTGGTAACCATGAACAGCCTTCAGTTTGGCTAGCAAATTGTATTACCTGGCATATTTTTGCTAAACTGCATTTGTCTACCTGGTCTCATAGCATTTACGTACCTGGGTGCACTTTTTAGCGAAATACATACCAATAACTACATTACTGCAGTTTCCAAAAGAAACAAACACTAGAGGCTGTAAAACTCAGACATCTTTTGCACATTTTCACACAAATTTAATAAAGAGTTTTGATTAATAAAGTGTAATTGTTACACAATTACTTAAAGAATATCATGTAACGACTTCAAAACAATATTAATATGCTGGGAGATTTGAAAACTGATGCTTTTGAATGTTAGCATCACACATATCCAGCCTCGTATCAATGGGTTTTCATAGAAAGGTAAGTTTGTTCGTTGCTCACAGCGAGGTGAGGCCTCTGGTTCGGACAAAGCAGTTAAAATCTGCATATAAGGAAGTTGAAATGGGTTGCATCAACGAATACATTTTTATATCAACTTTGCATTTGTTAACACTATCGGGTAGGTTTAGGGTTGGGTTTGGTGTAGGGCATGATAACTTTTAGAGACAGACCCCAGATATTTGAATATTTCTGTAGCAATGTAATAAAAACACAGTAATATGTACCTATATCTATGTAACAAAAACGTGCCAGGGTTCAGGTATTCAACGTGTTTTAGCGCCACTCAGTGGACATTTCTCGTTGAAACTGCGGCGAAACGTGCAGTAAGGTACATAAAACAGTGTCGCACAGAGGTACGTATTTTTATGAGACCAGGTTGGCATTTGTTGGATTACTTTACAGAGCATTGCATCAATCAGTTGCCTAAAATTTTAACTGTATTACAATCTAGTTTTATGCTGAAAAACTGCTTCTAGCTATGTTACAGAAGGTTGCTTCATAAACACACCACCTTAACCAAGTTCAGTTTAGCATGCGTGCCAGATCCTCAGTCTCAGTTTCACTGCACCTTACATGGAAAATTATCTTTCTGTCGAAATCCATTAGACCTCACACTGACCCTTTATTTTGCATGTTAAACATTAACACATACGCTTGGCTGCATTCCTGAAAGAATGAGAATTATGAAGGGTTCACACAAGGGTCTACAGCCTCTGAAAGAGACGTGTGAATCATAAGAACATGACAAGCTTCACATTATAGCCTCAAGGTTCAAGGTTCTTTATTATTTGTCACATACACAATCATACAGGGTATAATAAGTAGTGAAATGTTAGTCAAGACAGGTCCGCTCAATGGAAAGTGCAAAAAAAATAAAATAAAAATCACATAAAAGCAATAAAACTATGAAACATAACACGAGAGAATATATATATAAATATGGTGAGAATGAAAATAGGAACAAATAATAAAATAAGGAGTAAGATGTGCAATGAGATAAAGTGTGCAGTGCAAGAGAATGTGCAAATAGGTTGTACCGGGAATGTACACATAGCAGCAGTGTGGATGATGGGGAATAATGGATGTGTTACAGTTTATTAAATTGAGTCCTGTGGATGTTATGATGTTATGAGACTGAGTTTAGGAGCCTGATGGCCTGGGGGAAGAAACTTCCCCTCAGTCTCTCAGTTATCTCAAAACCATATATTCACAAAACCTCACTTATTTTGCATTGAAAATTTAACTTAGCATTCCCGTTTAAGGACATTCACTATTGCTAGTGCATTGCAGCTCAGGATCTGGAACAACGAACATGAGCTGGGCACTCTTTTTTTAGTTCTGGTCTGTATGTGACTCACATTAATTATGTTCATGTGCCATGCATTGAGTGTTTAAGGAATAGTTCAGCAAAAATGAAATGTTGTCATAATATTCTAACTCTTAGGTCATTTCAAACCCAGATCACTGTATGCTTGCATTGTATGGTACTCCATGCTGCTAAATATTTATCATTGTCTGAAGAACAATGAAATATATGTGCTTTCTCTTTTTATTTATTTATCAATATGGTACAAGATGAGTTAGGTCAAAAGTAATCTAAAAGTAGTCTGATTATATTACCTAAAATGTGTAATGTTATGGATTACGTTACTAACTACAATGTTTATCAAGTAATTTGGAATCAGTAACGGACTACAATTTGTAAGTAATCTACCCAGCATTGTATATGAACATATTCACCTCAGAATATGTTTGAAATGTATTTATCTATTTTGCTAGTCATTTATTTAGCCATTTTTACAAGTTGACCGGTATTAGTGGGGAGTAGATGATCGCCAAATAAGACAAGCTCTCCAAATAGATGTTTTTGTGTTTTTCAATTAAATTGCAGCATATCACCACAGCAACATTACCATATTCCAGATATGATCTGTAAGTTGTTTAATCTTCTTGGTTCATACACCTGATGTGGAAGAAATGATTCACCCTGAACTGATGATAGTAAGAAGACAAGAATATGAGATTGGATAGGGGCGCATGGCAGGATGCTCATGTTTCTGTGGGTGGGAATCCCCTCATCTCAAATCAAGCTGAATTTGCTGATGGTGGACTTGATCTAAACAGTCTTTAACAAAGGACTACTGTTATCTCACTGCTTAAAATGTCAATCTGCAGTCGCCAAGATGCATTCACAGCACACGTCTACGATATATGATGAATCGTGAGTACTTCTGACTATTTTACACAAAAGTAGTCATTTGTTTGTTAATTGGGCAAGACTTGGCCACAATGCATGTTTGTTGTCACATGCATGTGACTAGTGGGTATTTATAAATATAATTATTTTTTTTGTCTTTGTATTATTTAATTACACCCTTTATCACCACACTCAGCTAATATATCAGAAATGTACAGTATATTCCTGCAACTATTTTCAGTAGGCTACTTGAATGAATTAAATATTTACATATAATTGACAATAGTGTCAGTACAGTACAATAATTATCCAGTGGTCTTCTTTTTCTTTTTTTTTTTTTTCTTTTTTTTCTTTCTTTCTTTCTTTCTTTCTTTCTTTCTTTCTTTCTTTCTTTCTTTCTTTCTTTCTTTCTTTCTTTCTTTCTTTCTTTCTGTTCTCACTTTAAATGATTTGTTTTGTAATGTGCAACATATGCAATGTTTATCTTATTATATATATATATATATATATATATATATATATATATATATATATACAGACATACAGACAATGTACAGTATCAGTTACACAATTAATTCAAACTAAATAAGGTCCAAGTATTTTTTATAAATTATGAATAAGTAAAATAACAGCTTCTCTAAAGTTGTTGCAGATGCAATCAGGTGCTTAAAACGACTTGATGAAAAAAAAAATATATATATGATTATAATAATTCAACTTCTAATGTGGTTCACTGCAAAACACTAATCGAAAAAAAGTTCTGCAGTCCAGGACACCTTAATACCGAACCATCTCGACACACACTATTCACACTCACACTCAAAGATTTCACAGGAAAACATCTGGAGAAATGCCTCGCGCACAGATTTTCTGTTCAATTACTGTTCTTTTGCACATCAAACAGCACACAAAAAAGAAATACTTCTCCACATTTCGGCAGTGTGCCTCACTCCGGACAAACTTCACACACCTTCTTTTCTCTCTTTTCAACCTGTTCTCTCTTTGCACGGCCAGCGCTCAGGGAGTTGCACATGAAAGAGACGCCTATAAAAGAGAGCTAATCTCCCGGTTCTTAAAACACGCTGCGTTTATTTTTACAATCTGCAGCTGCACCTCCCCAGCGCTGCCAGTTACGTGTGCTTGCATGCGTGTGTGTGTGTGTGTGTGTGTGTGTGTGTGTGTGTGTGTGTGTGTGTGTGTGTGTGTGGAAAGTGTTTTGGAGTTGAAATTGAGAAGAAATGTAAAAACATATGATGGAGAAAAGAGAAAGAGATCTTTATTGTTCTCCTGAGAGGAATTATGTTTTTGCATTTTCTCAGGCCTTCACAAAATCTAGAGTTTAGACACTAAAAAGAAAACTCAACACATAACCGAACCACTAAGCAGCATTTGCAGTGCTAATATTCAAATAAATTGTTGTTTTAACACTAAACCCTGCTGGGGGGTCTTCATTTATTTAGGATGTTTTTTTACCGTGGCATTAAATACAGAAAATTTTTTTAATTACATTACTTTTTTTGAAAATGCAGCGGTTGAAGGCAAATATGGCATCTGTCTCTCTTTTGAGCTACTATAAATAAATGTATAGATTTCAATTTCCATAATTTACCCAACTATGACAACTTTTGTTTCTGAAACCCCCAGAAATGTGAAAACGGTCCAGTGCTTAACCCCCTTCTAAAACTAGCTAAACAGACCAACTAACCAACTTTGGCCAAGCTGGGAGACCAACTGACCTTTTTCAGTAACAGGAAGTCACTGAGGAAAAGTATTTCTTGTGCGCTGGGATTGTGAATCAGAGTGATTGTTCTCCAAAGGTCAGAAATCATGGACTCATATGAGGAGTGAGAGTAGGGTTGAGCTCTATGGCCCATATTATGAGGTCCCAGCCTGAAATGCGGCCTGACCCTTGAACTCTTCTGGGTTGACACCTGCTCAGCCGTCTACTTAACCCTCTATGAGTTCAACAGGGGTTTCCTGGTCAGCGTTCAGGGACTCTAGTAAAAGTCTGACTCCTCGTAGAACATCTGCAAGAAGACTAAAGTTCGTTAGTTCATTAGATTAAAGATCAATTGCTCTTGGTCTACCCCTTCTCCCAAAATGTCTCCATGTACAAGTGAAAATAATGAACACAACATTAACCATTGGTAGTCGTGCTTCTGCTTCAAATGTGTTCTATTCAAATTGCTGTTTTATTCAAATGGAGAGGAAAAGTGGTTGATGTGTCTGTAGGATCTCACTACTGTACAGTGCCGTAAAAAGGTGTTTGCCCCCTTCCGGTTTATTTATTTTTTTATGCATATTTGTCACACTTAAAATATTTAGATCATCAAACAAATGTTCATATTACACAAAGATAATGCAAGTAAACAAAATGCAGTTTTTAAATGATGATTTCATTTATAAAGACAAAAAGTTTACATTTCACTACTGATTATATCCTGTATAATTTGAGTATGTGACAAATAAAAAGAACCTTGAACCTTGAAAAGCTGTCCAAACCTATCTGGCACCCACATGAAAAATGGATTGCCCCCTCCTGTTAAATCATGAATGAACTGTGATTAACCACATTATTTTAGAAAGCTGAGTTACATTTCACTAGCCAAACCCAAGCCTGATTACTGCCAGACCTGATGAATCAAGAAATCACTTAAATAGAACCAGTCTGACAAAGTGAAGCAAGCTTAAAGAGCAACACATTAAAATTAAGTGAGTTTTTGCTAAAATCGAGCAACATAATCTGCCAATGGAGTAAGCAAAATAATCTTGTTTTCTGTTTGAAATAAGATTAAATTGCTTACCCCATGCTTAGTTGTCTAGAAAATCATTCTTGAAAATCATTCTTGATTCCTGAAAACAAGACAAAAATTTTAAGTAAGAATTTTTTTTTTTTGCAGTGTAGTTGACATGCATCAGTCTGGAAGGGGTTATAAAGCCATTTCTAAGGCTTTGGGACTACAGCGAACCATGGTCACAGCCATTATCCACAAATGGAGAAATCTTATGACAGTGGTGAACCTTCCCAGGAGTGGCTGGTCTACCAAAATTACTCCAAGAGTGCAATAACGACTCATCCAGGATGTCATAAAAGAACCCAGAACAACATCTAAAGAACTGTAGGCCTCACTTGCCTCAATTAAGGTCAGTGTTCATGATTCAACAATAAGAAAGAGACTGGGCAAAAAACGGCATCCTTGGGAGAGATCCAAGGTAAAATCCACTGCTGACCAAAAATAACACAAGGGCTCATCTCACATTTGCCAAATAATTTCTTGATTATCCCCAAGACTTTTGGGCAAATATTCTGTGGACTGATGAGACAAAAGTTGAACTTTTTGGAAGGTGTTTACCCCGTTACATCTGGTGTAAAACTAACACAGCATTTCATAAAAAGAGCATCATGCCAACAGTGGACCATGTTTGGTGGTGGTAGTGTGATGGTCTGAGGCTGCTTTACAGCTTCAGTACCTGGATGACTTGCCATAATTGATGGAACCATGAATATCAGCTGCAATCTTCCCACGTCCAGTTTTTCCCTGATCGACCTGGTTAATCATGTCCTCCTTGTAAATGGCGTAAATCTCGAAGTAGAAGAGATTCAGAGCGATCATCATCCAACCCCACCCGGAAACTACCAGGCCTCACCAGCTCACCCCTCGCCAGGCCCCTCCACATGCTCAGCCAAATGTCCTGACCACCCAACTCTTCCCAGCACCGCCTCTGTCCTCAGCCCACAGCCATCAACGGCCAACACAAGTCAGCCGCCCGTGGCTCTCCCAAGCCCACGGCCAACTCGAGCCTCGGGCGCCCTCCAGTAGCCGATCCTAGACTGCACACTCCAGAGCCCGCTCACAGAAGGCACATAACTGTGAACGTTTTTAGAGAAATTAAAACAGGTAGCACTACAACAATTATATGCACTCACACAAATGCTCCTAAATATATTTTGAAGTCGCACAGTTTAAATTATGGGAGCATATGTGACCAAAATGGTCGCAATTTCGAGCCTTGCATCTAGTGTAGACAGTATCAATGATCATAATGGATTCTCTTTGATTGTGTTGTTCTCGTCCAGTGTAGGCACAGTGTCTCACTTGCTTAACAAGATTCTCCTCAAAACTACCCAGGCTCATTGGAAATACACGCCCCTATCAACGTTTTGGCCAACTAAAAAACTTACCTATACTGACAAATCGCTGCAGTTTCCAGTTGAAATGAACACTACAGGCAGTAAAACTCAGACAACTTATATTCATTGACACAATACAAATATGGCTGTATCTAAAATAGCCCCCTATACCCTCATTAACTATTCCCTACTAGCACAGTTCACTTGAAGGAGTGAAAGAAACCGAATTCGGTGAATTCAGTGAATACGGTCACTGAGTAAACCAGAAGGACTGTTTAATGTTTGAAACTGGCAGACTGGGAGTTCCAGTAGTAAGATTAACGTATTTATATTGAACTCCATCATTGAAATATTATGTCATATTATGACATAATATGACATAATATGATATAATGTCATATTATGAATAGACCATGGTTAAATAATTCAGTAATACATTTACAGTGAATTTGTACCTGTATTTTATTACGCTGTATTATGCAGAAATTTACGCGGGGCATTGTGGGATTGAATGAGTGCACTCAAGAATGTTCACTATGGTTTTAGACATCACAAAAAATGGCTGCCCCCTCAAATAGTGCCCTATTTGAGGATATGGGGCGATTTCGGATACAGCCTATGATTTACAGGACTGGAGATTTGGTTAAGAAAAGCCTAATTTTTACACAATTCCTTACACACTATTATGTTATGACCTCAAAACAGTTTTAAATGGGTCATGACATGTTTTTTTATTATTTTAATATGTTCCTTGAGGTATACGTATAATGTTAATGACGTTTTTGTTGTTGTTTTTTTCACAAAAATGTGTGAAAAAATTATTATTTTCAACAAAAAATAATTATTTTCAACATACTGACAAAACAAATGTACAGCCTGAATGCACTGTAAGTCGCTTTGGATAAAAGTATCTGCTAAATGCATAAATGTAAATGTAACCCTCATTCTGAGCCTACCCAAGGCCCTGTCCCAAATGGAACACTTCATTTGCATTTGCGGTCTTACGGACTTATAACGGCCGCTATGTGTGCATGTCCGTTAAGTCCCATTCATCATTTTAGCTTTCAGAAGCCCCTTTGTGGCTGTTATGTGCCCTCGATTCACACTTCTGCCGAGCCCGCAAGCCTGCAAGCTACGTAGCCGACTTCTACCCGGCAGTCAAAGCGGCATTACATCACGAAAGTGCGGACTCAGAGGAAGACCACGAGGGTTTAGGGTGCCATTTGGGACAGGGCCTAAAATCACACATGTGTGACCCAAATATGTCCTTTAAGGCTTCTCAGTAATTGGCCACTCTTATGATTGGCTAACATCATTGCACAGGAAGCAGTATCAACAACACCTTGCTACTGCATGTGTGTTTTGACAACATAATCAAAATAAAATGGTCATTATTAAATAATTTACTTACAGTTTGTGATGCAGCTACAGTCAGATATAGTACCGTTTCATCTTTCAACAAAAGTGATCAAGTGTCAAGCCGCTAAGCGACTGAATGCCAGTGGGCGGAACCTATTGCGAGAAGACTATTCGCCAATGTCTTGTTCTGGAGGCAGTGTTTATGACTGCACCCAGGTAACATCACCTTGCCCATCGGATCCAAAATGAGCCATTTTTGGAGCATTTAAAATGAGGAGGACGTTTTAAGCTATGAAACTTTCGGGATGTTTTAATGTTACAAAGACCTCTTATATGCTAAAAGATCAAGGCAAATTTGTTTTCTCATGTCATGACCACTTTAACATGCTGCAAGATTTAAAAACTGACACTTCTGAATGTCAGCATTGCATATGCATTATTGCCCCAATATACTGTCCCTTGTGGCAATATAGAGAATGCAGTTCATTCTTGTATACTTGAAACTATTCAGAACCAAATTCTTATTGTTAGAAGCGTTTGTGTTCACATACTTCAGTGTGTTTCAGGTCTTATCATTCAGAATACCTCCTTTTATCTGTCCTGGATTTGTTCTCCTGTAATATTTTCTACTCCCACCATCGCCTTATTCTTTCATTCTAGTCCTGTTCTTTATTGCTCTGGGGAATGACAGATGTAGTCTAATTATCTGTGCATTTGCATGTGTACTGTACTGAACTTCCCAGAGTTTGTGAGAGATTGTAGTATGTCTGAGTGCACGTGTGAAGGAAAATAAGTACTTGAGTTGAGGATGCATAGATGCACGTACTATATGCTGGTATTGATGTGTGTGTGATTAATGTGTGTTGTCCAGTTTGAAGTGTACTGGTTCTTCTATCAGGAGTTCACTGGGGCAGGTCGAGTCTCTAGCATATGTCTATGGTTCACCAGAACAGATAACATAATCATCACACTGTTGTCACGGTCACAGATAAAACACAAACACTTCACACCTCATACATCACCATTACCCACTATGCCCAGGGAATTGAAGCGTGTGATTATTAGAGTCACCTGTGTATGAACCGTTTGATATGTCTTCGTGGTTGCGTCATATGTGTTTACGTGCTAAACCTAGCTGTACTCTGCAGACAAACAAGCTGAAAATTGTCTTCAGGAAATGTCTACCTATGCTACAAATACAAATGTTTCTCATAGTTTTTGGGTTTGGGGTAAGGTTTACAGGTGGCAGTACTTTGAAAAGCAATGTGTGCATGCAGTTGTAGATGATACTATCTGCCAAAATAATATTTAAGTATATTTAATCAAACTGAAAATAATATTTTTCTTCTTTCAGTCAGCTCACCTCTTCACTTTTTTTGTTCAATGCACTGTTTTGTGTAAATCGTCCACTGAGATTCTGAGATTACCAGTGGGACCACACACACACACACACACACAGCTGAAATAAGAGGTTTGAGTGATGTTATAAATATACTAATAGTTTACTACCTATATTCTAGATACATTTTTAGTTTATGACAGAACACTTTGTAGTGTACTAAGAGTTAACTACTATTTGAATAGCTTTTAAATTGCATGTGTAATTTTTCTGAAGTATACCTTCATTAAAAGTTTAAGCACAAGCATTGGCCAAATATACTTTTCTGTATACTTGTAAATGTAAGCCAAGTGTACATTTGTTTACTACATCTCTGATAAGTACATGTGAAATGGACTGGGGGTATACTGTATTATTTTTTGTCTAAACTACATATACTAAAAGCATAGTTGAATATACATTTTTTGTAAGGGCTAGTATTCTTCATCAGAATACCACATTGCTTGGCCAGTATTTTTTTTCTGGTAAACAGCGTGGCTATGCTGGTCTATGCTGGTTTTTTCAGCAGTGCACACACAGGACCACATGTTGGCGTGTGTTTTCAAATATGTTTTTAAAGACTCATTGGACAGAGTCTCCAGTTCTCTCTACTTTTCAAACATAATTAAGCCTGATCCATGTAAACACACCACGGATAGCCCAATCCATCCCAAGCACATGGTCCAATGTGCTTCTCATCTAGAACCAGCATGGATCTCATTTCTGTCATTAAGACCTTGAAAAAAAAATTGGTTTAGTATGGACCATAAACTGTGGTTGATGTCCATGGGTGTTTGTTTGCTGCGTTTGGTGACCTTTCATCATGCACACAAGGGGTTTGGTTTAATAGTTGCATTTGGAAAATTAGTTACCATTAAATCAAATGACGTCCATTTAAGCAGTCCTTGCTATTAGCATGTGTGATCGGCGAGTGGTAGCACTTGTCCACACAAACAAGTGCTTGAACAAACAGCTTGTCAGATTTCCGCATTCTCCCCTTCATTGCTTCTTTAACATCGTTGAGACTTTGGTAGAGATTGCAACCACCTGTTCATGTGGCCCTTGTAACCTCCCTACCCATTACTCCTTGCATCTCCCCATGCCATACTTTTTGTAATTTTGGACTAAATTAATTTATATGTTGCAATAATTGTCCCTAATTGTTTCTTTGAAGGAGACCGAAGCGTTCAGGACATCTGGCCGACACATGTCCTGTATCCGTGAGGCGAGCTGTGCTTCCAAATGCTTATGAGAGGGCAACTTTGTACCCAGCGGGAAATTTGTTCTCCCCCGGCCTTTGGCGAAAATCAACAGCGAGCATGGTCGATCTCTTTCAGTTGGGATGGTGACACTTTAACCCTGATTGGATGATGAACATTGCATGAAGCCATGGCCCCCCTCAGATCTACTGAGTGCTGCCGTTTCAGGAACGAGGGTTCTGGGATAACTCAACCTGCTGACCCTGATAGTGAAAATAAGGCGCTAATACCCTCATTTGGGAATCGTTGAGTTTCTCCACGGGGAATAGCTGTCCTGCAGTCCATTCTTTTCAAACTCAGTTAGTCCCGATCCTTCTGAACATGGCACAATCCATTCTGTCCACATAATCCAGGTCTGTAGTTCTGGGAAAACTCAACATGTAGGCCCTTGATGGATAAAATAAGGAACTAATGGTGAAGTCTCACTGCATGGAATGGATGTCTGGACCTGCAGAGAAACCTTCAGGAATCTATAGAAGATCTCTGGACTTTCCCGTGTGATCCTACATTCCTCATAAGAACTGACACTGACATGCTCTTGCTCAGGCATATATCAATAAAGTGAGAATTGCATCTCTATAAAGCAGAACAAGTATGGACATGCACAACAAAGTTTATGTGAGTCAGGATTTACGTTAACATATAATTGTGTATACACCACAATCAAACCTACATGCACACTTACAACTACACACATGATCCAGGGGGCACTGCGGAATCATTCACTTAGTCTGAATGCAAAGAAAGTAAATATGAAGAGCTAGATAAGCACACATGCACCCAGGCCTCCTTTTCTGCTCTCTGACATACACTCACATGCTAATAAAACACTCACTCACAGGCTTGTTTTCTCTGCTGCTGTGTGTGAATGATGTCTTATTCCTCTCTGAGTGGCTGTCAGTCACTGTGCTATGTATCCTTCACTGATTCATGCTCACCATCTGGGAATTCTGCTCTGATTTTCTTTCCTGCAACACCTACAGTGTTCTCTTCTCTCCACTTATCTCTTCCTCACTCTCTTTTTCTAGTTTCTCCCTCTCAGTGATTTCAGACCTCAGACCATTATTGGAAATTATGAATGAATAGGTTGGTGGATGGATCTTTGGATGGATGGATATTTAATTAGATGGATGGACATACAGATGCATGGCTTGATGGATGGAAGGGGAGAATGAATAGATTGATCTTTGATTAGATGTATATTGGATGGATGGATGGAAGAAAGGAAGGAAGGAATGGAGGAAGGAAGGAAGAATTAATAGCTGTTTGAATGGATATTGCATAGGTGGATTAATGGACAGATGGAATAATGGAAGGATAAATCGGTGTTGGATAAATGGATGTTGGATAAATGGATGGATTAATGAATACATTTACGGACGGATGGAGGGATATTAGATGGATGGATGGATGGATTGATTGATTGATTGACTGATATATTGATTGATTAATGGAAAGATAGATGGTTCTATCTGGAATTCTGGAATGCAGAATCAGATGGATGGATGGGTGGTGTGATGATGAATCACGAAAATATGGATCTTTTGATCTGCCTATGTATGGATGGGTGGATAAGATCTAAGGATGAGAATACATGGAGGGATGATTACTATGGTGAATTAATAATGATGGATAATGAATGATTGATGAATCTTTGGATAAATGGGTGAATAGACATACAGATGGATGATGATGATGATGGATATATAGATCATTAGATCCGCTGGGTCTCTCTGATTTGCGAATGTGGCTCATTTGAGGTCAAAAACCAGAATCAGTCATGACGTAGAGCACAATCACGCTCTCATCTCTCCTCTAAAGCTCTGATCGATTCATGAAGTCAGGTCTCTCTCACTCCTCAACCTGTTTCCAATGAAACCCAATCTACCACACTAAAGAGAATTAAGATTAAGCTTCAAACCTGACTGTGTGTGTGTGTGTGTGTGTGTGTGTGTGTGTGTGTGTGTGTGTGTGTGTGTGTGTGATATGTAAGCAAAACACTTTTTATCCAAAGGACAACCCCAAACAACCCTTGTCTCTGACTCCAAACAGGTGGGTGAATGAAAGCCAAGAGCTTTACAGAAGATCTCTCAAGTTTCTAGTTGTTTTTAAAAATGCTATGACATCAACATAAATTACAGTTAGGAGACACAGGCCTCCCCGAGTGAGGCATCATGGGTACATGGGGCTACCAAAGCAACGGCGGCCCTTTGAAGATGAGAAAGTATTTAAAAAATGTATTAAATGAACACTAATCCTGAACAAATGTTCTCAGTGCTCAGTGCTGTTGACTTACCGAGCGCTCAGGTGCACATAAAAAGAAGCAGAAAAAAGCATGAAGCAATACATTCATTGTCTGCATATAAGTTATGACTTTTCAGCAGACTGGAGAGGAAGCCTTATATCTTAATTTGAAACATGCTATCGTTACTGTTGAAAATAAAATTTGCAGTAAGAAAGGAAATAAGGCTTTCTTGGAAATGAAACATCTTCTCTCACTATTATAAATCACCAAAATGTTTCCTTCTTTCTCAAGAAAGGAAATGTATGGTACCACATTAATGCTGCCAATGCCAACGCAAATACAATGTAAACACAACTTTAACACAATGCAAAACCTACATGATGACTGTAGCATTACCCAGATCACTGAGGCAAAACTGCAACTGAAGCGTGTCAGATTCTGCTTCCTGTGGTGCTACATTTGAATAACTTACATTTTGAATGATGCAAACTTAAATGCACTCTTCTGTGATGGACACTCATAGGAAACAAAACTCACAAATGACATCACTTCAGTATCTCACTTGTTATACAACGAGGAGCTGTCTGTGTGAGAAAATGAAAAGTAAAGAATGGAACTACAGACAGAAAAGGAGAAAAGTTTCAGAAAATTATAATTTAAGAGGACCCATGAGTGAACTCTGGGGAACATCTCGCCTGAAACACATACAATTGAGAGTTAATATCACCTCTTTGGATTTTATCATATATGTTTGTACAAATGAGTCTCAGTTTTCTGAGATAAGTTATTTCAACTGAAAAATATTTATTTTTTATAATCTGACTTGTTTCTTATAGACAATAAAACAAGCAAATAAAAAATGTTGCATTAGATTTTTCTCCTGAAAGAAATGAATCATATATGAGCTCCAGAGAGACCTCAAAAATATCTCAAATTGTGAGATACAAAAAAAATGTATACGAACTCAAACATTTCTCTTCAAAATTCTTCCAAAAGTTGCAGTACAGTATATGTACATTTTTATAGCAATTTATAACAATTGATGAATTCAGACTTTTTAGAATCTCCGCTGATGGATTTTAGAAGAAACATCTGAGACAATGTTAATACTTCAAAGAAACATAAGTGAGATTTCAATGAAGTCCCATAAGGTAAGAAAGAGCCATTCTGAGCGCTAATATTTCCTCTGGCTAAATGAGAAAACAGTTTCATTGAGCTGCAGATGCATTTAGCATGTGTCTGAGCGAGTAAATGTTTGTATAAGTGTGTAGTGAGATCCTATCACACTAAAACGCTGCATGGCTCAATGGAGCAGTTCAGAGAGCAGATGAGCGGGTGATGAAGGAAAAGTTTAAAGAAGTTCCTGTGTTTGAAAAAGAGATATATACAGGCAACCCGCATTCTGTACATATATAACACTCAAATATGCACACAAGTCATATCTATCCTTGTTTGGAATGAAATGCTATGCCATACTATTTTTGAAACATGTAGTATGTAGCAGGAGCATAGCCAGAAAGGAGACTCTGGGTGTGCCACATTTATTGTCAGATTAATGCGCAAAAAAAAACAAAAAAACAAGCATTCTTATTGGGTATTAATATGTTAGTTTAACCATTTCATTTTTGTGTAGGCTACATATGTCTGTTGACCTATTCTATGTTTTGGATGTCTTTGAAAATCACTATTTTATATCTGCAACAAAGTGAGTGTGTGTGTGTGTGTGTGTGTGTGTGTGTGTGTGTTAGCATGCGTGCTGTATATTAAGCATTTTTAAACCTTTAATTTCTGCGTGTGTGTGTGTGTGTCTGTGTGTGTATGTGACAGAGAGAGAGACAGTTTTAATGAATTCTCCATTGTGAATGTGTTCTATTGTCAGCCCTGCATTTCACGTTGGCCTACCAGGGGTCTCCAACCCTGCTCCTGGAGAGCTACCTTCCTACAGATTTCAGCTCCAACCCCAATCAAACACACCCGAACCAGCTAATCACAGTCTTCAAGGCTACTTGTTAATTTCAGACAGGTTTGTTGGAGCAGGGTTGTAACTGAAATCTGCAGGATGGTAGCTCTCCAGGTGCTGGGTTGGAGATCCCTGATATAAACTCTTAAAAAGAGAAGACTTGCAAAGAGTATTGTCACCTGTCATTTATTTCAAATATCTATATCTGCAACAAAATATGTGTGCATGTATGTCCGTATATGAGTGTGTCTGTGTGTGTATCTATGTAAGCAAGCTTAATGATTATTAATATGATAGTTTAACCATTTCATTTCTATTTGTGTGTGTGTGTGTGTGTGTGTGTGTGTGCGTGCGTGCGTGCGTGCATGCGTGCGTGCGTGTGTGTGTGTGTGTTTCTGTGTTTCTGTGAGCCTATTGTCCATTTTCGATGAGTTTCACTGTCAGCTATGCATCCAATGTTGGCCTAGACCCTAAAAGCATACCACCTTAGGCCTTAAAATTCTTGAACCCTGGTTATCGCTGCTTGCAGCTATATTTTTGTTGTTGTTTTTTCCATTTTCCGAAGCTTTCTCGCTCAAGAGGGTCACCGACAATCACATACAGTATAACCTACAACAGCTCTTTAACTGCGCTCTAGTCAAACGCGCTCACTGTAGCCTAATCATTAACTACACACTACATCATACACCCCTTTTAGCCAAGTACAATTTATCACATATTTTAATAAGACTAAACTCCTATTTAACCTGATGATCACAGGTTTAATAAAAATACATTTTAAGTTTATAATTATAACACCGCATTTCCACGGTTATTCAAACAACGAACACATTATACAGTGAGCAAAGCACATTTACTTTATCAAAGAATAATCATTGACTTCAGTGACTAGGCTATGTACAAATCTATTATGTAAAAACAGCTGTAGCTGCTGTAATAAATAAAACAAAATGCTTTTAAATAATTCCTCCTTAGCAGAGTACATTTAATGGTGCCTGTTAGCTGCTCAAAGGGCGAGACGGCGTGGTCTGGCCTTGAATGGCTCAATTATGTTATTATTATTTTATTTTTTGGTGAAAATTATTTAAATTTTAAATTAAATTTTAAATTAACAAATATTGTAAGCACTGCTTAATCTGTAAATTGTGAGGTCCCGGTACAAAGCGGGGTAAGGAATCCGTCCGTCAAGTTTTTTTATTGAACTTTCAAAAATACAAAATTCAACAGCAAGTTCATATATATATATATATATATGCTTTTATTTATGTAGGCTACACAGAGAAAGAATACAGAGAGAAACAAGATGCGCTTTCTGCCGTCTCATGCAGTCTCCGTGAAATGGAGCGCGTCACAGCAATGAACCGGCTACTTTATTAAACGAACGAACGAACCAAAAATAAAAATCTTGAATTACGTAGTCGGAATGAAAACGTGCATTTCTTTATTAAAGTCAGCGTCGCATTCTGCAACTTTATATTTTCAGCCGACACTGACTGAGAAGAAATCACTAGTTTATTAACGAATAATTAAAATGTTTTATTTTGCCTTTCCCCAACATTCATAATCATTAGCCTAGTTTTGCCGTTGCAAGCTTTAGACGTGCGCTTGGGCGCGGAATGGGCTATACGCCTGTATATTAAAGGATGGTTAGTAGCCTAAGTTATTATATTAATAAATTTATCTGTGACTAGTGAAATCTTTAGTCGGGGACTGGCCTTCTTGGCACAAGGAACCGATCTTTTTTTTTTAATAAAATGCTGTCAATTCGAAAAGTGCGCCTGCTAATCATGTCACGTTATATTGCAATGCAGAGTTATGAATGCGTAATAATAAGTAAAATGTTTTTAATGTATTTCATTTCTTATGGGTGCAATGGCGGTGCTTTGGTCTTTCTTAGGGGTGCTGAAGCATCTGCTAGCCCCTCCTTTGCGCTGCCCATGTTTATTACGATTAAAAAAATAATAATTCTGCATCTGGTTTTAGGTGTGCCAGCTGCCACTGTGGGTGGCACCGGCACACCCTGGCACACCCGTGGCTACGCCCCTGGTATGTAGTAAGAATACAGTGGTCAGTATGCATATTTTGTATGCAGTATCCTAAATGTATGCTGAAACGTACAGTATTCAACAGGGAGCAATGTATGAGATACTGTATCCCACAATGAAATGTGCTGACTTGACCTTTCATTTGCAATATGACAGTGCCTTTATTATTTATCTACTTTTATTAATATTTTGAACTAGCTTTTTCAGGTTTCATTTTCATTTTAGTTCAAATGTTAATTAAAAAATTGTATGCTTTAGTCATTTTTTTAAAACTATTTTCTATTCAGCTTACATTTATTTTACAGTATTCCAGCTGTAGTCATTTTTGTACTGTTTTTTAAGTTCTAATATTTTAGAACTTATGTTTTTTAAGTTCTAATATTTTGATTGTATTCTATTTCCGCTTTATTGCAAATAACTTAAACAACTGTTAATCATTTGAGTTAACAGAAACAACACTGGTGACAAATGAACTGACATGTATTAATGAATTATTATGTAATATATATTATTTAATTATATCATACTCTGCAGTATGCAGTAAGTAGCATTTAATTCCTGACAAAGCATCTGTCCTCCATATGCATGCAGACTTATTTCAGGTTCTAATCTGAGCAATGACTAATGAGAAGTGTGATAAAACAAGAGAAGTTGAAAGAGAACAATAACATGTTCTAAGCGTCTCAATACAGAAACAAAGATTCTTTCATTCAGTGTTAGTGATTCACATGATGGACCATCCTGCTGATTTCCCAGCATTCGAAGCGGTTACAAACCACAGCATGAACCTGAGATTTACACATTGTCATGTCTGTCCTAGTGGAGACAGTCTCTTTCAGCCAGATGTCCCGATCTAGCCTGGATTCACACTGATGTGGTCGCGTCAGATGGTGAAAGAGTTTTTTTTATCAGGTTAGGCTGTAAGTGTGTGAGATATACGCTAGCTTATGCAAGCTTTATCTGAAAATGTTGAGAAAAGATGGACGTCACAATTGTGAGAAAAAAGTGAGCAATGCTAATTTTTTTATTAGTATTATTATTATACATTTTTTATTTCTATTCAGTGGCAGAACTAAACTAAAATTTCAGCAACATGAATCTTTAGTATCAAACAATTCTTCGGAAATCTTTCTAATATGCTGATATGCTGCTCAAGAAACATTTATTTTAATCAATTCAATGTATCTTTGATGAATAAAAGTATATATAATATAATATGTACATATATCATCGTTTTTCCATGTCATTTACATTTATGCATTTAGCAGACACTTTTATCCAAAGCGACTTACAGTGTATTCAGGCTATACATTTATTTATCAGTAATTCCCTGGGAATTGAACCCATAACCTTTTGCGCTGCTAACGCAATGTCCTACCACTGAGCCACAGGAACAACTTGGACTGAAATATTTTATCATCACATGCTCAGCAGGATAAGAGAAGCATTGAGAGATGTTTCCGCTGGTTCAGAATCACCTGTCCTTCCATGTGTTTGAGCAGATCCAGGTTATAAAGCAAGCTGTTTAACCTGGGTAAAGACAGAGCATCCTTGTGTGCGTTTGGCTGAGTACGAGTGTGTTTTGGCTCAGCTTGAGAGGTGTAGCCTTGAGACAGACACAGAGCTCCAGCCACACACCAGAGAAAATGATAAATGTGTGTGCGTTTGTGTGTGTGCACACAAACTCTGATGGCCGCATATGAGTTGTGGTTTCCTGTCTGACAGATATGTGTTGTGGTATATTAGTGCAGCACCAAGTATGCACTGACACCAAGGCCATTGAATTTGTTGAGTGTGTGTGTCCACATGCGTGTGTGAATTGTGACTAATTGAGGGGTCTCAGAAAAGTACTCTGTTTCCCCCCTTTTCATAAACACACATGTACACATACACTAGAGGTTATTATCTTTGAATCCATCCGTCGAAGAGAAGATGGTTGCGCAGTTATAGCAACAAGGACTGACACAAGAGTGGCTGACTGTGTGAGAAAATAAAAGTAAACAAATGGAAAACCAGAGAGAAAGGAGAAAAGTGACAGAGAAAATTTGAATTTAAGAACCAGGAGTGAACCCTACTGAACATCTTACCTCAAAGCAAACAAATTAAATGAGAATTAGCAACATCTCTTCAGATTCCATACGTTCGTACAATTGTGTCTCAGTTTTCTGATCTAAGTCAATTCAATGTATTAATTAATTACATAAATGTACTTGCTGTGATGTATTTTTGGTATTTAGTTGTACTTTATTTTCTTGTGTCCTTTATCTATCTTTGGTTATGTTCATTTTATTCCTGCAGCACCAATGGAGCTATGACTGAAAAAAAAGACTTTATGTTTGTACTCCATCTACTTCACTCTCACTATGATGTATGGTGGCCAGACATGACTCTTTTCAGGGTGACATCTCTCCTTTATTCAGCTCTCACACAACAAACCCTTTTGTTTTTGACAAAACATTCCATGTTTAATGCGCTAAATGGCTTTAATTAGACAGATCCGTTTAGTTTGAATTGGACAATGCCTTTCGAAAAGTTTTATTCTTTATGAGTCTGGGAAATAAGACATAATTCTGTATTAAAGAATGTCATAAGGGCCTTATTTTTTGTTGTATTTTCCATATATGATTGATTCTTCGATTATACAATGTTTCTGTAACATATGATGGTTATTAAAAATAATAACAATGATTATTTACTTAAATACATGCCTTCCATTCATTCTCAAATTGGAAAATGGGACATAGCTTTCTCCTGTTCATACCCACTGTTCTTTTCTTTCAGTGAAATGCAATTCCCATCATTCCCTGTGTGTTTTTCTGTCAGCATTAGCCTGTAAAGTGTGGACAGCCCGGTGTGTGTGTGCATGTGCAGGATAGTGTGCGAAAAGCTATACGTTTATGCACGTGTGTGTCAAGTGCGGACAGGTTTGTGGTGGAGTGCTAATATACTTTGCGATGTTTGTGATGTGTGTGCTGACAGACCTAAATGTATTGCACCACACAGCTGTGCTTATGTGTCTCTATTTCTCCTTTTTGCCTTTACCGGAGTCATATTATAAATTCAGTCAACGAGTTTCTATTGTTTTCCTTCTTTTGGCTCTTTTTTAAAATACCCTTTTGACACACTCTCTCTCTCTTCCCTTATTGTGGGGAAACGTTGTGAAATGTGTTTGTAGGTTTAGGATAAACTGCCCTGCATTTGCTGGAGACATACCAAGATAATGTAATTAAATGGCTGCTCTTTGGAGTTGGATTCCCCTCAGAACGGGAATGTTGGGCTCTCCAGCAACCACTAATAATCCTCAGAGTGGCGGGCTGGCCGTGTGTCCCGCGGCCTTTCACTGCCTCCCTCATTCAGCTTTCTGATGCTATGAGGGAGAGAACTCCAATATGCTCTGTTTTCTTTTTGCAGAAGGATGAAAGCATGGAATTCCAGCTCTAGGATTATGTGCTTGGCCTGGCAACCCATGTCATGAGAGATAAAACATGAAAAATACAAATAACTTAATTCTGACTAGTTCATAAAAGACGGTAATCAAACCTCCACCTCTTTATGAGACGAAAATGGATCTGAGTGAGAAAAATTCTCAAATTTCCCCGATGGTTGGCTAGACATGGAGGCACTATAAAATCACACAGCCATAGGAAAACGTCAGGATACATGTTTGCTTTGGCTTGACATAGAACTGTGGAGAAAAAGCCTTAAGAATGGTTTGGATGAAGGACACTAGCAGTGTGTGTTCTCGACGTCTCTACTGATGTAATTGTCTTAGCAGAAATGTTTGAAGCAGTGTTTGTGTTTGGAAAGATCTGAGGAGTTGATGTGAGGGTAGTAATGAGGAGACCTGAGAACTAGCTTTCGTTCTGCTGTTATGTCTAAACACAATGCACAAACACACACAGTACGACACATCCAAGACTTGACCTTTCGAGGTGTCTGGGGAGGTTCTACAGAGGCTTTTCTGGCAAAACCCACCCCACTGCCACTCTGCAACACAGAGCGACAACCGGAGTCCCCAGTAGATGGAGTGCCAGCTCATACCGCAATGGAGTAGCCTCCACCAAGAGAAAAAGAAGAGCCTACTATCGCACAGGAGCCTGAGCCCTTTACATTTGACCTGGGGTGTGAGCCAGCTGAAACATCCAAGCCAGTGGGAATATTGGTGGAACTGGATACTAAGGAATTGCCGGTCGACATGGGAAATGGAGTTAGTGCTTCCCACCCTGCCTACCCACAAACCTTCCTCCTGTATAAGTTTATGTTTGTCGTCTCCAGTCATGCCCAGCTCAGATTCTTTGTCGTTGCTGAACTCACTCAGCTCAGATTTTTCATTGCCACCAGTCCTGTCCTTCACATAGTGTTCTTCATCATCACTAGTCCCATCCAGCACAAAGCCTGTCCTGCATGCTCCACCAGATCCAGCATTTTTTTTTAACCTCTATTTATATAGAGCTTTATACAATACTGATTGTGTCAATATTGCAAGAGGACAATAACAAAGAGTATATTTTTCCAGCCAATTCATTCATTCAAAGTAAATTAATTGATGTCATCATCTAGTTCAGCTCTCTTCCAATAGAGTCTGTGCAATCAGCCAAGCGTCCCCAACTAAGCAAGCCAAAGGTGACAGTGGCAAAGTACCCAAACTCCATTGGTGACAGAAATTGAGAAAAAACCTTGGGGAGGAACCATGCTCCATCAGGGGGCAGTTCTCCTCTTGCCAGATGAAACCAGCATGGCGTGGTTTAATTCCAGGCTGCAACACAAGTCAGATTGTGCAGAGGACTTGTCTGGTTCCCGCGGCCTTGTCCCGATCTAGTTGATGCGGTCTTCGCAAAGGATCTGGCTCTGGGGCGCATCTAGTTGACATGTTCTCCACTGACATTCAGGGCTGTAGAGGTCGTCTCTAGGTGCGGGTCCACCATCTGATCTGGATATGGACAGGATCCGGATGGCTATGGTGACCTTGGAATAATTTGCCTTGACCCTGTCCTGAATCCACCGCAGGCTTCCAGTCTACCAAATCTGCCCTGATGTGTCAACCTTTGGCTGGGCCTCATCCCTCCACCCATATGGCTATGTCAGGCTCCTCCTTCTCTCCAGTTCCACCGCTGTCCTCACTTGCATCGTCATCGCCTCAAGTCTTCTGGCACCCAGGCTCTACCTCAGCTGCTTGTCACAGTGGCTCCACCTCGGTCTCCTGGATCCTCATTGTCCATTGGTTTCTCCAGCTCAGCTTGTTCCACCTTGGTCAGTCATCTCCCATATATATATATATATATATATATATATATATTTGGGACATATATATGTTTGCTAAAGATAAAAGAAAGTTTTAAAACCAATTTTTCTAAATCATTTATTCTAAAAATAGCAATTTATCTAAATTAACCATTATAAAATAACATGTATAAATGTTAAAGAACATGTTAAAATGAACTAATATTCAATAAAAATATTTATTATTCTCTCTTTTACACTAGCAAATTAAAATAAACAAAAAAATGATTAAAAAAATTAAGTAGTATTTAAAATAGTACTAAATGTGATTACTACACATATTCAATAAATACAACTGTTATATTAGTAGTGCTGTTTACAGCTTCACATTCATTTACATGATTGTGTGATAGAATTAATTGGCCATTTTACCACTTAGAAACATCCGATCACATTTTAGAGCCAAATGGATCTGTTTTGTAATAGTAGTCTAATGGCCAGTTTACTAACAGCTTGTGCCAGAGCATACCGTCTTTTGGAGTTAAAATAGCACTATCAGGTTTTACTAAAGACGCGCAGTGAAGAATTCGTGCTGAAAAGGCATGGACACAGTTATTTTTGCACCTGACCTTATTGAATATGCATTTTTAGGAGTTTCCCCTTCAGACGCAAAATTTATGGGAGGAGAGTGTTCAAATTAATCACGCAATGCGTTTTACTGACATTTGCGCTAGTCAAATTACTGGTATTTACGCCATTACTCAACACCTCAAAAAACCATGTCTTAAACTAAAATGGATGCAATTTGTTGCTAGTAGAGAGATTGCAGAGAACAGAGTGTGTATGGTAGAAGGGAGAAGATTTTTTCTCACATGTAATTTATTTGGAATGCACAAAGAACAAGAAAATATAATTTGCCAAACCATGTTATTTTTATTTTGCTTCAGGAAATAAAAAATGACTTGGAACCCTCAACTAGGAGTCACGCACTATCAGGTCTATCAAAACTTCTTGCAACTTCTAGCACTTTTGGCCTCCGGTTCTTTTCATCGTACTATGGCTTCTTTATTTCTTTATTGGCAACTGCTCTAATTTGTGATGCGCTTGGTATATTGCATTGTTCAATGTTCATTGTTGTAAATTATCTATTGCGTCTGTGTTCTTTAATTTGCAAAGAAATCTCCATGCCCATTGGCGCTTTTTTCGCAGTAATTTGCCACATTTAGTAAAACTGGCTTTAAGCACTGCCAGATATGGTTTGAACATTACACATGTTCTGTCTGTTCTGTTTAAAATAGTTATTTTCTATCTGGCCACTAGGGGCTTCAGCTCTCAGGTAAAAGCAGCACACAAAATTCACAGCTATCCTCTTTTATTTCAATTACTGTCTCTTTGTTATTTATCGCCTCATTTTCTCTTCTTCGCTGTGGTTAAGGGCCTGGGTACCGCTCCCTGTTTTTCCATGCAAACACACATTAAACACACTCTTTTCGTTAGATTCCAGAGCCACAGGATTGAATCTGGACAGCCATATTTTACATTCCAAGGGTCAGGAAGGCATCCCACACTACCTGTTACTGTGGTGACGGCGGTCCTGTCTGATTGGACGGTTTGTGTGGTGAGATGTTAATGATACTCCTAAAGTCAGGGTGGAGACCAGTGTCACCATCCACACACACGCATACACATCCACTGAGGGGCATAAAGAGTCATAAAGAGAATAATTAGAAACACACATATATATGCACTGTGATACTGTGTGTGACGTGGTGTTCTCCATCACCGCTGATAAAATAAAAGATTCCAGGATGTTCTTGCAGTCTGCGGTCAGCGTGTGCTGTGGATTCGGCTGCCAGCATGGGTTGACATGGACCGGGATGTTCCGTCACGCCCGTGGGGGTTGCAGCAGGAACTCCTTTTTCTCAAGGGAATGCAGCCAGGCTTGGGGCGTCAATATATGCATTTTGGGAAGGTTAAGGAGACGGGGAGAGATAAACAGAGGACGTGAGATCCCACAGTTGGAACGGATGTAGCAGATATTGATTCAGAAGCCTCACACACGCCACTTCAAAACCCTTCACACACACACACACACACCCCCACAGCTATGCTGATGTTGCCGAGTAAATCACTCGTGTGTGTGAACGAAACTCTGTGATCGAGGACAAATTGAAATGTAGACAGCGTGTGAGAGAAACAGTCCACACTGAAGTAGTTTGTAAATGGTAAATTGGCTACTGAAGAAATAATTTCTCATGTTTTAGGGCAACAGGTTCAATGTCCTTCTCAAGCACATCCACATAATGACTGTCGTTTTCCAACAGAACCAGACTTTTGTCTTCTGACTGAAAGTCGGGTCAATTTTGCAGCTTATTTTGGCCAAGGAAAGCTACTTGAACAGGAAACAGTCATCTGAACATAAATTGTGAAATTAAGCAGTAACTTGTCTCCGCTAATCATTGTGCTCAACCTACAGTACTCATGTCCCGACCTGGACTTGGACTCGAATTGAGCTGGTCTTAACTAAAACACCGAAAGATGTTACCAGAAATGTTTCCATGGTCGATAGATTTTCTGGAAGTCTTTAGAAAATCATAAAAAAATATAAAAAAACTGAGGAGGACAGAGGGCAGAAAATAGAAATAAACCAAAAAATAATGGAAGAGAAATTGAGAAACAAGAGGCATGTAGGATTGTGTTAAGTTATTTGTACAAAGCTTATCTCGTATTTGAGCCTATAGCATGATCGCTCTGACACTTCAGGCCCAGTTACATACTGAAAACAAATTTCTGCTGACAAGACATGAGCAAGAGATGATATATGGTCAACTGGTCAACTTTGCAGCTCATTTTGGCCAAAGAAATGCCCACATGAACAGGAAGCAATCATCTGAGTGACATTTGAACGGCCAACCACACTTTAATTGAGTTTTTTCATGCAGCAAATTGTGAAATTAAGTAGTAACTTGTTCAAAAATTGTATCCACTAATCATTATATTAAGCCTAATTATGTCTCGATCTGGGCTTGGACTCGAACTAAGCTGGTCTCGAAAACAACACTGGTAGATGGTACCAGAGATGCCACCATGGTGAAAAGATTTCCTAAAGTCTTTAGTTGGTGCTTTACGATTCTTCACACTAGAAAACTGTAGAAATAGTATAAAAAAGGACAGATGATAAAAAAGTAGAAATAATGATAATATATAATAAAAAATAACCCAAATAAAGCAAAATAACCAGACATTGAGAGAGAAGAGGGATTTGTATATGCACAGAATATCTTATATTTTAGCCTATAGCATGATCAGGCCCAGTTACATACTGAAAACTTATTTCAGCCAACAAGACATGAGCAAGAGAGAAGATATGGTCAAATGGTCAACTTTGCAGTTTATTTTGGCTAGTGAAACGCCCATGTGAACAGGAAACAATAATCTGAACCATGTTTGAAACGACCAACCACACTTTTTTAATGAAGTTTTTTTGGGCAGCATATTCTGAACTGAAGTAGTAACTTGTTCAAAATAATTGCTCAGCAGTCTCCGCTAATCATTGTAGAGACAAGCCAAAGAAACCAAAGCTTCCTGCATTTGCAGATCAATCCTGCTCAACGGTCAAGAGGAATTTTGCACCACCCCTCTTGTCTCAGCGCTGCAATATTCTTGGGATGTCTGGTGTGAATTTTTTCACTTGAGGTCACGCCAAACCATCTCAATCAGGCTAGGAGGTTAGGCTGCTCCAGAAAGAGTATTTTCTTCTGTTGAAGCTATTCTGTTGTTGAATTACTCCTGTGCTTTAGGTGGTTGTCTGGTTGCATCACTCTACGTCTGTTGAGCTGTGATTGGCAGACAAATTGTCTAACATTTTTCTTTAAAATGTCTCGAACACAGAAATTAATTATCTGTCAATGTTGGAAAGCCGTCCAGGCCTTAAGGCAGTAAAGTAACCCAAACCGTGATGGTTCCTCCACCATACTTCACACTTAGGATGAGGTTTTGATGGTGTGCTTAGTTTTTTCCAAACATCCAAACTTCATTTTCACTTGTCCACAGGATATTTTCCTAGTAGTATGGTGGAACATCCAGGTGCTCTTTTGCAAATTTAGATGTTCAGTTATGTTTGTTTTCTGGACAGTATAGGCTTCTTGCAGGATTTTCTCCAATGAACACTGTTTTTGATTAGACCATATCTTCATGGTCTTGGTCTTGTTATGGACTCTGAAATATTTGTACTTGAACATTTGGAATCCTGACTTGGACTTGATCCTCTTCCAATGTTTTGCCTTGCCTCAGACTCAACCCTTTTCTGGTCAGTCTTGGCTCAAACTTAACTACTCAGGTCTTAACCTGGACTTGGACTCAAACTGATCTGGTCTCTATGGTCAAGAGATGACCAAGTCCTAAGTTGCCACTTTATGATTCTTCAAGGAAGAAAATGGTAGAAAGAATGCAAAAAACAACAACTTTTTAGATAAAAGTGTCTGCTAAATGCATAAATGTAAAATAAATAAAAATGGAACAGAGGAGAAAACGAGAGAAAAGAGGAATGTAGGATTGTGTGCAAAGAATATATAATATCTAAAACTTGTTTCAGCCAACAAGCATGAGCCAGAGAGGAGATATTCTTTGAAAAGTGGCTAAGCGAAAATCCTTAGCTGCGATTCATTCTTCCTTTTTTTTTGAGATAAGGACCATTTGAACTTGACTATTTTAATCCAACAAGAATTCGCTCCCACGCGCTTATAGAGGTCACAATAACACAAAGAGACTAAAAAGCGAAGAATGGCAAGAGGCAACGTCATATGCAAGAGGGAATTCAATCTCCACCTCAAAATGAAAGAGAAGAATTAACATCCTGGCATAATCTAGAAATCAGAGAAGATGGTTCATGAGCTCAGCCTGAATTAAACAGCTCAGATGTTTAATATTCAGAGCTAATTCGTTACTCTAGAAGAACTTTTGTAGAGGAAAGGTCTGATTTTAAATGTCTCACCTTTTACTTTGCTCGTAAGATGAAATTATTTTGAAAACTTGCTTTTAAAATGTTAAGAAAATCTCACTTTATTGGAACACTATTCACTATTAACTGGCTGTTTAATCATTCTTATTAAGCATATATCAATCCTTTATTCGGCATGACCTTATTTTAGATCCCTTAATCCTAACCCAAACCTAAACTGAACACTTACCTTACTAACTATTAATAAGCAGCAAATTAAAAGTTAATTGAGGGAAACTCTTAATTATAGTGAATAGTGACTACGACCAGGTCACCATCTTATTGTCATACTATTAAACCTAAACAAGGGGTAAAGGTTTCGGATCCAAAAGCAGAATTTGTGCATTTGTCTCTGGATCTCAGACTTAATGAGTAATTATTGTTCTATCCAAACCCACACCAAGGTTTTAATTATGATATAACCAATGGTCACCAGCTTTAGAGCACAATCATCAACCGAGCATGTCTAATCAAGCATCAAAGCACATCCGATTCCTCCGACACCAACCATTTACCAAGAATCAAATGTTCATAATTAAGTAAAGGGCAGAAGCACTGTCGTCTGAATCCCACAGAGCAGTGCAACATGTCTCCCGCAGAAGAACGGGGCAGGGTCAGGAAAAATGTTTATTTAACCAAAAACAACAACAGGCTGACCAGATTAGTGATATCAGTGATTCAATCGTTCATTCATCCCAATGAAATGCAAACTTAGAACCGCAAGATGTTAATCTGGCAATCAAACACAACCCTCATGTGAACCTGACCGCTGAAAATATAAAACGATAAATATTGGATAATACAGTTAAATGCAAACCAACAAACTTCACTCTCAACATGGTTGTAGAAAAATGGCTCGTCATGATCTTCAGTCACGCAACATCTCTTTACGACGGTGTAAAGCATCTGAAAAACAACTGATGCTCACATACAAAAGGACAAAATTCAACAGAAAAAAAGAAATGGACCAATATGATGAATATACTTTGCTCTGTACAATTGCACATGTTCATGCCTTACTCCTATTTAAATCTGAAAATGCAGCCATGATTAAATAGCATTTAATCAAACTGATGAGTCTTGTGATAGAGTGTTAAATGTCTGGAGGAAATAAACTGGTTCTGTACATGTAGGTAACACTGATCTTTGGACGAGTGTGGCCACTTAAAGTACACCAATGCTTGTTTATATTCTGTGTATTGCTGCATTCTTTATATATGGCTTGTGTGAATATGAATATGTTTGTGTATGGCTGTCTATCCCTCTGTCTCTCCGTGGACGTTCTCCATGTGGACTTTGAGGTAGTCATTGCGGGTGAACTTCTTGTGGCACAGGGAGCATTCAGCCATGGGTCTGTTGGGATTATGGGTCAGCTTGTGTCTGATCAACATCTTCTTCAAACTAAAGGACAGGTCACACACCTACAAATCCACAAACACACAAAGAATTAACATTCTCAACACATTGAGAAAATATGTAGTTTTAATGTTAAATATCTTTATCCCAGTTTAAAGTCAACCAGAAATGGACCCTTTTTAAATACATGATTTTGGTCTTTGCAGGACTCATTGGTGCACATTATTCTACAGAAACTTTGTGTTTTTTATCTTTAATTAAAAATAATGAACTTATTCTTCCTCTGAAATGTTGTCTCTTAACCAGCTGGTTAGTCATTGTTTAAGCTCACATTTAGGTCTTCATTCTCGTATGTAAAACTCACTCCTCACCATCCAAACCATTCACAATGCATACAATCAAGTCCCATCCTATATTATCCTCATTGAATACCCTGTTCCAAATATGTCACAATATTTTCACTCATCCTGCACTGTTTGTACTATGAACATGAATGATAGTGATTGTTTTTCAAAGCCATCCATCCATTTCCCAAACAGCCTGCCCCATGTATGGTCAGCTATTTTTATAAGCGACGTACAATTTTTGTCTGGCAGACAAATGAGTGAAAACATTCCTTAACACTCTTCAGAAAGATGAATCAGGACTTGCATTATTGGCTTGGGCTATTATATAATATTTTACATAACAATCATTAATGATAAAAAAGAGTCAGTCGCTTGTACATAATATTTGACAATTTTACTTAATATACTTTAATATGGACCAAATAATGAAACATTTAATTTTCTTTATAGTTATTATAGTTGAAATTAATAATACAAATGCTATTGTTATTATTGATAATTAAAATAAATACATGTAAAAATATATGGAAAACCAAGTAAATGAACATTAGTAATGTCAAGTAACTGTTGAAGCACTAAAATGACTGAAAATAAACTGGAAAATGGAAATTAATAAAAACTATAACTGAATAAATTGATAAATTAAGTATTAATAAATTAATTAAATCGAAATAGTAATACAAAAAATAATCATAATAAAACAAATTAAAAAGCACAAAGCACAATTACTAAAGAAATTGTGTAAAATAAAAATAAACAGAAACAGAAATATTTAAATAAAAACTAATTCAACATTTTAATTAAACTATAACAGTATATGAAATAATACTAAAATACAATTATTTTCTTGACTTTAAGCTTTTAAGTTAATGAAAATTATTTATTAATATTATTAATAATATATTTTAAAACATTTCATTTCCCACAAAAAATAGAAGTTTCAGAGATCAAACAATTAATGCCAGTGCCTCTGCAAAAGATGTCAAGTGAATTTTGAACAATTAAAATTACTCACAATAAACTGAAAAATGGATATAAATAAAAACCAAAACTAAATCTTAAACGGATTAAATGCTGAAGCACCTTAACATAGGCTTACATTGAAGAAAGATAATTCAGCGACTCGGATATCATTGAGACATAATTTAACGATCATTGGAGTGAGCTTTTAACTTAAACTAGAATTTATCAAGCAGCCATCCAGATACCATTTAGCGACACGCTAAAATGCATTTTAGCCACTTTTCATTTGCAATGGCTTGGCAAACCTACATTGTGGCTGTGACTTATGTAGATTTTTTCCAGGACATGAAAAAAATGAAAAAAATATCCAGAAAAAGATCCATGAGAGGATGTTTTTTATTTTGGCAACCCCCATTTCGTGAAACAGCTCTTGTTTACAGACTTCATTCTGTAATGTTGTGTGTGTTAGCATGACTTCATGCCCTGCGACCGCAGAGAAGATATGAAGGCAACGCTCAACACATCAGAGCAGACACACAAACAACCAATAACTGAAGGAATAAAATCACAACCAAAGAACTGCAAGCCAAGGCCAAATCTTCTAAAGTTTGCCATATGCTATTGGTTGAGACCTTCACACACACACACACACACACACACACACCAGAACCATTGGACGCAACTCTGCCAACAAAACAGACACTTAGGAACAGCCAGTTAGCAAAGTGAACCCAAACCGAGCAGTAAATCGCATTGAGTTAAATCCTGCAGCGGCCTGGTGCCATCACACACACACACACACACACACACACACACACACACACACACACACACACACACACACCAATGACACACAAATCAATTTCACATGATAAATCAAATTGATCTCTCCAAGAACACTCAATATTCTTTATCTCCATGAAGAGACAGTGAATGATATTGCAGCTGTCACTTTCTTCATAAAATGAATGTAATTTTTTTTATTTAAACAGCATGAAAAAGCATTTAATGCCTTGATGGACGACTTATTAGTCTCAGTCTTTAACTGTGACATTAAGTGCAGTTATTAATGGCCGTTGGCACATGTGAGGATAGAGGCATGCTGGCCATGTGGCAACAGAAACGCTGGTATAGAGATGCTAAACCATTTATACAATGATGTGTCCATGGCAAAAAAATAATAATATATAAAATAAAACACTAAGCAGAATATATATATATATATATATTAGGGGTGTGATGAGACACTTATCCCACGAGACAAGGCACGAGACTGAGTTCACGAGAACGAGACGAGACGAGATTTTTAGACTTTTTTTTTAATCCTCAATGATGAAATATTTAGGGAAAAATTTTCTTTTATTCAACTGAAAAACTCTAAATGCAAAAAATGGTGCATTTTGAAATGAACTTGTTCTTTATGAAATTAAACTTATATTTTAATGAATTATGTGCTGTAATAACAACATGTAAACTAGAGCGGCACAATTCTGTATAAATTGAGAATCACAATTTTTTTATAAATTGGAGATCACGATTCTCTCACGATGCTGAAAAATAAGATTAGAAAGCTAAACAAAATAACGTAACTTACTAGTGGTTCAGACAAAATGTTCATTGCTTAAGTCTTTTAAAAATATATTTTCATTTGAACAAAATTCAAATTAAATGGAGTCAGTGTCTCACTTCATAAAGAGTTCTGAATGAATGATTAAATGACAAATACTTTTTAAACGGGTTGTCGTTTAAAATACAAGTGTTAAGATACTTTAATTTTGATCTCTACTGTAAGTGTTTCTACCCAAACTTCTAAACTTTTATCCTAGTACATCATAGGGGTGCACCGAAATGAAATTTCTTGGCCGAAGCTGAAGCCGAACAAAATGAAACACTGGGCCGAAGAGTTTCGCATTTTTCCCCCATGTAGGCCTAGTTTGACATTTATTTTAACCATTGCATAAATTAAATAACCAAAAAGTGTGTTTTACTGTTTTGTACTGCTTTTTATATAAAAAAATCTATTACAAAACAACAATTAAAAAATATTTACTGAACACTTAAAATTGTTTTATCATTCTATCAGACATTATACCAACAAAGTATATTTTTGGACATTTTTGATACCCTCTTCTTGAATCAGGCATGTATGTTTTTCTGTACAAATAAATGCAGCCTTGCTGAGAAGAAGAGACTTCTTTTAAAACATTAGAATATATTACAGATCCAAATTTGAACACTGTGTGAATGTATAATACATTTATTAATAGAGCTGTTGTAGGGTAATTATTATGGTCTTTGTTTAATTTTACAGAACAACATTAAAATTAAAATAGTAACATTTATGAATGTTGATGGAGCTTTTATTTTGGCAGAAACCTGCAGGAAGTTCTCAGTGTTTCTTTTTGTTGACAGCAGATTTATAAATGATTCTGACAAGTTTGGGAAGATGTTTGTCTCACGCATCGCATTGGCACATGCCTTTAAAAAAATGATAAATATGTTACTGAGCAGCTGACGAGTAACAGTGTTATAGCGCAGAATTTTTCTCGCGCTTTGGACTTTAAGCCCATGCGCCACGAGCTCGTGCAGTGCTGTTTGAATAGCATTACATGCAATCCGTGCGTGTATTAGAAAACACAGCATTCTCCAGTTCATTTACTAATCGTTGGAGGCCATTTTACGATTTAATTTATCATACAGTAACCAGCATCAACCATCCTTCCTCTTGTCATCGGAGACATGAGATACAGTGCTACTGCTAAACAGCTGTCTCTCGCTGTTTGTGATTCGTGCTTGTAATTATTTGAATGTCTTTAACACCTGTTTCACATGTAAGCGTCAGTGGAGCTTGAGCAGCACGTGTTTTGTCACCGCCCATCAGTGAATGACAGCGTTCACACATGGGCAGCTACAAAATGTGCTTATCACGCTCCACTGACACTCGCCATGTGAAACAGTCGCAATAGACATAGCTGAATAGTTGTCATTCAGGAAAAAGATTGCGTTTGAATTAAGGTCGCATTTTTCAATGATTAATGGTGTAGCTCTAATGTAAACACTGCAAAATGTTTTGGGAGGATATCGTCACGTTCTCGCAAGACCAGTCGGATCTCTTGAGATCTCGTGCCACGAGATCTTGTCCCATACCTAATATATATATATATATATATATATACACATACACACACACACACACAAACACACACACACACGCACACACACACACAGTATCTCACAGAAGTGAGTACACCCCTCACCTTTTTTAAATATTTTGTTCTATCTTTTCATGTGACAACACTTAAGAAATGACACGTTGCTACAATGTAAATTAGTGAGTGTACAGCTTGTATAACAGTGTAAATTTGCTGTCCCCTCAAAATATCTCAACACACAGCAATTAATGTCTAAACCGCTGGCCACAAAAGTGAGTACACTTTTAAGTGAAAATTTCCAAATTGGGCCCAAAGTGTCAATATTTTGTGTGGCCACCATTATTGACCAGCACTGCCTTAACCCTCTTGGGCATGAAGTTCACCAGAGCTTCACATGTTGCCACTGGCGTCCTCTTCCACTCCTTCACGGTAACATCACAGAGCTGGTGGATGTTAGAGACCTTGCACTCCTCCACCTTCCGTTTGAGGATGCCCCACAGAAGCTCAATAGGGTTTAGGTCTATCAGTCTATCACCTTTACCCTCAGCTTCTCTAGCAAGGCAGTGGTTGTTATCATGTTGGGATACTGCCCTGCGACCCAGTCTCCGAAGGGAGGGGATCATGCTCTGCTTCAGTATGTCACAGTACATGCCGGCAGCACTCATGCAGCCCCCGACCATAACACTCCCACCAGCATGGTTGGCGCCACACACGCTTGACACCATCTGAACCAAATACGTTTATCTTGGTCTCATCAGACCACAGGACATGTTTCCAGTAATCAATGTCCTTCGTCTGCTTCTTTTCAGCAAACTGTTTGCAGGCTTTCTTGTGTATCATCTTTAGAAGAGGCTTCCTTCTGAGACGGCAGCCATGCAGACCAATTTGATGCAGTGTGCGGCGTATGGTCTGAGCACTGACAGGCTGACCCCCCACCTCTTCAACCTCTGCAGCAATGCTGGCAGCACTCATACGTCTATTTCCCAAACACAATCTCTGGATATGACGCTGAGCACATGCACTCAACTTCTTTGATCGACCACGGCGAGGCCTGTTCTGAGTGGAACCTGTCCTGTTAAACCGCTGTATGGTCTTGGCCACCGTGCTGCAGCTCAGTTTCAGGGTCTTGGCAATCTTCTTATAGCATACACCATCTTTATGTAGCAATATACAGTATCTCACAGAGGTGAGTACACCCCTCACATTTTTGAAAATAGTTTGTTATATATTTTCATGTAACAACACTGAAGAGATGACACTTTGCTACAATGTAAAGTAGTGAATGTACAGCTTGTATAACTGCTGTACCCTCAAAATAACTCAACACACAACCATTGTACTTGTAAAACCCTTGTACTCACTTCTGTGAGATACTGTATATATATATATATATATATATATATATATATATATATACTCAATAAATTAGAATGTCGTGGAAAGGTTTAGGGTTTAGGTCTATCAGTCCCTCACTACTACTTAGGGCATGTTGGCAATAACGTCTTCAACATTGTCTATGACCAGATATGTTTTTATTGGACTTTTCTTTTCTTTTCTTGGAAATTTGCTTTGCTCGAGAAAGCATAAAAATATACAGTTATGATGTTATTGTTTTTTTCATATGATTTAGTCGAGTTCGTTTTGCATCAAACACAATGTAATTTTTGGCAGTCAAGATCTGGCAGCAACAGCGCATTTTTCCGCTTGGGCGAGCGCTTTGCGGACAGCTTACCTCGCGCATGAAATCACGCACAGGCCAGCAAATCACTGAGAACGTGCCACAATCCTGAGGAGTCATAGCAACAGAGTGGAGGTGCCAAAGTTGAGGACAATCCGCTCGCCCGGAAGCTTTCGTCACTGACGTAGATTTACAGAAAATTACAGTTGTTTTCAAATAAATAATGTTGCATACTTATTCCCAACACTTTATTAAGCTTTAAGTCACATCTCAAATGATAAGGTATCAACTGTTTATATTAATTAGCCCGTGAACTCATTCTCTCAGACGGCCTGGGTATGAGGCACATTCGCAGCTTATATGGACAGAACGCCACTGCTACAGTATATAGGGGAACTGCGACATAAAACGAATCAAACTCTCATATAAGACTTTGGTCATATGCCACATCTCAACATATTTGTGTGCTTTATTGCTACTAGCTGACTGATGAGAAACAAAAGCTAGCAAATCTCCACAGATTCACACTGTTTGCACGGTCATGAACAGTGATAAAAAGTCCAAACCTTTTTTTTTTTTCAACTTCTAACTAGCACTTGCGTTCATCCTCAGGGATCCCGGTGCAGTGCGCATTAATTTTGTCTTGTGTGTGTGTGTATGCGCTAAACAATCACAGAGTCTCTCAGATGTCCACAGTACATGCAGTGCGGTTCACATGTGAATACGACATGCTCTAGTTTCACTTTACGGTCACTTTTGTTTAATTCCATTACACAGTGGCCACTACAGGACACCTTACAAAAATAATTCAACACTAATACACTGGAATGCAGATTGTGGAACGAGAAGTTTTCATTCGATTGTCAGTGCATAGAACAAACAAACGGCCAAAGCATCGACAAATGCTAGTGTGCTTATATTTTAATGAGAACAAGCTTGTTTAAATACATTCAAATATGTGCTTTATTTATAACAGGTTTGAATGGTGCTTTGTTGCTATATTGTGAATTTAAATCTAAAACACGACCACTCACAATCTAAAAAATAATAACTAAATCTGAGCCCATTCAATTTCTTTAGACCAAAGATGTGGCTAAATTGTTTCAGAAAGTTAAATCCTCATTTTGACACAAAGTTCCTGTTCTCTAACTTCAACAGGAGCCATGAAAGACAGGCACGACCACCCCACAAACCACTTCAAATGCAGTCAAAGTCTCAGGGAAAGCGATTCAAAAATAAATGAATTTGGAGTATGGATGGTTTCTGGCACGCTGCACTTAAAAAATGCTGCACTTGAAAGAAGTCCCGGGGTAATTTGCCATCATCAATGGAAGCCAATCTAACAACCGTCATCAGAGCGCCAGATTTCAGACCAAATCATTCCAGGCTTAAAAGACTTGTCACGTCAAATGCAGAGAGAAAAAAACTGAGGAAACAGACAATTTCATTCTCTTATGCTCTTTAAAACAGTCAAAACTTAGAAAGACATGCTAGCAGCTTGCCATAGAAATCAAATAAATACAGGAGGAATGTTTCTCATTTTCCTTAGTGAAGTGAGTGAGTGTGTGTGTGTGTGTGTTTAGATTCCTCAAGAGTCTCCTGCAGAGTGTGTTCACTGCTGGCAAAGTGTTTCAGACGGAGAGGCAACTGCATTTGTGTACATGTATATCTTTCAATTGCACTCTAATTCACACACTGCCTAAAAGAGGACAATAATAAAGCATTAAATTGTAGGTCAGATGGTGAGGAATAGTCAGCACTCCTGTCCTCAGCTTGTTACGTGATTTGAGGAATCATTCACATCTGTAGCACAATCAAATCATGTGTCTTTTGAGGTGTGCTAATTTACTGTAAGTGGTCACACAATTTTCATCTGACAGATGTATAAAAATATAAAACCGGTAATAAGGTAAAAAGACAATTAGATGAATTTAGCAACTTCTTTTCCCTCATTCTAATATTTCTGTATTCAATTTTAATGGTTTAAATAAATGTAAAAATAAATAAATAAACATAATTTCAATAATTTTATTAATAAAACATAAAAAATGTATTAACTATTTTACGATAAAAGAGCCCTATGAAATCTTCCTTCCTTTTATCTGGATTTATAATTGAATACAAAAGTATTATTTAAAAACAGTGGTAATCAAAGGCATAACACATTGACTTTTTAATTTATCTTTCAAAATGTAACGCAAAAGGAAATTTAACTATTTATTTTATTTTTTTGCAAACAGAGGTTTACAGTTAAAACTAAACCATGAAAGAAAAATCGTGAAAATCCTTACTATGCACATTAGACATTATTCAGTAGAATAATACTCAGTAAGACCAGGAGTCAAATCTTTGAATTGTACTGGTTAATCCATTTCACCAGAAGCATTTAAAATGATTCGCTAATGAGTCAGAGTGACCAGGTTCTTGTGTCAAACTCTCTGACTCAGTGATCAGTGGTAATTGGTTAACATAACAGCTCACTGCAGGGGAAGATTATCAGTGAAGAAGACCTTCACTTTGGTGCGTCCTTCCCACAACGCTGTCACATGACTTCAGAACACTTGGGATCTGATTCATATGAACCACTTTTACAATGCTTTTTTATGTTGCCTCTTTGAATTTTGAAAGCTCCAGGTGTTTTTCAATGTAATTGCAAGGAAAAAAGTGACAGGTGCATTATTCATACAAGGAGGACATGAAAGTTTGTATGATGATGACTTATGTAAACTGTCCCTTTAAGAAAGCAAAAATAAAATATATATTGATTCTTTAATCACTATTGTATGTGCTGACTGGCTGGACTGTGTGTGTGTGTGTGTGTCCAAAGAAACCGATGGACACAAATGTCTTTTCAGTGACATTGAAAGAGGAGTTCACAACTGCTGTGGTTTGGCGCTGATTGTGTATGTCTTAAGGGTCAGATATGGGTCAGTTTGCGCAGGGCGGTTTCGTCCTTGTGTCCGCCTGGCAGGACGTCCTTCCACTGCGGCTTTGACACCACAGTAACATCCACATCCACACACACACACACACACACACACACACACACACACACACACACACACACGCGCACACACACACACACACACACACGCACACACACACACACAGACTGTGCGAGTGTGTGCTAGTTGTGCCACAAGGGCGTTCTGGTTCATGGTCTGATGCGCGTCATGGTGCTGATTATGTGGACGCAGCGTGGGCCGCAGGGTTAAACTCAAGACCGGCTTTAGCTCTTCCAGCGGTCTTAGACTAAACCCTGCTGAACGTCACACACTACCCACAAGCCACCTCTCTCTCTGCTCTTCCACTGGGATATGGCTGCGGTACGTCGAGAGCGGTTGTGTGATAGTCAGTCAGAATCAGACATAAAAAGAGCTTGTGTTTGTGTGTTAGAATGCAGCATTATGCAATGCGGTCTGTGTGTGTAACTCACGTCGCACTGGAAGGGCTTCTCTCCTGTGTGTGTGCGCATGTGTTCATCCAGGCCGCGCTTCTGACTGAAGGCCTTGTTGCACTCGCTGCATTTATACGGCTTTTCCTGTAAAAGAGAGAGACTTTGAACACACAATACTAGAAAAGGCAGTATCCTCTCAGCTTTGTCCCTTCTTAGAGATAAATGATATCTGTGAGGATTTCCAGTCAGGATTTAGACCATCTCATAGTACTGAGACTGCTCTCATCAGAGTTACAAATGCCCTACTCTTATCACCCAATCGTGGTTGTATCTCTCTATTAGTGCTGCGTTTGACACATTTGACAAAAACATTCTCTTGACTAGACTACAAAATTATGTTGGCATTTGTGGTAGTGCATTGGCATGGTTCAAATCATACTTATTTGACTGTCATTAATTGATCACAAGTACAGTATGGAGTACCTCAGGGCTCAGTACTAGGACCATTACTTTTCATGCTTTACATTACATACCCTTGGGAGATATCATCAGGAAACATAGCATTAGCTTTCACTGCTATGCTGATGATACTCGGCTCTATATTTCTTTACGGCCAGATGAAACATACTAATGGAATGCATAGTTTATACAATAAAATTGCTGACTAGTAATTCCCTACTGCTAAATTCTGGAACAAACAGAGGGACAGAATTATTTGGCCAAAAACCTCTGCATGTAATAACCTGAAATTACTTTAGCTGAAAAAAAATGACTCTGTTAGTGTCCTCTGGCATTATTCACACACAAAAAATCCTGTTTGACAATGTAAAGCTGCTTTGACACAATCTGTATTGTATAAAGCGCTATTCAAATAAACAAACTTGACACGACACAAAAATAGGGGAAGATTTGGGGAAGATTAAAGGGATAGTGCACCCCAAAAATGTAAATTCTGTCATCATTTATTTACCCTCAAGTTGTTCTGAAACAATCTCATACAGGTTTGAAACTACTTGAGGGTGGGTAAATGACAGCATTTTCATTTTTTGGGTGAACTGTCCCTTTAAGAGCAATCAGCAATGTCAGTTTACTTTTAAACTGTAACATTTTTAGATATAAGTTTAGCATGTGCAGGATGCGTATGCATCAGCCAATGTGGTATTAAGAAAAATAAATGGAAACATTTCCTAATTTAGTTTTTTATAGTACAAAATGTAAAATTAAAGAGGCTATCTTATCCCTGATTTTCAAGAAAAAGTAAAACAAAATAATACAAAATAACATAAAACACTTTAATGTGCAACTACATCTAAATTCAAAATTATGAAAAATGAATTTCTATTACTTATTTTTACATGCTATCACTTTCAATGTAAAGAAAACTGTGAAAGTTCAGTAATGAACAACATTTACAGACTTGCTTTCCACTCACTGATATTTCATTAGTAACACTTTATTTAAATAGTCCACTTTCTACTAACAGTAAGTAACTTTGCAACTACATGTCAACTTGCAGACATTAGAGTATTCGTAAAGTGTCTAAAGTTCACAACATACAACAAACTGACTACTAACCCTAAACATACCCTACTGTGAGTTAGTAGACAAGTAGTTGCAAATGAATGAGAATTAGTTGACATGTAGTTTACATGTAGTTACAAAGTTACTTATAGTTAGTAGAATGTCTAAAGTGGACTATCGAAATAAAGTGTAAACTTATGGTCTTATGGTATATGATATTAGCTGTATTACAGTGTTCTGCAATGTTTTAGATCAACACATTCCTATGGCAACTTGTGTATCATAATTTCACACTCGCAAATACGACTTCACTTAGTTATTCACATGTTCGTAACTCATAATGAAGATATTTGTGACACTTGAATGACTCATAATCTACAGGAAGACGAACCTTCAGGAGCAGAACTGGACACCCAAGACGTAGGACTTTCCTTATTAGGATCTGAAGGTGTGTGAGTGTGAAAAAGTGGGCGCTGTTTGAGGGACTGACTACAGTTATTGTGTTTTTGAAGAGACTAATGAAGAGCTGATACATTCGGAGAGAGACAGAATAATCCCTCAGGCATGAACATACATCTGTATGTTTACAGAAACTAGAGATCCCCATTACACACACACACACACCAAATATGGCCTGGGATAAACAAATTAAATGCCTTTCATGTGTTACACACCTGGAACTCATTTCACATGGACACACGCATACATTTACTTATTTAACAGACTGAAAACACACAGCAGTGCTGTCACACCACAAATATTCAAACCCGATTCCAAAAAAGTTGGGACATTGTACAAATTGTGAATAAAAAAGGAATGCAATAATTTACAAATCTCATAAACTTATATTTTATTCACAATAGAATATAGATAACATATCAAATGTTGAAAGTGAGACATTTTGAAATGTCATGCCAAATATTGGCTCATTTTGGATTTCATGAGAGCTACACATTCCAAAAAAGTTGGGACAGGTAGCAATAAGAGGCCGGAAAAGTTAAATGTACATATAAGGAACAGCTGGAGGACCAATTTGCAACTTATTAGGTCAATTGGCAACATGATCGGGTATAAAAAGAGCCTCTCAGAGTGACAGTGTCTCTCAGAAGTCAAGATGGGAAGAGGATCACCAATTCCCCCAATGCTGCGGCGAAAAATAGTGGAGCAATATCAGAAAGGAGTTTCTCAGAGAAAAATTGCAAAGAGTTTGAAGTTATCATCATCTACAGTGCATAATATCATCCAAAGATTCAGAGAATCTGGAACAATCTCTGTGCGTAAGGATCAAGGCCGGAAAACCATACTGGATGCCCGTGATCTTCGGGCTCTTAGACGGCACTCCATCACATACAGGAATGCTACTGTAATGGAAATCACAACATGGGCTCAGGAATACTTCCAGAAAATTGTCGGTGAACACAATCCATCGTGCCATTCGCCGTTGCCGGCTAAAACTCTATAGGTCAAAAAAGAAGCCATATCTAAACATGATCCAGAAGCGCAGGCGTTTTCTCTGGGCCAAGGCTCATTTAAAATGGACTGTGGCAAAGTGGAAAACTGTTCTGTGGTCAGACGAATCAAAATTTGAAGTTCTTTTTGGAAAACTGGGACGCCATGTCATCCGGACTAAAGAGGACAAGGACAACCCAAGTTGTTATCAGTGCTCAGTTCAGAAGCCTGCATCTCTGATGGTATGGGGTTGCATGAGTGCGTGTGGCATGGGCAGCTTACACATCTGGAAAGGCACCATCAATGCTGAAAGGTATATCCAAGTTCTAGAACAACACATGCTCCCATCCAGACGTCGTCTCTTTCAGGGAAGACCTTGCATTTTCCAACATGACAATGCCAGACCACATACTGCATCAATTACAACATCATGGCTGTGTAGAAGAAGGATCCGGGTACTGAAATGGCCAGCCTGCAGTCCAGATCTTTCACCCATAGAAAACATTTGGCGCATCATAAAGAGGAAGATGCGACAAAGAAGACCTAAGACAGTTGAGCAACTAGAAGCCTGTATTAGACAAGAATGGGACAACATTCCTATTCATAAACTTGAGCAACTTGTCTCCTCAGTCCCCAGACGTTTGCAGACTGTTATAAAAAGAAGAGGGGATGCCACACAGTGGTAAACATGGCCTTGTCCCAACTTTTTTGAGATGTGTTAATGCCATGAAATTTAAAATCAACTTATTTTTCCCTTAAAATTATACATTTTCTCAGTTTAAACATTTGATATGTCATCTATGTTGTATTCTGAATAAAATATTGAAATTTGAAAGTTCAACATCATTGCAATCTGTTTTTAATCACAATTTGTACAGTGTCCCAACTTTTTTGGAATCGGGTTTGTATTTACTGAATATAACACACCTGGATATAATAACACACACATACACACACACACACAGACACACACACACACACACACACACACACACACACAACTAACACCTACCCTACACCTAAACTTAGCTCTCACAGGAGAATTTGTGCATTTTTTGATTTTCAAAAAAACACAATTTAGTATGTTTTTTTTAAGCCTTTTGGTTTACGGGGACATAAGCAGTGTCCTCATAAACCACATTCATGTTGTAATACCCATGTTATTATACAGATTTGTGTCCTCATAAACCATATATACCAGTTCTCTCTCTCTCTCTCTCTCTCTCTCTCTCTCTCACACACACACACACACACACACACACACACACACACACACACACACACACGTCTGGTCAGCTATCCTTGTAGGGACTCTCCATAGGTGTAATGGTTTTTATACTGTACAAACTGTATTATAAAAAAAAAAAAAAAAATTGCCACTAGATGACGAGCCAGAATTAAAGGATAATATAAGAAATGAATTGATGAAAAATGCAACTAGAATTGTCTGTGACAGACTTTTACAGTGTCTTTTGTAACTGGTAGCGAGCTGTTACTCTGTGTTAAATCCTGTAGTAAGACTGCCATTAACAAAAAGCCACATTTGTGTGGCGGTGTCCGGCAGAGTAGGCTATGTGAGCGTCTAAAGTATTTCAGTATGTTTGAAATACGACAGTTCTGTTCGTATATTAAATAATTAAATAACAGGAGAGTTTCAACGTGGCTTATTGGAACACTAGTGTGCAAAAGTTCTTCCTACCACATGACAAGCTGTGGTTGTCAAAATTAAAGGGTATAACTGCTGCTTTTTTTATGTTTGTCATGAAAATAACAGTACCTTTACATCAGTTATTTTACCTACGGATCAATGTATTTCTTACAGATTTCTGCTCATTCGAAATCGGATACAGATGAAGTAGAACTGTAAGATAGGCTACATTTGTTTGAATTATTGAGTGAGCGATTCTGTGTGAATAAGTGTTGTAGTACTTGTTTAATAAATTATGCTTTCAGCTGAAAATATTCAGTATCTAGAAGGAACAAACTAATTCCTTGAGAACTATAACTTTTGTCCATTGCCGTCATCATCATCATAGCCTTCACATTCTTTCTGATTTGAGCGATCCTTCTCTATCAAGCTAGCTAAATATGTTAAACATGTGAAATTTTGCTAAATATGCAGTTATATTACGGGTCGTTGGCATGAATTGTAATTTAATGCATCCTTGCACAGTAAAAACAGAAGAAGTGTGTGACAGCAGATGAGTGTATTAGAGATAATATGTGTGTACGCTGAGAAGGGTGGTGAAAAAGCATACACTGATAGTCCACTCACTCTTCCAACACCCAGCTGTCACGGGAATGGGTGGACACAGGAAGAGAGGATCCTGGGAAATGGAGCAGGGCAAGGTGTGGTCACACCACACAGGATATGCAAGGTGCTGTGGATCAAGTGTGTGTGTGTTTGTCAGAGACAGGCGTAATCAACATGGGCCTGGGCCTGGGCCAGCGTGGACGTGTGTGCGTAACAAAGAAAGACAAAAAGATGAGTGTAAGATGAGAGTTCTGGCGTTTGTAGAGCATAATACATCCAGCGTGTAGCTGTGTGGCTCCATCGCTGAATCAGATCAGCAGTAAAATCGTCAGCTGGGAGCGTCAGCAACACGACCCCAAAAAAAATATGTAAAGGTCAAGAGTCATGCTCTACGACATACATTAGCACAGATAGACAATAGTGGATGGCCCTAAACGACTTGCAGCTTTGTCAGTTTACCAATGTACCTTCATCCAGTTGGTTCTTAGAAAGCATGTATGTACCCTTCGCTGCCTCTGAACAATCTAACAATGCTGTTTTTGCATGCAGCCAGATAAGACGATGCTATATTTTTCTGGTAACACTTGGGTGTTTTTTTGGTGACACATTTTGATGTGTCCTTATTATGTTGTGTAGGAGCCATATTATTGTTTATATAGAATTTATTTGAAGTATTATTTTATTTATTATTGTTGAGTTAAGTATTGCTTTGTATGGCTGTGTTGTGTCTTGTGTGTACGAGTCCTCTATAGAAGGTGGGGACTAGATGGCGATATCGGCATATATTGGCGTTATGTCGGAGAGCAAGGTGGAAGCGTCGTGAGCGGATAATGTCTTTGACCGCGCTCTCAGGAGGGGCTGTGCACCTGTGCACTTGTGCACACATGAAATAGTAAAGCCAAGCCCAACCATTGGGTTTATGTTGTTTATGGACTGCATTGATTTGCATGTGTTAAGTTTCGAAAGCAAAATAAAGAAAAGATGCACTTTCGGCAACTTTGTGGATTCTTTGGAAAAGAGGAAGCACGCGTCAAACACTGTTCAATGGCGTTTCCCAGGTGGTAAATTAAAGGGAGTTTTTGCCGCTACACAAGTTTGTTCCTGTTAAAGTTAAGGCTGCAAAGGGCAGTAAAGTGCTTGAGGTATATGCTCTTTTGGATCCAGGGTCCTCTGCTACCTTCTGTACCCAAAGACTTATGTCTCAGCTCAACATCAAAGGACGCAAAACTAATATCTTATTGCGCACCATGGCACAGGAAAGATCTGTTCCCACCAGTAATATTTCCGGTTTGGAAGTTTCTGCATTGAATGACAACAAATTCTTCCCTTTACCTGATGTCTTCACACAGAAGGAAATGCCGGTCACGACAGACAACATTCCCAGACCTGAAGAATTATCTCAGTGGCCATATCTAAAGAACGTTCAACTTCCTTATATACGTGCAGAGGTGGAGTTGCTGATTGGCACAAATGCCCGAAAGGTAATGGAACCGTGGGAGATTGTTAACTCTCAGGATGATGGTCCATATGCAGTAAAAACCCTACTAGGATGGGTAGTAAATGGACCCTTACGACAGGGAATGCTGAAGCATCTGTCTATGTGAACAGAATTTCAGTGGCAAACTTAGAAAGGCTACTAATTTCACAATACAACCAAGAGTTCAGTGAAGTAACTTCAGAAGAGAAGAAGGAACTCTCAATGGAGGACAAGAAATTCCTAAAGATAGTAAATTAATCTGTAGTTCTACAGGACAATCATTACAGTCTAAAGTTGCCATTTAAAGAAGAACATTCTATGATGCCTAACAATCGCCACATTGCAGAGCAGCGTCTCCTCAGTCTCAAAAGGAAATGTAAAAATAGTGAACAGTACCAGCAGGAATATACAAAATTCATGAATTAAATTTTAGAGAGAAACTATGCTGAGGAAGTCCCACCAAAAGAAGTAAAGCCATCAGAGGGGTCCACTTGGTACATTCCTCACCATGGCGTGTACCACCCTAAAAAGAAAACCCTAAGGGTGGTATTTGATTGTGGAGCAGCATATAAGGGTACCTCTCTGAATTCAGAACTTCTGCAAGGTCCAGACTTAACCAGTCCACTTATAGGAGTTTTGTTAAGGTTTCGTCAAGAGCGCATTGGAATTATGGTCGATATAAAGTCCATGTTTCATCAGGTCAGAGTAGCAAATTCTGATGTAAACTATTTGCGGTTTTTATGGTGGTCTCAAGATGACTTCACACAGAACCCAAAAGAATACCGGATGTTAGTGCACATCTTTGGAGCAGTATCCTCACCGAGTTGCGCAAACTTTGCACTGCAAAGGACAGCAGATGACAATGAACTGCTCTATCATCCTCAAGTAGCCAATACCATCAGAGATAATTTTTATGTAGATGATTGTGTTAAATCCGTGGCTACAGAACCTGAAGCAGTGCAGCTAGTAAAAGATCTCACAGCCCTGTGCCATATGGGAGGATTCGAGCTTACTAAATGGGTCAGCAACAGTCGCGCTGTCATTTCTTCCATACCTGATGAACAAAGAGCAAAAGAGATCCGAACATTGGATTTGGACAAATATCATCTCCCTACAGAAAGAGCTCTTGGTCTGGAATGGTGTGCAAATTCTGACCAATTTCTGAATGGACTGCAATGGACTGAATGGATTAGTGGTTTGGAAAAGATCAAGCATTTCAGTGTTGCACGTTGTATCAAACCAAAGGATTTTGGAATAATTGTAAAGGCACAATTGCACCACTTTGCCGATGCCAGTGAGAGTGGCTATGGCTCAGTCAGTTATCTTAGACTGACAAATGAGAAGGATATGGTACATGTTGCTTTTCTGATTGGAAAATCTAGATTCCTTCCTCTAAAACAGATGACTGTGCCTAGACTAGAACTGGCAGCAGCAGTACTTGTGGTAAAAATTGATAAATTGCTCCAAAAATAACTACATCTTTCCCTAAAACCATCCATGTTCTGGACTGGTAGCCAATCAGTGCTCAAGTACATTGGAAACGATCACACAAGGTTCAAAACCTATGTTGCCAACAGAGTTTCTTTTATAAGAGAAAACAGCAATCGTTCTCAATGGAGATATGTGAGTACCAAATATAATCACGCAGATGAAGCATCAAGAGGAATGCATGCTGAGAAATTTCTGGAATGTAGGCGATGGATTCATGGTCCAGAATTTCTGTGGTTTACTGAAGAAAGTTGGTTTAAACAAGAGTCAGTGGATTCCTATCTTTTGTCAAAAGATGATCCAGAAGTTAAAGGGAAGATTGTGACCTATGTTACTGTTCTAAAAGAGACAGAAACGCCTACAAGTCACCTGATCTCTTATTTTTCAAATTGGACGAGGCTGTTGAAAGCTGTAGCTTGGTATCTCAGATTGAGAAGCATATTGTCACTGAAGGTTAAGAAAAGAAAAAAACCTGCATCAAACATTGCCAGTCAGATGAAACTTTTCAAAACACAGCGCCTAACTGTGGAAGAATTGGCCCTTGCTGAAAAGGCTGTTATTATATACACTCAAATAACGTCATTTCCAGCTGAAATGACAACATTGAAAACAAAGTCTTCTAGTGTTCTAAAGAAAAGTTCACTTTATCGGCTGGATCCCATGCTTAATGATGGTATCCTGAGAGTAGGTGGGCGGCTACACAAATTGGCAATGCCAGAAGAAACAAAACATCAAGTCATCCTGCCTAAAGATGCTCACATTTCAACACTTTTACTACGGCATGCACATGAGCAGTTTGGTCACAGCGGTAGAAATTACATCTTGTCACACCTTCGTAAAAAGTATTGGATTGTAAAGGGTAATTCAGCAGCACGAAGGATAATTTCCAAGTGTGTGATCTGTCGGCGTGTAAAAGGCAGAACCGTTGAACAAAAAATGGCAAACTTGCCATTGGAGAGAATCCTTCCAGACCTTCCACCTTTCACTAATTTTGGATTGGATTACTTCGGCCCAATTGAAGTGAAAAGAGGAAGAGGCTATGTAAAAAGGTAAGGAGTAATATTTACTTGCATGTCTAGCAGAGCCGTTCATTTAGAAGTAGCAAACTCATTAGAAACCGACTCTTGCATACATGCCATAAGAAGATTTGTTTGCAGAAGAGGACAAGTTAAACGGATCAGATCTGACAATGGAACAAATCTAGTGGGCGCTCAAAAGGAACTTAAAAAGGCTCTTAATGATTTAGATAAGAATCGGATTCAGGATAGTCTGCTCAAAGCGGGAATTCAGTGGAGTTTTAACCCGCCTGCTGCATCGCATTACGGCGGTGTCTGGGAGCGACTAATCAAAGTACTTAGCTCTATCCTCTATCAGCAGAGTGTTGATGAAGAAGGTCTTCAAACTATTTTTTGTGAAGTGGAGGCAATTTTGAACAACAGACCACTCTGTACAGTGTCCTCTGATCCTCATGACATAGAACCGCTGACTCCAAATCATATCCTTCTCTTGAAATCGCAACCTATTTTACCCCCAGGGGTATTCTCACGGTCGGACTCCTATGCAAGACGACGTTGGAAACAAATTCAGTATTTGGCTGACTTATTCTGGCATAGATGGACAAAGGAATACCTTATGGTATTACAAGAACGCCAAAAATGGGTAAAAGTAAGAAGAAACATTAACACTGGAGACGTTGGTGGTCGACCCCAACGCTCCTCGAGGTTCATGGATTCTGGGAAAAGTACTTTCAACTGAACCAGATAAGAAAGGACTAGTAAGTTCTGTAACCCTCAAGACTAAAACGTCTATCATTAAGAGACCGGTTACTAAGCTATGCTTAATCTTAGAAGAAAATAAAGCTCTAATATAAGGTAATTCAATTTTTCGTATTTTGTTGGCTCCTTTTGTTTTATAAATTAATGGTTTTCTAAGTTATGTAAAACCATTAGGGGCCGGTGTGTAGGAGCCATATTATTGTTTATATTGAATTTATTTGAAGTATTATTTTATTTATTATTGTTGAGTTAAGTATTGCTTTGTATGGCTGTGTTGTGTCTTGTGTGTACGAGTCCTCTATAGGAGGTGGGGACTAGATGGCGATATCGGCATATATTGGCGTTATGTCGGAGAGCAAGGTGGAAGCGTCGTGAGCGGATAATGTCTTTGACCGCGCTCACAGGAGGGGCTGTGCACCTGTGCACTTGTGCACACACGAAATAGTAAAGCCAAGCCCAACCATTGGGTTTATGTTGTTTATGGACTGCATTGATTTGCATGTTTTAAGTTTCGAAAGCAAAATAAGGAAAAGATGCACTTTCGGCAACTTTGTGGATTCTTTGGAAAAGAGGAAGCACGCGTCAAACACTGTTCAATGGCGTTTCCCAGGTGGTAAATTAAAGGGAGTTTTTGCCGCTACATGTATGTTACATGTATTTACTACAGTAATAAATTAGGCAAAACGTAATTAGCACAAAACCAAATCCTAACCGTAAAACTGTAGTAAACACATTATTGTTTAATATTACTACTTATTTTACTAAGGACACATAAATACAGTCAACATTTTGTCTATTGACATGAAATCCATAACTTTTTGCTGGCATGGTCTGAAGATGATCTGAGCAGAATTTGAAAAAGTAGTTTTCAACATAAATCAAAATGGTGGAAAAGAAGCCGATTATGGCAAAATTGGTATCAGTGTTCTTGGCATGATCCAAGGAATATATCAAGACCAGTCACATGGCAATATGCAAAACTATTCAACAGCTACTTGCATTTTTTTAAATTTGATTATGATTTTTTAACAAGTGGCGCATTCTCGAAAGTTTTTGAGTACCTTCAGGGCATGTCAGTCTGATTTTACATACCAAGTTTTGTAACTATACGCAAATATGTTCAGAAAATATAGCATTTTACATCAAAATTCAAAATGGCAGACATGGGACAGCTCGGTATTTTTCGACTCAGTATTGCCTTGTGATTTTTGGCTAAACCATTCAGAAAACATAACCAAAATAGCTATTTTCCGTACCTCCTAGCCACTAGGTGGCGCTGTGCCAAAACCATTCAGGTAGCCTTAGGTCATGGTTTTCATAACACACACCAAGATTGGTTTGAATACCTTAAAGCTCTGCAGAGATATAGATAGTGTCACGTCCACTTTGTCGTGCTTTTCATCAAATTCATTCACACGTTATTCAAGAACGATTTGACTAATCAACCTGAATTCCATAACTTGCCAGCATGGTCTGAAGATGATCTGGTTTGATTTTTGTGAAAGAAGAAGTAGAATAATAAGAAAACTAGCAATTACAAGTGGTGTCTATGCATCTTTGGTGCTTGGCCCCCCATTTAATATGTGGCTCTGTCAATTCAGTATAAGTGCCACACTGCTGTTGAAAAGCAGTGCAGAAAATTGTTGCATCAGGCCAATAGATGAACAGTCAGTTCCAAAAAAGTAAAAATCCCTTTTGTTTTGAATAGGAACAGATTTTTACTGATAACTTGTAAACCTTTAAAGACAGATCTACTGTGAGCTCTGAAGTTGTTAATGCTATGCTATTGTTATAGTAGTCGGTCAACAACAATACCCATGATTATGCAATCAGAGAACCGAAACAAGCAAACTGCACAAAAATAACACTTTAGCACCCCCTCCCCATTTAATAGTCAGTCTCCCTATGTTCTAAAACTACTTAAATATTTAGATATTTATGCATATTTTGCCAACGAGACCTCTACGATCTCAATCAAATAAACTTTTTTCTTGTTTCTCAGTCTAAGATTAAATCTAGAGTGAATCACGCTTTTGCGGACGCAGCCCCTACATTTTGGCTTGCTGCTGTACATTAGAGACACACCGATGCTCGGTGAGTTTAAAAGCTATCTGAAAACATCGGGGGTTTTTTTATGATAGCGTTTGATCAAAGATAAGTGCGGAGGTTGCTAGTAGTGCAATATGCGTCTATTTTTTCTTTATCTAAAATATATTTTGACTGTTTTTTGTTTATCTTTTTATATTTCTTAAATTAGATATATGATTATGATTTTTTAAATGTTTTTCTCTTGTAATGGCTTCATTGTTTGTACAGCACTATGGTCAACATTGTTGTTTAAGAAATACATTTGAACTTTGAACATATTTTGCAATAATCAAAACATATGGTGTTTCTATATAGGTTTAAATTCTCTCCATTGTTTTATTTTATGTCATTCACAGTGCTTCATGTCATTTTAGTTTTTTCCCCACTTGTTTGTTTCAAATCAACATTTTTAATATTGTGATTTACCTCACAGCTAACTGGTTTTTGGTCCATGGCTTATAACTCTTTAATACAGATGTTTTTGAAATCCCTATGGAAAAAAATGAATGAAAAAATACTTTTGAAATAAGGCTGCTGGAAAAATTGGAATCTGATGCATTATACACTCTATACAATATGTTTTTTTTATTGGCATGTATGTTCCATAAAGAACATTTAACATCCATGGAACCTAGTCAATGTTCTGAATCTACAGATAATTAGAATGTTCTTCAAACTATGAAAAAAAGGTTCACTGATAGGTTCTTTGAGGAAACAACATTTTTTCTATTAATCACATTGCTGCAAAAACCCCTTTTTGAAACATTTATTTTTAAGAGTGTATAATGAACCTCATTTGCACAAAAAGGCATGTTTGCCCAGAAGATTCTGGTGATGACAATTGAGTACACATGGTACACACTGTTCCAGCACATATAGCGTCTGAAGTGCAAGCAGTATTTGAATAATCTGGTGGATTTTGTGCTGAAATGCAGTGCTATAAATTTGGCAACTCTTTAGTGAGGCCCAAACAGAAAGAAATATCTGTCACGTAAGTGGATTAGCACAGTTCTGTCACTGCTTGTTCTCATTACTGCCTCACTGATGCTCTGTTTTCACACGATGTCTTAATAGCTGAGTTTCTGTTGTGTGTCAGTCCACAGCTCATTTGTTATGCTGCAGAATTGCAGGATCATGCTACAAATTTGGCAAATAGTTCTAATGATGTGCTGCATCTGTTCTGCTTTCTAAGGTTTTCTTTGATTAGCGCTTATGTTGCCACTCCGCCTGCGTTATAAATACGAGGGACACTGCTACATTAAACGACTGGGGTAAAGATGGGAGAAGTGATACACTTATTTCAGGAAATGATGTCACAACAAACAGACATTTCATCCATCATCAGATTATGGCTTTCCAAAAACATGGTTTAGTTTCTTGCTATTTAGCAGATGAAAAGCATCTCAAGCTCCCGAAATGAGATTTTCCACCTTATCACTGTTGGGCTCATTTACATATTTAATTATAAATCAAGTGCTATAATATGTGAAGGGGTGAGACATTTCAGAAACAATTGTCTACTGATCACCACTCATCCATATTTGGCTTTACAGTCACATCAGGGACAATCCTCTCCAGTGACCCTGCGGTAAAAAGTAAAACAAAATGTTTAAACTCTCACATCTGTTAAACGAGTGGTGTAATGTGGTCCTAATCATGTCCTAATCAAGCTGCTTTTATGTCACGCACATGGACACATCTGGACACGCACACACACACTTAACAGGGTGTCAGGCAGTAGCCTTTTTAGGCAGATGTTGAAGAAAATGTATTGCTTGTGTTTTTTTTTTTCTGTGGTGAGGAGACGTTTCCTAATTACGCCGCTGCTGTGGAGTATAAAAACATCCGCTGTATAAACACAAAAAAAACACAACTACACAACTCAACAGGGGTGAAGAAGGTGACAGATATTATTTATAATCAATTTTAACATGAGGATATTATGAAAGCAACTTTCTGCAACTGAAAAACAATAATTAAATAAAACAAGGAAATTGTAACTTTTTATTTCACAATTATTTCCCCACAATTGCGAGTTATAAAGTCGGAATGGTGAGATATAAACTTGAAATTGAAAAAAACTATATATATAATTCCCCCCTCAGAATTTGACTTTATGACTAGCAATTAAGTTTATATCTTTTTATATAGAAGTCAGAATTATGAGAAAACAGAACGGTGAGGTATAAATAATTGCGAGTACAAAAAGACAGAACTGCGAGATAAGTCACAATTACCTTGTTTTATTTTTTTATTCAGTGGCAGAAACGGGCTTCCATAGGATATAGAGAAAACGTCTCGGGTTACGACTATAACCCTTGTTCCCCGAGAAAGGGAACGAGACACTGCGTCGGTAATGACACTTTGGGGAATCCCCCTCAGCATAGCGTGTCTGGAGCATGAATGAAAACTATTCCAATCCTGATTGGTGTTGCGTCATGACGTAACATGTGACGACATACTCGGAAGATACAAAGGGATGCCGGCACACAACAGAGTTAGCTTTTGTGATGAAGCAAGCCGCTTCCAGGCATGGAGTTGTGGCAAGAGACGCAGTGTCTCATTCCCTTTCTCGGGAAACAAGAGTTACAGTCGTAACCCGAGACGTTCCCCTTCGATGGAACTCACACTGAGTTGGTAACGAAACTTTGGGGAATGTATACCCACTATGCCACTCCGAAACATGCCTGTCCTAGTGTGAAGCTGAACCAGGCACAACTTTGGACAAGAGCAGTCATGCACCCCGGCGTGGAGGGAAGGTTCAGGCTATAAAACCTGATCAAAGTATGTGGGGTGGACCACCCAGCCTCATTGCAGATCTCCTGTAACGGGACTCCTGAAAGGAGGGCCCTAGAGGACGTCAATGCTTCTAGTAGAGTGGGTCCTCAAGGCCCTAAGTGAAGACAAAATGCGCACCTGATAGGCCAAGGTAATAGCCTGAATAATCCAATTAATAATTGTCTGCTTGGAAGCAGACAGTCCCTTCTTGGGTGATCCACACCACACCAACAACTATTCCGACCTCCTCCAATGAGAAGACTTCTGAATAAAGATATTCAATGCTCTGACAGGGCAGAGAATATGAAGCCTCTCTTCTTCCGCCGACATATGTAGTCTCCATTCCCCCAGCCTCTGCTCCCTGATTCTGGTCCCCGGGCATACAGCGCTCTGAGAGACGACCGTTTCCCCTTGGACCACAGGAGGATCTGGTGCGCCAGTCTGCACAGAGGGCGTGACCTCAGACCCCTTTGATGGTTCAAATACGAGACCACTGACATATTGTCTGATCGTATAGGACGTGGTGACAGCTGAGATCTGGGAGAAAGCTCCTCAGAGCCTTGTAGACCTCTAGCATTTCTAGACAAGTTATGTGCCATGAGGAATGCCGGTCCTGCCACAGACCTCTTGCAAAGCGGCCATCCATGACCGTGCCCCAACCCGTAAGGGATGAGTCTGTGGAAACGATTTTTTGGCGGCATGACACTCCCAATACTGGGCCTTGGGACAGAAACCAAGGTCTACTCCATATGGACAGGGGACGAAGGCATCAGCGCGTGACCTTGATCAAACGAAAAGGGTTTCCTCTCGACGAAAACTCTGTATGGGGGCTCATGTACAGAAGGCCAAAAGTTATTACATTGGACGCAGTTGCCATGAGCCCCAGCAGTCTTTGGAATTGCTTTAAAGTGATAGTGTGGCCTAGCTTTATCCTGGAAACCATCGCCAGGATGGACTCGATACGATTGGGAGACAATTGTGCCCGCATCGTTATTGAGTCCCACACCACCCCCAGGAACGTGGTTCTCTGGGTGGGCGACAACACGCTCTTTTTCGTGTTGAGTCTCAACACCAAGCTCCAATGTGGCCAAGGACGACATCTCGATATTGAACTGCCATCTCCCGAGACTGGGCCTGTATAAGTCAGTAGTCGATATAATTTAGCACCCGGATGGCCTGAAGCCTCACCATGCACTTGGTGAAAGTGCGAGGGGAGAGAGCTAGGCCGAATGGAATAACCCGACATTGGAACGCTTCGCCCCCGAAAGCAAACCTCAGGAACTTCCTTTGAGATGGAATGATGGAAACATGGAAGTATGCGTCCTTTAGATCTATCATGACAAACCAGTCCTCGGATCTGATCCGACTCACAATGATAGGAATAGTGAGCATCTTTAACCTGAATCTCCAAAGAGAAACGATTCAAGTGCCGCAGCTCCAAAATTGGACGCAACCCCCCATCCTTTTTTGGGAACTATGAAGTACCGGCTGTAGAAACCGGACTCCCTGTGTGGTGGAGGAACACGTTCTATGGTCTCTTTCACCTACAGGGAGTGAACTTCCTGTTTCATTACCCGACCCTGCTCCGGGTGCACTACAGTCCAGACCACCCCATTGAACATCGGGGGGGCGGTAAACGAACTCCAGTCTGTACCCCCTTTCTACTGTATGCAGGACCCATGGAGATATATTCGGAAGGCATTGTCATGTGCCGATATAATCTACTAAGGGAATCAGCCTCTCAAGGCTGACCTCGGGTGTTCTTCGAGTATCGTTTACTATCCCCTGAAGCGGAATACCAGCAGGAAAAGATCAAGAACGATTTTCTGTGTGCAGATGCTTTCGCTGCCAGGCCGCAAGCCCTTGGGGCAGACACTGAAGCGTGTGTTTGCCGGAAATTGATGTGGCCTGAAGCGTACTGGACGGCGGGATTGCAACACCGATTTCCTGAGGGTGCCGAGGTGGAAACTACCTTGATCGCTACATCCTGTGGGGGCAATCCTCAGAGGCCTTGCGATAGTTAGGACCTCATTACAGAAGCCTTTCTCGCCTGAAGGACTGTCCTCAAATTGACCTTCGGCTCGGAGGGCTTCGAGCGAGAGCGTCGCCTCTGTTGCCAAGATCCCTGAGGAAGGGCTCTCCGCAGCTCCGCTAAATTACCCGGAATTGGTCTCTCGCCCCTCATCTAATCCGTTAAAAAAAATCAGCCTTGTATGCCTGCATAAGTGCCATAGTATGCAGGCATGCACCAGCACGACCAGCCGCCATATAAGCCCTGCACACCAATGATGATGTAACCCAACAAAGTTTGATGGGCAGTACCGGGGCTTTAAGGGACGACACAACGTCAGGGGAGAGGTAGCTGGCTAAAGCCTCTTCCACCCGAGGCATCGTCCCCATAACCGTACTCACACGCTCCTAAAATGTCACAATAATCTAACACAGGAGGGTTAGACAGTCGTGCAGAGTACGGTTTATTCCATGACATACACAACTTATTTAGTAAGTCAGGAAAAAATGGTAAACCCCAGCGTTGAGGCTAAGACCTGTGCTGCAGGAAGCGCTCCTCCAATCTACTTTTCATTTGCACTTCCTGCTTTTCTTGAGGCCAGTTAAAGTTAAGTTTGGCCACAGCAGCACGGGACAAAACATCAACAAGCTCCTCACATGCGGGTGAATGCAGTGGTGAGTTCTCTGCAATTTCACCCGCTTCTGTGCCGAGCACATCTAATTCCTCAGAATCAGATAGCTCAAACATCGGGTCCTCCTCTCATGCGGAAGAGGCCATGGGGCGGGGTTCCGCACGGGGAGTGAGAACATCGGAACAGTCAGAGGAGGACTGAGAATATGCCGCAGCAGTCTCGAGCCCTTCTGAAAGATCCATCTGAGAGCCCTACGGACCCGAACCGCGGAGCACGTGAGCCTGGCAAGCCTCATCAAACACAGCCAGGCAGGAGCATAGCACTCTGATCGGCAGGGCTTCACAGTCCGCACAGGCAGCTCCCTCGAAGGCTGCTCGGGCGTGCAGTACTGCCAAACAGTGAACACACAGAGCTGATGTGTGTCCCCAGCTGTTAAAAACCTCAGGCAGGGATACACACACCGCTTAAACTGTACACTCACCATGATAATAAATACTGCTTGTGACAAACAACACCAAATAAGATACACAATGACACAGAGCACTTGCTGAAGAGCAAAAATCTAACTCTTTTGTGTGCCGGCGTCCCTTTGTATTTTCCGAGTATGCCGTCACATGTTACGTCATGACGCAACACCAATCAGGATTGGAATAGATTTCATTCATGCTTCAGACACGCTATGCCGAGGGGAATTCCCAAAATGTCGTTAGCCAATGCAGTATGAGTTTCCTCGAAGGGGAACTCACTAGTATATATGAGGAGTTAATTTGCAAAAAACGATAACTCCATTTAAATTTTTTCAGAAATCAAGTTTTTTTATTGCTCATTCCAAGTAATATCAATTAATTAAGTAATAATAGCTTAAACAGATACAGGTAATTTACCAAATTAAAGTTCATTGAAAGTATGTTTTTTTACATATTAAATGTTTGTTTTATAGCAAAAGCAGATAACTGTTCTGCTAACAGGAAATAACATTTCCTGTTTTAGAGTAAAAAAACTAAACAAATACCAAATCTTCATAATCTCCTCACATGACAATGTAGATGCCTGAAAAATATTGTTGTTGTAGCAATCATAGACTGTATGGATGTATACGATGCCTTGGAAGTGGACAATACTGGCTTTTTTGACAAAACGTGTTTAGGGTTCAGATCGCGCTATATGTAGAGAACAATGCATGCCGTTATTTTCTTTTTAAGTGCCATTTATCGGTTTTTGCAAATAAACTGTTCATATAGACCCTAGTATTTTTAGTTTGAAACAAATCCTAAAAAAATCCCTCCACTTCAGTTGTTTAAGGTTACATTCACACTGTTATTTTTAAGGAACCTTGTAAATTAATGTGTGCATGTATGTATGCACTCTTACCCGAGTGTGTGTGCGTATGTGCATTTTAAGGCCGTCGTTCTTGCTGAAGGCTTTGTCACAGTATGGGCACTGATACGGCCGCTCACCTGAAGACAAACAGAACAAACATCAGACAACTCACTGATGGACATCCACACATTTTATTTTTTTAAATGCAGAAGCTGATATTTATATTGAGAAAAAAAGATGAAATTAATATTATGTAATGTGAATCGATGAGTTAGTTATAACAGTATATAAGACTACTTACATAAAATGCATATAAATATCAGTTGTCACTATATATCTTTCAATAATATGTCTTAGTAAGATGATATTTGCATAATCAGTTATATGATCGCAGCTCTGTAGTTTTTATTGTTTGGGTGAAAACAATGCAATGCAATACAAAGATAATTAAGAGATGAACAAATAAACAGTCCTTAAAAGCCAGATGATCATCTTTGATACTCATTTTTCAACATGATTTTTTTTTTATAATTTGTATACAATATAAAAAGCCATTCTTACAATTACTTCATAAAAAAAAATCACCATAAAGACACGTGAACCACAAGCTGAAGAAGAAAATTTTTTAATACTAAAATGCCTTTCACTTGCTAAAAAGTATGAACTATCAATCAGACTACAGAAGACATGTAGTAGAGTCTTTCAGCAGTGTTTTGGTCATGTTTTTAACTTAGAGTCCTTAACATTTTAGAACAGATGATACAGTAGGCTTTATATAGTTAATAATCAATGGCCGGAGAAGAAGATAAACGTTTTACCTCATGCCACATACAGTGCTGGACCACAGCAATATGCTGAGAGAGCATCAAACAGAGGTCAGTTTTCCAAAAAGCAGTGACCATGACTTTGAATCTCAGGTAATTAAACTCTTAAAGCCCTTTGGTGCCAGCACGGAGCTGATGACAAAACACCACTGACAGCAATAAAAGGAACGAGGCAGCACAGATATGAAGAGAGATGATCGTTCCATCAGAATATACATACATACATACATAAGATCTGACCGAGACAGCAAAGCCAATGTTGGCAATTAATTCAGTTATTTGGTTCCATACTCAAAACTAGGAGCAAAACTGGTAAGCTGGTAAATCAGACAGTGATGTGGCATGTTTATTTGCTGGCTGTTTTTTTTTTAGTAACATAGTCAGTTACGTCATTGTTCAAGTAATTTGGTTTTGAAAGAACGCCACTGATCCCCATCTGAGCTGCAGTGCTAGGACGGTTTCATTGGAAAATGAATGCTCTAATTGGTGATCAAGGCACATTATGGCTTCATCATCACTCCTAAGGTTCTGCACCACTGGAATCAAAGCTGGGAAAAACTGGAATCTTCTGCCTCTTTGGATCAAGAATGTTTTAATGCCAGGCATAATTCGGCTTTGGAACAGAGAACCTGGCACAGAACACAGGAATCGGATTAATGTTAAAGGCTCCAATATGTTGCGGGATTGAATGCAGAACGTATCTGTGTCATGCACAGAACCAGCAAAATAAGACAGATTTGATGACTTACTTTGAGGGTTTAAACGCTGCACCTTCAGGCTGGATATATTTTGTAAAAAATTATTCTGCGTTTTTGATCACAAATGCCTTTTTTAGCCCAAGATCAAGTACAGCTTGACTGGATACATGGATACAGCTGCATATTGATATTCCATTCAGATATGTATTTATGCAAACAGAGCAGCCTTCAATCTTCATGAATGGGAATATATATTTACAATTTGGCCCAAAGAGGGTCTAGATATATGCTTTCTGATCTTTGACCACATGAAGTAATAACGTGTCCAGAAGGACTCTAAAATGTAAAACAGGATTTCCAAAGCAATACTTCGTGTGTCTTTAGATTGCCAGTCTTCCTCTCCAGAAACGTAAAACCAAACACACATGGTTTTTGTGTCTCTATCTCCACCATCTTGAACCGCAGAGACCTGCTGGGGGTGGAGCCGGCTAAGCCCCGCCCATCCACGGATCAAAGCGTCGCTGGGCTGAATGGGAGAGATGCTATCTGAGCGCGTTCAGTATCAGCACAAGGGAGGAATGACAAGCTGTCAATCAGAGAGTGGACAAACACGTGGGTCTGCTTTAGATAAAGCTGATCCTGGCTGCAGATAGCAGAGCAGTTATGATTGCAGCGCTACAATCCAGCAGTCCAATCCAGCAGTGTGAGGTAACAAACACCGCTGCACTGGAGGCCCAATTCAATACTTCTGATTTCGTTTAGTTGGAAAAAAATCCTACTAATTAACATAATATGAAAATTGCATTGCAAGGTCAATATATTGCACAATACGATGATTTAGCAAAATAACAATGTTGTTATAGTTAACTAAAATTAAATCTATTAAAAACCAAGAGATAAATATTTGATTCAAATCTATGAAACATATGCAAAACAAAATTTTAATGGCAAATAACTTAAATTATTTTAGGTACTAAAATGTATAAATAAATAAAGCTAAACAGAAATATTGAAACAAAACAAAAAAGACAAAATTACTCAAACCTAAAATAAAATGAACATGAAAACTGAAAATATCCAAATAAAAGCCAATTCAAAATATTAATAAATACCATGTAATAGCAAATTAATACTAAAATACACAAAAATGCAATGGTCCTTTTTTCTTCAGGATATAAAATTGGATATCACTATAGCGATATCAAAACTGTTTATTATGCAAAATAAATGTAAAAATAAATGTCCATATTATTTTGATCGCGAATCATCCAAATTTCTTAACATTACCACGAACTGCAAACACCTATAGCTATATGCCAAGATAATAAAATAATTGACAGGTTTCAGTAGAGAATGCCACTGTATATATTCTTTAGTCTTAATTTTTTTTTTTTTTAATTAGTCTGGATTTTATTTTATGGTTTTGTTAAAAAAAGGCAAGCATGTCTTATTTATAAGAATGCCCTGTTCCAATAACAATGTTTCACTCTCTGCATAGTTTAGCACATTTAACGTCATTCCACAGAATTACACTGATCTCTTATTATTTTTTTTTCAAAAACGTACCAAAAAAATGTTCCTTGAGTGTAATTACAACACGGACACTACAATATAAAGTGTGATCAGACAGTGTTATACTTTAAATAATCTTGTTGAATTTGCAATAAATGAAAATGGGACATCTCTCCATAGATTATGGCCTGTTTCACACGGGTGTCTGCAGCACACCCGTAAATGACGCCTTATTCATTTCGGTGCCCATATTAACAGAATACACTATTCAAAGAACAGCATTCAGTAATAAAATTACATTTTACAACAAAATATTTGTCATATAGGATCTATCGCTTTACATTAGTATACTGTATGTATGCAAATATAGCTGTATATCATATATTTAACTAATATATATAGATTTGTGTGACTATATGTCATTTACTATATGTCACCTATAGTACCCCTTTCAACCAAGCAGAGAATAAGTACACTGTGCATTATATATCATGAATTGCAGTCTGACTGATTTATTTTTAAAATCAAGACTATGCAGCGAACAAATCAAGTTCTGCATGATGTCAGCTAAATAATTTCCCGCATAAAAAAGCAGAGCTCAGTATAACTGGAACAGCGGGAGATAAAAGTCAACTCACTGGCACAGCTTCTGTTGCTCTGGCATGTCGTATAGGAATTATTTAGAGAGTTTCGGAAAAGACGTAAAATATCAGGCTCACAGAACCGTGAGATCCAGCCGTCACCAGCAGGAAGCAGAGAGAAACCCAGGCACATTAAACGAAGCTCTATTCTCATTACGGGCCTTTCTGGGCTAATGAAAAAGGGTTTATGGATGGAGAATGGCTCCCTTTGGAATAAGTAATGTGCCTGGCAATTGGGGCAGCCCCACAGAGGAACGTGAAATGGCAAAACATAACTTAATAAGACACTGTCTTCAGAGAGATGCCAATTGCTTGTGTGTGTCCTGATAGTGCAACAATCCCGTTTTAAATTCGCCTTCTTGTTAATGCAATCTCTTGAGGGAATAACCGTTGGATTCAAAAAGTCGTATGTAGATTAATTAGATAAACGGAGAGATTGGTGAGGAAAAATTTTTGCTGCCCTGTGAATATTAAGGTTAATTAGCTCAGCTTCGGGGGGAATGCACATGTAAGATGTTCATTAAACACGAGAGCGCTCTCCAAACGAGTCTGCCGAGACGTTTCAAATGAGCCGTTGTGGTGCTGATTTGATGGTGACAAGCTTCCCTCGTACTTCCAAAATCTGGATGCAATGCACAGTGCAAAACCCATGTAGTCCCCCAAGCTCGTCGTAATGTAAAAATGGCGCCTTCCACATCCTCCAAAGCATTTCTATAAATGGTTTTAGGACACATTTTGAAACTGGTCTTCACAGCTGCATCTCAAAACCACGTATCACACCCCCACACGTCTCTCAAAGTCAAGTGGTTCTCTCCTTAGGTTTTGGTCAGTATTTGGGTGTGTATTTCTGCCATTAGGAAAAGTACTCACCCTGTAAAGCTATTTATCACCACTGCTTTCGTTGCAGTCAAGTTGATGTGTCTTGCATGGCTTGATGCCTGTTTGAAACTTTCATGAAAAATGTCGGTGTCGGTTTACAGGTCAGCGTGTTGACAAACAAGTCAATGTACTTCACAGATGTCCTCGGGTTCATCAGGAGGAGATCTGTCATTTAAGTAACACGTAGGGTATTGGGTTAAAGCTCGTCTTAGTCTCTATAGAAGACATTAGAAGAGGGATTCAGCGAGATAGTGTTGAGTCTGGACCCTGGGTGGAGGGATTTGAGCATCTGTCAGGTCTGTAAAACAGGGATTAGCTCAGGACAAAAAGAGCCTGTGCTCTCACGAGCAGATGGTATTGAGGAGGACAGTTAATGGCTGAAGTTCTGCCTCCTCTTCCACTGTCTGATGCAATATTGTCTTATAACAGGAGTCTCCGATACGTGGCGACTCCTTCCTTTAGGATGAGCGCTGGGTTCAATTCTGATGTGAGAGCAGCATCTAGCTCCCCTAAATAGTGTGCAGGGGTTGAGCGCAAGGTTGAGTTTTTAAAGAGCCTCCATTCTGTTCAGTTTGTGCTATAATTGTTTCCGAATGTAAAAATGTCGTGTGAATGTCCCTAGTGAGAAAATAATTTGAAATACATTTATTTTGTGCTAATTATACAACAAATACATCTGTATTATTTGCTTAAAAAAATGCCCTGCAATTGTACTTTTAGTATACTTAACTGGTAAAAACTAAATTGGAACAACTAATTTTGTGCTTAATGCACTTTAATTGTGCAGAAATAGTGCTGAAGTCCAACTAAAGATATACTGAAGTACATTTGATTGTGCTAAAGTGGAACTATTACAAGTATACTTCAGGTACACTTTAAATATATTGTATTTAAAGACTGATATTATACAGAGGTCATACAATCCTCATCAATAGTGACATTAAAACACATTTTAGGCTTAATATTAAGAAATACTCCAAATAAAATGTAATTGTAAATTTATATCAGTAAGTCTTAAGTTATATGTCAGTAAATATGTTAACGGATTTGAAGTATACTTAAATGTATTTTAGATAAATTACGGCATTGTATGTATGTGTATCTGTATTTATTCATTTTTATTATTTTACTGGGGATAATTGTTATTTGATTGAATTTAATTAAGTGCTGCACTGATATTAAAATTCTCGCCAGTAATGGTAATCTGTTAAGCCCTTTCATGTTTTAGATGAAGAAACATACATGGCAGATAGAAAATTCTAAAAATCTAATACCAATGTATTTAATACATATAAATGCATTATATACTGTATACACATATTTAATAATACAAAAAAAGAAAAGTAAAAAGGGTTGGTGTTTTATTTTTCCCTAGGGGCCCGTCACATAGCAAATGCTATACTCTTTATGTGCAATGCATATTATTCCTTTTTTTTTGGAGGGGGGGTATAATGCTTTTTATACTGTCCTTATACAAAAAATAATAATAAAAAAACACAAGCAGCACCTGAGCCATACGTAGAGAACATCACGATATACATCAGGGTGGTCTCTCTTGACATGGGCTGGTAAGTATCCACATAATATCATGCTAAAAATACAGTAAAATATTTTAGTGCTGTGGCAGTGAGTTGATGCATCTTCTTCCAAAACTGTGAAAGTCTACTTGCTATTTTGCTTTATCGAAAGGATCCCTATCTGAGTCCCTGGTGTGTGTGCATGTGCGAAAAGGCCGCTAACTGATTTAGCATGTGCTGTAATGCGACACCGTCTTTGTGTGACCCGAGTGTCTCTGCTCTCTTTCCAGATCCCCGGCGGTCCCCTGTGGCCTCAGACACCCCCGTCTGCTAATCGATCCGTTTGGCACCCCCCTCATGTGAGAGTGTGTGTGTGTCTGGTGAACAGATGGTTGTCCCTGTCACATGCCGAGCATTGTGCTGGTGTTGCGCTGAGATCTTTGTAGCTTAGGGCCTTCAGTATGAAAGACATTAGGCCTGTCCATCACACACTCCATCCTGGCTTCCTCTTTCTCATTCCAACATTCAAAGCAGGTTAACACATTCACACACACACGGACTGGAAATGTAGGCCTGAACGCCGCCGGGTTTGGACCAGCAGACTGGAACGGTGCGGTAATACAATATTGATCGGTTTTGATCGATAAGTGATTGACTTTGATCTGTCACAGACACACCCAATAACTTCACACTTGACCTGGTGATTACTGACAGACCTCCACAACTATTGCTGCGGCCGCCACACAGGCTTAAACGTTACCATGTATGCGCATGTACACGCATGCAGTCGAACACACACTGAGATATGTCAGGATGTTTGACAAGTGGGATTATATTTGGCTGAAGGTGATTTAAATGATATGAATTAAGTTTTTTGCTCAACTGGCAAAAAAAATTCCGCCAAAACATAAATTTTGTGAACAAGCCTCAATATATACAATTGCAGTTGTTACGTACATATCTTGACACTCTTTCAAAGAAGTTGCATTGCTAAATTAATCACTTTAAAGCTCGATTATTATGGCAATTAAACCATTTAATTAAAAAAAATGCAATTAATTAATTGGCCGTAGCACTGAATTTCGCCACTTTCTCGAGTCTCGTTCCATTCTGTTACATCCAACGTGTGACCAGCTCCCAAAACAATTCTGATGTGTCTATTTTGGACATTATCCTCAACCAGCATAATTATGTTAAACAAGTTTGATGAATCCTGACCTACTTCCACTGATTCAACATATGATGCATGTACTGAACTGCAATTTCTACATCAATACATCATTACGGTACTTAAATAAAGTCATTAGGCTGCTTATACTTGCTGTGCCACTAACAAGGCAAAGGATTGTAACACTTTACTTAAAAGCTTTATGTATAACGCATTATAAAGTGTTATTAATTGGTATAATGCATTATAATTATTTATAATGTGCGTTGCAATACCTTATATCTTATCGTAAAATAATTATAACCAAATGTATAATGCGTAGTGTAGCTATTAAATTGAAAAGTGTTGTAATGTGGTACAATTATTCATGAGATTGTACAATTTACAGTATATACTGTATATCTCACAATAATTCGTATAGCAATGCAGTGAAATTGAAAAGTAGGCGCACCCAGTGACATGGAAATAATTAAAAAAATGTAATAAAAATGATATTATTGATATAATTAAATTAAAGAAAAATGAAAAAATAAAATAGAAATAGAAATAGTGTGTGTGTGTGATCTCTTTATTCTTATAATTCACTTTACGTGTTTGGTGGGTTGAGATTGGCCATTATTTTTCCAAGCATGAAAACTCTGGAAGCCCCTAATTCAAACAACTCTCCAAATAATCAGTGTTGAAAAAGCATAGTTTTGCATAGTCCTACTCCCAGCGCTGTCGTCAAATCAATTCAACAGTGGCAGATACAGTAACTGAGGAAACAAATTTCCCAAAAACATCTTGAATATGAATTCATTCAAGTGGAAAAAGCTGCTCTTCTTCTGTTGTTTGGATCCAGCGGTAGGCAGTTCAGTAGAGATGTTTATATCACGCACATACATAGTCTTACTGGACTGAATGGGTTTCACTTTCCAGATGTGGACATGTAGAAGTGTGTGATTGTCTAAGTGTGCGCTGTTAGACTACTGTGAGGACACAGGCTCCTGCAGCGAGAACATCCAAAATAATTACCCATCACTACACACACATACACACGTGCCTCGGCTTCCTTTAGCATTACAAGATACATGTGCAGAACTTCCTACAGCTGTGCTGTAACATTTCATACTGCTATACTTCCACATCTGAGCACCATAAACATGTCACTCCAGCCCTGAGATAGTACCACTTTGTCTCCTCAAGATATAATTGTTGCGTGAAACCATTTATCGGATATAAATCAAGTGAAACCCTGTCCTAAATCAAGTGAAAAACTTTTAACGTTTCATTGACAAGGTCTGGTTTATTGCAAGGAATTTTTGCACCTGTTAGCATTTTTAAACCATTTTAAAGTTGCAACACTGTATTAATCACTTTAAAGCTGCATGACTACAGCAATTAAACCATTTAATATTATAAATTCTATCAATGCATTGGCAGTAACATTAGTGTCTCTTGAGTTTTAAAACACTGAATGAGCACAGCCATGGCTAGCCAGATTTCAACAATGGATACTATGGTGGTTAAGCAGCAAGTTGGACAGGAAACACATCACAATATTTTGTTTTTAAGTGTTATTAAGGGCTTAATTTATTTATAAATCAGTAATGTATAGCAATCTCTGCATATGGTTTTCCACACAACATTGCATAAACTATCGGAAATTGTGTTTAAACTTTGTGGTGAAAAGTTCCATCTGTCCAGATGTAGTAAGCTCTGACTACTTTTAAGACATTTGTCTGACAATGTGGAATATGTTGTACAGTGTTGGGGTAACGCATTACAAGTAACGCGAGTTACGTAATAATATTACTTTTTTCAATTAACTAGTAAAGTAAAGCATTACTTTTTAATTTACTAGAGTTACTTACTTTTTTCCATTTATTGACTGACAGTGCGCTGTGTGAACTTGATCTTACTGTAGTTTTAATCTAGACTAAATGTGAATGTGTATTAATTCATCCCACTCACAAAAAAACAGATTCAGTATTCATCAAAATGAATTAAAACTCAGAATATAACGCAAACCTGCAATAATTAAATATGTTAAACAACCCAAATATATCTAATCCCATTTTATTAACCAATGTGTTTGCTGCTGACATTTGATGATCCAGTTCAACCATACTAATAAGAAAAATGACTTTAGATAAACTAACAATTGTGCTTCGTTGTTTTTTTTTTTATTGCTGAAGAGTGTTGAATCTTTTTCTGCGTTCTGCTGTACAGACGTGAATTTACTCTTCCTTCAGTCTGAGGTTTATTCATTACACTTTTGGTGTGAAAGGCTTTACATTTGCTATAAATATAACTTCTTATATTAAAAACAAACAATCAAGCCCGGCTGATATTTAAAAAGTAATGCGAAAGTAACTCAAAAGTAACGTAACGCATTACTTTCCATAAAAAGTAACTAAGTAATGTAATTAGTTACTTTTTAGGGAGTAACACAATATTGTAATGCATTACTTTTAAAAGTAACTTTCCCCAACACTGATGTTGTATGACTAAACTAAGAAATACCTATCAGAGATTTCACGCTATGAACCTCGCAATCTGTGGCAAATCCTGGGATCAGTTTTTCCTGAGAAATGCTTATTCTAAGACCAGTATCCTGTAACCACAACCTTGTTTTCCAGTGGACTGATTAAAAACTGTGCACAGTGCATCCTGACCAGCGGTAATTATGTAAAGCTAGCCTATTAGACTGGAATCAGACTGGATTTTAATAAAGCTATTGTGATTATTGTGTGCAGCATCCATCAAGTGGTCAGTGAGCGGCCCATGGGCGGAGTGTGGAAACTCACAATGCAGCAGTTTTAAATTGATTGTAATCCAACTATATTGGTGTAGTACCTCCCTGACCCTGTTCTCTAAAAAATAAGTGCATGATACAAAGTGCTGGGTGAAAAGAAATGTGGATAAGGAAAATATGATGCCTTTCGTCTGAAAAGGCTTTCATCAGATTATTATTGAGACTAGACTTGTAGAGACCACAGTGATATATTAGTCAAATTATTATTATTATTATTTTTAAATCTAAGACATAGGTCTTCAGTCCTGCTCCTGGAGGGCTACTGTCTTGCAGAGTTTTGCCACAACACTAATCAAACACACCTGAACCAGCCAATCAATGTCTTCAGGATCCCTTGGAAAATCACAGTGCAGGTGTGCTGAAGCCGATTGGAAATCAAATCTGCAGGACAATGGGTCCCCATGAACAGTGCTGAAGACCTAGAGCAGGGGTGTTCAATCCTGACCCCGAAGGACCAACATCCTGCAGAGTTTAGCTCCAAACTGACCCAACATATCTACCTAGACGATTCTAGTATTCCTGAAGACATTGGTTAATTTGATCAGCTGAGTTTAATTAGGGTTGGAGACTGGCCCTACAGGAGTAGGATTGGACAGCCCTGACCTAGGGTCTAAGAGGTTTCCAAACTGGTGTCTGAGGGTGTTAAATAGTCCTTGAAAAAGGTAAGAAATAAAATAACAAGATTGTTTTTTTTAGGACTGTCAAAGATAATATATAAACTTTACACTTTAAAGCTGAATTGCTGTTATTTGGCCCTCTAATGCTTGAGGCGTAAACCTGCAAGTTTCAATGTTCTTGTTATTACTTGAACTGGGCTTCAGCTCAGAGAGGAAGAATATGAAGGTTTGAGGCATACTGGTGCACTCATAGTTACAAATGATGATTTTATTAGAACAAATATCAATAATGACATCAAACTTAATTCTTTCCTAAACATCTGTAAGTGACGTAAAAGAGACAGATAGAGATTTAGAGAAAGAGATATCTGTTAATAGAGTAATTTGGCCTGGTAACTTCCACTGATGTGCTAAAATAAATAATATAACACATGTTAAATAGCAGTGACATACGACAATGTTCGAGGAAGAAAAAGGCCACCCCAGGGCTGGTTTAAATAGAAGGCTCTGAGTTCCTCTCAACAGTTTCTCTTAACATCCAGTCCTATGTTGATACTTCATTTACAATGTTACCTCAGATGGTTACCTTTTTGAATGATCTATTGTGTCAGTAATGTTGCTTATTGGTTTACACTGATTATTCAAGTGCACTCAATAATTTATTCTTCTCTCAAATTTAAATTAAAACAAACACTTTCGTTAATTTAAATAAAACAGAAAAAAAATTGATGAAACATTTTCATTTGGCACAAAAAAGCACTAAAATTCTGCCAATAAATGGAGGATCAGCACCTGGAGACAACCTCTACAGCCCCTACAGCCCTGACCGTCAGCGGAGTCTAGGACACATAGATGAGCCCCAGAGACAGATCTCCAGTGAGGACCTCGTCACCTAGACATCCATCGGGGAAAGACCCCTGGAACCAGTGGACCACTTACACTCTGACTTTGCTGCAGTTGGAACAAACTACTGATTCGTCTGGCCGGAGGGGAACTGCCCCCCCGACTGAGCCTGGTTTCTCCCAAGGTTTTTTCTCCATTCTGTCACCGATGGAGTTTTGGTTCCTTGCCACTGTCGCCTCTGGCTTGCTTAGTTGGGGACACTTCATTTCCAGCACAATCATCGACTTGATTGCACAGATATTATTTAAACTGAACTGAGCTGGACAATGCCATTACTAAATTCAATAATATATTTATATATTTATATTTATGCATTTAGCAGACGCTTTTATCCAAAGCGACTTACATTGCATTCAAGTTACAGTTTCTACATTTTATCAGCTCTTGCTTTCCCTGGGAATCGAACCCATGATCTTGGCGTTGCTAGCGCCATGCTCTACCAGTTGAGCTACAGGAAAGCTGTTGAGCTGCATTCAGCTGATAATTGAGTGTTAAATCCTGTCATTTTACATTATTGACACAATTTGCCTATTTTGATATTGTGCAGTGCTTTGTTACAATTTGTATTGTTAAAAGCGCTATATAAATAAAGGTGACTTGACTTAAAATGACTTAAAATAAAAATTGGAAATGGAATAAAAAATGTAATCTAAACAGTAATTCAAAATATTTGAATAGTACATAAGACTAATACAATACCACTTCTGTATTGTAACTTCTGTAAAAATAGTTTTAACAACAATTGTATATCTAGACAATTTGAATATTACTTTAATAGTTAATCTGATTAAATAATTATTTCCAAGTTTTAGAAAATGTACATCCAAACCCATCCCTAAATGGCATGCTACATTCAGTACAACAACATAAGCAACAGAGGTAGCCAGAAATTAGGTGGAAATAAAACCAGACAGGATGTAGGAGTATGCAGGATGTAGTTTTGTGAAAACGTTTCTAGTTAATGTTAGAGAGGGTGTTCAGATCATGGCTAATGTTTTGTGTCACTTTCACCTACAACCATCAATAGCATGACCTCACGGCTGAACTACTTTCACTGATGAGGGTACTGGAGTAATGCGGCTTGATCTGTCCTGAGGGCAAATGCATAGGCTTTTACACACACACACACACACACACACACACACACACACACACACACACACACACACAAACACAAACACATCGTGGCCATACAATGGCTCTTTTCAGTTTTGCGTAAATGAGATGTAAAATCAGGGCAACTTTAGCTTCTTCCAGGCCTTGACACCTCATATGATGTCATTCAGCCCTTCAAATACCATAAGTGTTTCCTTTAGGTCCTCCTGCATTCCTCCTGCCAATGGCACCACACTAACCCAGCAGAGCGTGCAAACCAAGATTAATGCATACATGTAAACAGAACATCCATTCACGCCGGAGTCCTTGAATCTGTTTGGACAGTGTTTTTAGTTCAACCTTTAAAGAGAAACACCCATTCCATCTTAAAACAGCCCAGTCTCCTTGCACTTTGATGTCCTGTACTGCATCTGGCAATCTTAAGGCCATGACACATCAAGCTGAGGTTGCCTAATGGTGGGTCAGTGTTGAGCCTCTGTCGGCCTAGTTTTTGACGTGTGTTTGGACCAATGGCACAAGTCAGACCGTACTTAGCTTTTGTTGCTGCTCTTTGAAGCCAGTTTGATATGTCTAGGGTTTTAACCTGTTAACTCTAAGCTTTTTTCCCTATTACATATTTTATTACTTATCTTAAATTAGATATCATTCAAAAGCTTAAACACTAGAAGTCATCATGTGAAAACGCTTGAAATCAGACATTGCGTTACCATTGAAATTATACTTTAAATCCTTTTATCCGGCCCCTAGCCCTAGTGGATTGTGTTAAGAGTCATATTACAAAATATACTACGTTTTAGAATCAAAACTTGACAAAACACATATCGCTTGTTCTAAAGCTTCCATATTTGGCGACTATTTTGCGATACAATTAATATTGTGACAGCAATATGTAAATACGTAAACATTCATTGGAGTATGGGTGTCAAACAGTGTTTTTTTTTTGGAATAGCACCTAAAAAAAATCTCACAGAATTTCACAGGAATCTCAACTTCAAATTTGAAACAATTTATTTAAGACATATTGCTTAAACTTTTTTTTAGCAATTCTACATTCCAAAATATTTAATAACATGTATTTTATATATTTTCATTACAATTAATTTTCTTTACAGTAAACTTGAATTCGTATAACTCTTGTACACTCTTTGAAACACTTTCACTTCAGCAATGATCTGCTGATTGTCTTCTAATGATCTTAGGTCTGTATTCCAAAGTGTTCATAGAATTACAAGCATTTAAGTGGATTTTCATATCTGGGGGGAGGTGGTTGACAGGTTAATTGCACACTATAACAATTGCAGGTTACCAGTTTTTCAGAAAAGTCCTCAGAAGACTTTGAATATAGTTTATGGGTCACATGCATGTCTTTTATTGTACTCATAGCTGAAAATCACTCATTGAGCTGTTAAGAGGTACACTTGAGGCATTATAAAATGGAAATGAGGTGAGGCTATATGCTTTTAAAGGTAGTTTTGTATACTGCACTAGCTAACAAGCAGAATCCCATAAGGCGCCTGAGGATGACATCACCAACACTCTGAGTTCAGTAAAGGTGGATTTGCATTATTCTCCAGCAGCCAGATGTGGCGTGAGCCGTTCTGTGCCCAGTCACATCCAAACCCAGCATTACCAAATAAACAGCCTTGATCACACGTATAGCACATTCAGCGGTGCCTCAAAAGGCCGCTCTGTCACCACAGAAATTAAAAAGAGTTAAAAACAAAGCTTTTTGGGTATTAATGTGCGGGTGGAATGAACATTTTGTGTTTAGTGGAGCTTAAGTGCGGATCTGAGAAACAGATGGTTGGGTTTATGATTAGGTTTAGATGTTTTAATTAGGTATGATTTCATTTATAAGAAGTGCTGGGTTGAGTTTAACTTTGGCAGAAGACTTTGAATCAAGCTTCTAATCAAGCAGGTAAACCAAACAAACAATCTTGAGATTAACCCTTTGAACCAGTGGAGAGTCTGTCAGCGAAGGGTTTTAACCCCGTCGAGCAGAGGTGAGCTGGGGGAAGGACAGAGCAAGGACACAACTGCAACAGGAATCTGTTTTGCTGCTAGATCTATAGCTGATTTCTTCAGTGGTTTTGGTTTTTCAACACACGTCTTAAACTAAACCAAAAATACGGATGAAGTACACAACTCCATTACTTGAGTGAAAGCACAGATACTGCTGGTGAAAATATTACTCTATTACAAGTGAAAGCTGTAAAGACAGGGTTTTACTTAAGTACTTTTAAAAGCTAGTGGTTTTACTTAAGTACCAAATGTACATTTCTCTTTGTATGTCAACTTTTTATGTTTTATTATTGTTGTATGTAATACTTGCATTGCCTTATGCCTCTGAAGCAACTTACAATACATTACACCTACTGAATGCACAGACTAGCTTGTAATATATTTAGAATAAAGAGCTTTTAGAATGTTAAAAAAACATATAGAATTCATCCATATTTGAACTGAGTGGACAGTGAAATTGCTGTAAATACAAACTGAAAAGAGAGAAAAAACAAACCTTCCTTAAAACCCAGCAACACAACTGTAGATGTATAACTTTACAATAGCAACACCTAACAGAAAAGCCAAGAAACTAAATGTATTCGACATCAAACAAACAGTCAAAAATGCTGTCTAATCGCTCTTGCGCTACTTTGATATCATACACAGACCCGTCTGTGCAGTGCTGCTTCAGATTCTAGCAGAACAACAGTTCTTCTGTGACTTAATAGGTCATATTTTTGTATACACAATTTTGCAAAATCAATACAATAGTGCGTCTAATATATACCACAACATTAATCTTCTTATTACTGAATTGTTGTAAATACATATCACATCTGCAACTGGTCAGTGTTAAAAAAAATGCTGGGAAATTATTTCACGTAACCCTAGACGAGTGAATACTGATAGGGTGTAAAAAAAAAAAAATTTAGAGGATAAAAAAAAAAAATCACACACTGACTTTTAAAACTGCTACATAGTAACACATTTCAATTTCGAGGAAGTAAACAAACAACATTCGTCGAAATATAACAGATTAACAAAGAAAAAATCAGGGAAGAAAAAAAATTAATACAAATTGTGCTGATAATGTAAAAAAAAAACAATGTACATATAAATGTTTATATAAATTAAAACAATTAATCCTGCCTACTTTATTTATCAAAAATCTTGCTCTATATTGAATATAAAATCAAAGCTGTATATTGAATTATTCAAGTGTTTTTTATTGCTGATCATCTTATCAAGACCAGGTAGACAAAGATACTTTAACAACACTGATGCTTTTCAGCATGTGTCTCTTTAAAAAAAGAAAAGGAAATAATACTAGTGCAGTTAAAAGAACGGGCAGCCAGATTTACAGGCAGCAGAGGTCAGGGGTCACAATGCTGGATGCCTACAAACAGTGTTTCTTTCTTTCAGGCGCATCACTCACTCTCACCATGTCTACTGTATTCCAGCACACACATACAGTACAGTGTTTTTACTCCACTGGGCATGTGTTGGCCTTGTTAAACTGTGTGTATGGAGGTGTGGGGTAGGGGTTAGAAAACAAGTCCTTATACATGCGTGTGTGTGTGTGTGTGTGTGTGTGTGCTGTTGTTATGGCAGCACACTGGAATGTTGAGCTCTCCACTATAAAAGCTCTTTTATAGTCACCATGTCCACACTGAGATGTTCAAAACAGAAAGACAGAGACAGAGAGACATGCCAAACGCAATGCATCTACTGTTGTGGGTGGCATACTATATGTTTTCCAAATGCATTGTCATGCCATGGAAATAAGCATCTAAAGTATTGTTTAGTTCCTTGAGTTTTAGCCAACCTCTGAAGTTCAATAAGCTCAGATTAAAAGATGAAAGTTGAGCAAACAGTGTACATTTGGATGAGCAGGTACTGACCCGTGTGGCTGCGGATGTGCACTCTCAGTGTGCCGTTACTGGCAAACTTCTGGCCGCAGTACGGACAGATCTTCTCCTTCTCTCCTGTATGGGTCTAAAAGAAAGAAACAGTGCAACAGTGTTAACATTTGAGAATGATCCTCTAACTTGTGTATGATCCATCTTTGATGAGAAATCAGCATCTGAGCTGCTCACACATAAACACATAAACAACCATTATGAATAGCCTTGATGACATTACTCCTGCAGCGTTTAATCCTGACTTTCTGTTATATAGAGTAAAAGATGTGCAAACTGAAGTGAGCTGAACTTAACTGATCTGATATGAAGTGACATAAGCTTAAGTCAACTGAGTTGTCTTGACTAAGCCGATGTGAACAGATCTGGAGCTAAACTGATCTGAACTGATTAGTAAAAAAAACTGGTCTGACATGCGCCTGTCAGACCAGTTGAAAAAAATGTGCTTTTTTGAGCCCGTACACCTGAAGCGCACACACTAAAACGCCTGTCTAACAGCGCCTGTTTTCTCAACTAAGTTATATTTTGCCCTAATAAGGTCAAAACACACAAAGTTTACATATAGACTCAGTTGGTTAAGTCTAAAATTTAAGTAAACAGTAGAGATAGAAACTGATACCTGCCTGCAGCCTGTATATTAGATACGTGCAGGTCTTAAAGGGACAGTACTAAACATGCCGCCGACTGTCATTAAAGGGATAGTTCACCCAAAAATGTAATGTATGTAATTATTTACTCACTCACATGTTATCCCAAACCCATATTAATTTCTTTCTTGTGCTGAACACAAAAGAAGATATTATGAAGAACATGGGTAACCAAACAGTTGCTGGTCCACATTGACTTTGATAGAAGGAAGAAAAATCACATGGAAGTCACTGATGACCAGCTGTGGACTGTTTGGTTTTCCACGTTCCTCAAAATAGCATTTATGTTCAGCAGAAGAAAGAAACCCATTCAGGTTTAAAACTGAGTAAATTATGGTATAAATATTAAACACTATGACATAATCGACAGACAGATGACAGAATTGTTATTCTTAATGTTAAAACAACAAACCACAAAGAGAGAAAAAATAACTCTCAACTCTTGACTGAAAAAAAATAATACAGCTGCTTTAATAGGAATCAATCTATATAGTGTTTTATTTTTATATTTGTTCATTCAATTTCTTGAATGCTCTGCAAAATATGCCTATTGTACGTGAAAATAAAGCACTGTTTGTTTTATTTGTATATGATGTGTATTTTTAATGTGTATCTTTGTTCTTATTTTTTTATAACAAATATAAAATAATGACAAAGATTTTCATCTTCGCCCACTTTGGCCTAAATATCCACCATTATTTTTGAATATTTGTTACTTTGAAAGGATTTGTCTTTATAATAGGGAAATTATTTTGGCTGCACCGCTCAGACAAAATAGTAAAACCAACATGACAAAAAAATCGTGATAAAATTGTGAAATCGGGATATTTCTAAAAAAATCGTGATATGATATTTTTGTCCCTAACCTGAAGTGATCTGAACTGATCCAAATTTAAGGGTGCATTCACACCAGGAAAGTCCGCTAGTTCAGGACCAAATACAACGTTATTGTGTTTTTGATTTGTTTGGTGTGGTTCGCTTTCACAACGCCCTTTTTGCTGACGAACCAGAAATTGTAAACAAAACCACACGTGTGCTAAGGTCATCCATTCATTGGACAGAAATTCTCAAGCAGGGAATACAAGAAGTGCAAAAACAGGCCAATCGTGAGATCTTTCGTAGCGCAATTTGTATTATTTTACCGATTTGGTGTTATCAGATACAAATGCAATATAAAGAAACTTATGAGCATCAAATGAGACAATGTCATACCGAAGTTGTAATGACGACTTGCCGAAAATAAAATCTATATATATAAAATACTTCAAGCTTATCACAATTTTTAGTTTAAACATTTAACCTAAATGTGTGCTATTAGGTGCATATCCAATCGTTTGTGCAGAGAGTGGAAGCTGAAGCGCGCTTCAGGACATCAGTGGAAGCAAATTCAATACGTCGTCTTTTTTGTTCATAAAGGTAGGACTAATGAAACAGAGCGGGTTTTATAAGCCTGTTTCGACCTCACTGATTGGAGCGTTTTTGAGGCTACTGCCACTGATCTGGACGAGCTCACAGAGACTGTAACATTTTAAATTTACATTTATGCATTTAGCAGACGCTTTTATCCAAAGCGACTTACAATTGCATTCAGGTTATACATTTTTCATTAGTATGTATGTAGTATGCATTTAACATATTTCAGTTTCTGTGAGGATATGTGCGTTCCTACCAGGACTCATCTAACTTAAAACAATGACAAACCATGGTTCACTGCAAAGCTCAGACAGCTCCGTCAGGCCAAAGAAGATGCTTACAGGAAGGGGGATTTAGTCTTTTATAAACAGGCCAAATGCACTGCAAAAAGAGATCTGAATGGCAAAGAGGAATTATTCTGGAAAGCTAAGAAACAAACGATCTTCCAGTGACTCTGTTTCAGAGTGGAAAGGTATGCAAGACATGACTTGATCGGTCACAGCGATTATTTAACAGTTTACTTAGAGGGAATATAATCCCTCTATAACATACTTAGATTTTGGATTTTATTTCTCATGCAAAGCTGCCATATGGCTTTAGAGGACCGAAATAAATGAGTACATGAGTCACATTTATGGTGGTTTTCATTTTGGGGGCTTAACATCCACGGCCACAATAAACGTTGTGTAGATCGAGCGAAAACCTGTGAGCATGTGATTTTATTAAAGCAAGTCAAACTAGTTTAAAATGACAACACATGTTATTTTATACTGATATATGTAAAATGGTGAGATCGTTTCATATCTGGCTACACTATTCCTTCATCACTTATGTAAACCGCTGAGAATGTATATTCTCACGCAGATCTTTATTCATAGCAATCACATGAGCACTATTGTTAAAGTTTAAGGAAAACATATGAATCATATTCTTGCGCTATATTTCCATAAAGCTGCTGTGAACAGGGCTTTTCTCTGAGCGCTGGAGGGAATACCTGCACCAGCTCCTCAACCTCCATCTCTTTAAATTGTTCCTCTTTTCATACCTTTTCCCTCTCACTTCCTTTCCCGCCTCTTATCTCTCCCCTCCCATCTCCACTTCCTCTCCTCATCTCCCTCTATCTTGACCCCCCTCTACAGTACATCACTCACTCATAAAGTGCAGAAAGACCGTTTAAAACAGCATTATTCTTTCTGTCGATCATTTCAAATGCTCCTCTGATGTTATGTAAACCCTGTACACACTCGCATGTGTCCACCAGATGCATCTGTGCACTTTTAGGTTGGGGTTTGTTTGTGTCACGGAGCTGGACATGGCACTTAACATTATGTAAAACGCTGTAACAGATCTTTTTATGACTGTACTATGAAATATCGTATAGCTTCCTGCAATACTTCATTCTGATTGGTCAAATGTGGCATTTTGTAATCAAATAGATTTGTATTATACTGTACAAGTTTCTTATCTTTCTTATGCTCTGATTTCTTCTCATGTAATGATAAAGTCAGTTAAATCAATACATATTTATATTCATCATGGATGTATTAAATTGATCAAAAGTGACAGTTGTTTACAATATTATAAAGATTTCTGTTTCAAACAAATGCTGTTCTTTTGAACGCTTTATTCATCATAAATCCTAAAAAAATATCACAACAAAAATACCAGCTGTTTTCAACATAAATCGTAATTATATATATATATATATATATATATATATAGCATTTAAGACTGATCTCTGGAGGATCATGTGACACTGAAGACTGGAGTAATGATGATGAAATTTCAGCTTTGATCACAGGAATAAATTACATTTTGCAATCCATTCAAATAGAAAACGGTTATTTAAAATTGTAATACTATTTAAAAAAAATACGATTTTACAGTATTTTAATTAAATAAATGTAGCCTTAATTAGCATGAGACTTTTTCAACTATAAAAAAAAAAACTTTATTCTGCAATAATGACCGTGTATATTATTCCTTACATAACCGTATTAAACAAACACTCTGGTCTTAGGTGAAGAACAGTCACACTCACTCACACATGCACGCACGCACGCATGCATGCATACACACACATTCCATAATAATTGCATAATAATACAGTAAAGTTTCAGTTGTCACACTCCATCAAGTTAAAATAGCTTTTTGCTTAAAAAGAAAGCCCATAATCCGTCTATCATGGCAGTGTGTGTGTGTGTGTGTGTGTGAGAGAGATAGAGAGAGAGAGAGAGAGAGAGAGAAAGAGAGAGAGAGAGAGATTATAGGGAAGTAGTGATAAATACAAGTGTGTGTGTGAGTGTGCGGTAGCATATGATGCCACTTCTTTCTTAACTAAGAACTTTCTTAACTGAAACTAAGACTGAAAGAAAACAAAAACAGATAATTAAAGGAATAGTTCACCCAAAGATTAAAATATAGTAATTGAGCATGATATTGTCCACTCCAGCAGAGTCAGGACCTTCTATGACTACTCTGGTGGTCTTTCAAACCCGTTTTGAAATGATAGTCAATAAATGGTGTCATTTAAATTTTTGGTTCACGATTCTTAAAAAAATATATTGTAACATAATATAAATGAAATGCGTTTAGCTATGCTATTTTTATTTAGACATATTGCCACCCATGTGGTCTTAGTTATGCCAGCACGAAAGACCTTACAGATGGCAAGAAAGTTGTCACATTTGCTTGAAATGTTATGAAAACTGACATTTTGTCTTTAGAATAACGTGCACTGATGAATCGTGCACACAGACGTCACTTTCAAGCTTTCTATCCTGAATCTGTTGCACAATCTGCACGAGGAAATCTTTTGCGCTTACACAAAGTTGACTGTGTGAATTCCTATTGAAATGGCTGGATTCCATCCGTGAAGATTTGCCAAACTACAGTGAAGGTGATCACATCTTTGCACTGCAAGGTGATGGACATTTTCACTGAAGAAAGCAGTATTACAGATAGAAGACTCTATTTAGCCAGAAGCAACAGTTTGAAGTTAAAAATCTCTCAATGATGGATTTGTTTCTTACAAACTGCAACTTTTCTCTTGACAAGACATTAACTGATGGACTGGGGTGGTGTGGATTATTGTGATGTTTTTATGAGCATCCATTGATGAACAAGTGATGGTTAATGTGTGTGTCAATTAGCCTATTGCTTTAATAAACAAATACACAAAGCGAATGTAGAACTTTATGAAAAACACTTTCTGCAGAGTTGATACTTGACATTTTGATAATGTTCACTGATGAATTGTGCACAATAAGGGACATTTACTACACAATACAGGTCGATTTTGATTTCATAATCACAATAACTAATGTTTAAGAGGATCATATCAGCAATCTGACATGCAGATGGGCCTCTATGCTCCTCATGCTGTCAGAAAGTAATTGAATATGATAAAGCTTCTTTACTCTTGTGCCAGCAGCAGGTCACATTTCAGTCCTGTCTGAAATTGGATGACACAATGTCAAATCCAGCCCATGCCATCTCAACTGTAATCACATACACGGCTTTAAAACTATATAGAGTTTGGTGTCACTGTGCTGCTGTTCGTGTTAAGTGCTTTAACTGAAGTATAAACCTGAGATGAAATTGAATATGAAGTTGAAGGTATGTGAGTACAATCATCTTCTGTGTGGATGGGGCAATAAATCATGATCGAGCCATGCTCTGTTATGATTGGAGGGACTGCTGGTTATACAATGTGCAGGATATAAGGTGATTATGGAATTCAGTTTCACCATGTGTGAGGAAACAGATTGGAAACATTAACATGCTGGATTATATGTGAGCAAACTTCAGATGGAAAATAAATACAAGTTTTTCAATAGAGAAATAAAAGTGCTTATATTAAAAAAGAGCTTAACTGCTTTTTATATTGAAACTGTAATTGTTCCATAAAACATACAGTTGGTAAATCTCACAAAATGTCATTTTCACCACAAAAGTTAAGTGGAGGCGTATTGATTGCTCTGATCTTTGTAACACTGACTGACTGATTGTACATTATGCTCCTTATTACATAGCTAAAATAAATGAACATACAATTTTAGTTATTGTATTATGTGAAAAACCAGCAAAGAGTGATTAAAAGAGATATAAAACTTGCATAGCTGTTATAAATGGATGGTTTTTGAACACAGGATGTCATGATTAACCAATCAGATTTTTTCAAGATAAAAAAAAAAAAAAAAAAAATTCAATAAAAAAAAATTGAATAAAATAAAAATCTGACAAATCTTTCTTTTTTTTTTTTACATTTCATTTCTGGACCACCCATACAGTGGCTGATCAAGTCTAAAGTATGCGCACGCAAACTCGAGTACAGACCAGTATGGAAAGTGCAGACTGATTTGAGGGGAATATCTGGAATTAAGTGCAATTGATTTAAATGTTCAAAAAAATATATATAATAATAATTAGGGGCAATTTTGTTTAAATGTTGTAGGTAAAAAGAACCATTGTCTGTTGTCAATAATGTAGTGATGTATGAATCACAGCTCATCTTGAACCCGTTGCAAAAACAATTAAACCGCACATTTATACCCTTATTTATACCGGCAGCCATATCTCACTGCAGCCCAAGACTGGTTGCCCACTGAAGCTAAGCAGGGTTGAGCTGGTCAGTACCTGAATGGGAGATCTCCTGGGAAAACTAGGTTGCTGTTGGAAAAGGTGTTAGTGAGACCAGCAGGGGTGCTCACCCTGTGGTCTGTGTGGGTCCTAACACCCCAGTATAGTGACGGGGGACACTATACTGTCAACAAGCACCGTCTTTCTTTTTGTGGTGAGAGCATACACTTGATTGTCTCTATGACTCTCTCTCCTCTCCACCTGTAGCTGGTGTGTGGTGAGCGCATACACTTGATTGTCTCTATGACTCTCTCTCTCCTCTCCACCTGTAGCTGGTGTGTGGTGAGCGCATACACTTGATTGGCTCTATGACTCTCTCTCCTCTCCACCTGTTGCTGGTGTGTGGTGAGCGCATACACTTGATTGGCTCTATGACTCTCTCTCTCCTCTCCACCTGTAGCTGGTGTGTGGTGAGCGCATACACTTGATTGTCTCTATGACTCTCTCTCCTCTCCACCTGTAGCTGGTGTGTGGTGAGCGCATACACTTGATTGGCTCTATGACTCTCTCTCCTCTCCACCTGTAGCTGGTGTGTGGTGAGCGCATACACTTGATTGGCTCTATGACTCTCTCTCCTCTCCACCTGTAGCTGGTGTGTGGTGAGCGCATACACTTGATTGGCTCTATGACTCTCTCTCCTCTCCACCTGTAGCTGGTGTGTGGTGAGCGCATACACTTGATTGTCTCTATGACTCTCTCTCCTCTCCACCTGTAGCTGGTGTGTGGTGAGAGCATACACTTGATTGGCTCTATGACTCTCTCTCCTCTCCACCTGTAGCTGGTGTGTGGTGAGCGCATACACTTGATTGGCTCTATGACTCTCTCTCCTCTCCACCTGTAGCTGGTGTGTGGTGAGAGCATACACTTGATTGGCTCTATGACTCTCTCTCCTCTCCACCTGTAGCTGGTGTGTGGTGAGCGCATAAACTTGATTGGCTCTATGACTCTCTCTCCTCTCCACCTGTAGCTGGTGTGTGGTGAGCGCATACACTTGTTTGGCTCTATGTCTCTCTCTCCTCTCCACCTGTAGCTGGTGTGTGGTGAGCGCATACACTTGATTGTCTCTATGTCTCTCTCTCCTCTCCACCTGTAGCTGGTGTGTGGTGAGCGCACTGGCACCATTGTCCTGTGGCAGCCGTCGCATCATCCAAGTGGATGGTGTACACTGGTGGTGGTTGAAGAGAGATCCTACCCCCATGTGAAGCGCTTTGGGTGTACAGCAATACACAATAAGCGCTATATAAATGCATAATCATTCATCATTCATTCATTATTGGTAGCTGACAGCATTAAGCCCTTTCACACATACAGACTTTTCCGGAAAAAAAGACTGAACGTTGCTTGTGTGAACAGCGCATTTTTGAATTTACCGGTAAAGTAATTCCGGTAATTTTATGGCAATTTACTGGTATTACTGTGTGAAAGGGACTATTGTTGAATTAGTCAACAAATATTGAATAAGCAAACACAATGAGTCTGGGCATATGAAAAACTATGACTAAATAGAGTTTCAAATTGTCAAGGCTTTCTGCAGAGATCTGCATCTACAGATTTTGTGTTGGTCAGCTTATTATGAAATGTTTTGACACTGATGAGATCCTGGGTTATTCTGTATTTTAGTGCCAAGCGTCTGATTTTGAACTCACCTTCTTGTGGCTCTTGAGCACAGAGGGTGTGACGAAGGCCTTCTCACACAGGTCACACTTGTACTTCTTGTGTCCGTCGTGTACGACCTGGATGTGCACGTTGAGTGTATCCTTGCGCTTGAAGGTGGCGTCACACTGGTCACATTTAAACGTTCTCTCACCTGGACGGAGAAGAGCAGAAAAGGCACATGATTGCAGTCACAGCAATTTAAGCATCCCATTCTAACGTTACAAAACCAGACTCCCTGAGACGCCAAACTTTAGAAAAATCTTCACGGCCCTTTTAAAAGCGCAGCTTAACAGGGACTCGCTTTGTGTCTGAACCCACTTTGCTGCCCTCAAGAGTCAAAATTGTCCCATTATTCTTTTATGAGCCACTTTTTGCTTTAGAAGCAAAGAATGTGAACCTTCTGTCTTCTGTTGTTTTGAAAGATGGAGATATTTAAAGAGGAATGATAAAAGCTCAGGTAGGAAAAGAGGTGAAATTTGTATTTTCAGAAGAAGGCAGTCTGCTTTCTTCAAATCATTCACATGTGCTGTGAAAAGCTCTTCTCCTCAAACAATGCAAATACGCAGAGTCTGTGCCAAAACTCTAGTTCTGGTCTATAAATGGTTGAATCGAGTCCAACACCTCACCACATCTAATCACCAGCAGAACGGACTGAATGCTGGGTTATAAAAACCTGGACTAGGAACAACGTCTTTAAATTAATGGGTACATAGAGCGGCTATGCCAGCCTTGTCATCACTTGAGATGATAATCTGCCTTCTTTTCCATACCAGTGAATCTCTTTGTTCTTGAGGTGGTTTTGTTGGTATTTGGACACACATCAGAGCTCATAAGTTTGTGTGATGCCTTGGTAATGTGGTTCTGTAGCTCCGCCATGTAAGCAGGTCATGTCAGAGACTGATTGTAGTCCACAATCCACAAAGGTTTGTTGGTGTGTCCGTAATTTCAGTCAGTATTGAAACTCCACTTGTAAGATGTGATTTTAGATCTTTGCTGATATTTGAATTCTGGGAAAGGCGATGGGGGTATTTGCTCTCCTGCTATTGAGAGACTAGCTTGTGTTATTTGCCTGATCATTAACAGCATTCTGCATTAAACTATTTTTGGTAGCTGGTCCAAAATCCTACATCAAATCTGTTCCCACTGGCTGTGACTGTGTCCCTTTGTACAGCATTTAGCTTCATTGAAATAAAAATATATAAACAATCAACCTGAAATGACATTCGTAATCCATTTTACTTCTGTGTGAAACAATATCCAAAAAGGAAATATGTAGGATGAGACTTGATTTTATCTGTCCACTGATTGGATTGTGAAAAGTGGGCAGAATGGAGTCAGATCTAAATGTGAGTTTGCAGTATATAGTGTTTTTGAATTCACCACCATTACTGTGCCCTGCTGACAGTCATATGTGAACAGAAAAGTCTGAAACAGATGAATATAATGCAGATTTACACTAAACCATTCATTTGTTTAGGTTGGTAAGATTTTTTATAGGTAACATTTTAAAGTACGGTCATGTTAGTTCATGTTAGCTCAGGTCAGATAAATAGCATTGACAGATGCAACTTCTGATTTTAATAGTTTGTAAATGTTGAAAAATACATTAATAAACTAATAATAAATGCTTTAGAAGTATTGTTTCATTAGTAGAATGCATTGATATTGTGAAATATTTGTTTAAAACAACTGTTTTATATATTTTATTAAAATGCAATACAAAGCTGAATTTTCAACATCATTACTCCAGTCTTCAGCAGTTGCGAATTTAACATATGCGCAAAATTGGGATATCGCATAAAACATTTGCGAATAAGCACCGTTTCCATCCAATGAGTCAAAGAGAACAAAATCGTCACTTCCTGATAAACTGGCACTAAATATCACTAAGAAAATTAGGAGAAGAGAATTAGGAGAAGCCACTGATGATAATAATTCTCAAATAGCCTATAATAAATTACCTGCACTTCGAGAGAGCAGATGAAACACAATAAATGTGGTCTTACTTTCGGAGGCGGATGCCTTCTGTTTGGGAGCACAGTCGTGGCAGACCGTACTGGGAGGCAATTATACAGAAATACTCTGACGACAGACTTTGCTTGGGCATTTCAGAATGACCAGTGTTGGGGATAACACATTACAAGTAACGCGTGTTATTTAATAATATTACTTTTTTCAAGTAACTAGTAAAGTAGCGCATTACTTTTTAATTTACTAGAAAATATCTAGAAATAGACTATTTTTTCAAGAATTTTTCAAGAAAGTAACGCCAGTTACTTTTTTCATTTATTGATGACAGTGCGCTGTGTGAACATGATCTTACTGTAGATCTAGACTAAATGTGAATGTGCATTAATTCATCCCACTCGCAAAAGATTCAGTATTCATCAAAATGAATTAAAACTCAGAATATGATGCAAACCTTCAATAATTAAATATGTTAAACAACACAAATATAACTAATCTCATTTTATTAACCAATGTGTTTGCTGCTGACATTTGATGATCCAGTTCAACCATACTAATAAGAAAAAATACTTTAGATAAACTAACAATTGTGCTTCATTGCTTATTGCTGAACTTCTCCTGCGTTCTGCTGTACAGACGTGAATTTACTCTTCCTTCAGCCTGAGGTTTATTCAGTACACTTTATTGTGTGAAAGGGCTTTTATATTTGCTATAAATATAACTTTTTGTATTAAAAACGAACAATCAAGCCCTGACCATATTTAAAAAGTAATGCGAAAGTAACGCAAAAGTAACGTAACGCATTACTTTCCATAAAAAGTAACTAAGTAATGTAATTAGTTACTTTTTTAGGGAGTAACGCAATATTGTAATGCATTAATTTTAAAAGTAACTTCTCCCAACACTGAGAATGACCATAACAACATTTCAGATGCTGTGCTACAAAATCAGTCCGCTGGTTAGTCAGGTTATGCCATCACATAGCACAAAGTCACATGACGGTTTTGAATGCTCATGCGGGATTTATTCGCTAAATGTGTTTCCATCTCCGATTATTTGCAATAAGTCTTTTTCGCACAAGTCAAAAACCACAAGCAAGCGTAAATACATTTTTGCGAATTAAGTGAGTTGGCATTTCCATCACTTGTTTCTAAAGCGATACTTCAAATTGTGAATACAAATAGGGTGATGGAAACAGCTAGTGTCACATGATCCTTCAGAAATCATTCTAATATGCTGATTTGCTGCTCAAGAAACATTTATTATCATTGTTGAAAACAGTTGCTGCTTAAGCATTTTGTGGAAACAGTAGCATTCTTTTTTAGATTCTGAGATGAATAGAAGGTTTAAAAAAAACAGAATGAAATAGATACCTTATGAAACATAAATGTCTTTACTGTCACTTTTGATCAATTTAATGCACCCTTGCTAAGTAAAAGTATTATTCATTTCCAAAAATAAAATAAAATCTTACAGACCCCAAACCTTTGCATGGCACTGCATAAGCTAGACAAATTTAATTACATCAGTTGCAATGTGCACATTTAAGCCATAACATTCTGAACATATATGCTCAATATCTGCAAAACATATATAGTTTGGAATTTTATTTTGGAAGTGGGAAAGATAACACTTCTGTCAATCGGTCAAGCAATCAAGCACAATGCCAATAACAACAAAAGACTAGTGGATTTTTCCATAGCTTCTGCAATGTAAATATTGATCTTTGATTTAGTGTAAAAGATATTATGTAATGCAGTGAAGATGATTTAAACTACAAATACACACACGCACAGGGGGAGGTGTTTGTGAAATATTTGTGGAGGACTTACCCTACTGAGCCACTCGGGCCTTTTAAAAACGATAATGTGTGTTTAATAGATGGTCACAAAAACAGCTTTATTTCAAAACCAAATATTGACACAGATGGACCAGATTATATCACAGTGGGCCATAAGTGATCTCACACGCACACACACACACACACACACACACACACACACACACACACACACACACACACACACACACAGTAAATACAGCACACATCACAGTAACCTTGCACAAATACAAACCCACTGCGCAACCCCACCCCTCCAGATACATAAAAGTGTGTTAGCCCAGTATTTCTATATATGTGTGTGTGTGTGTGTGTGTGTGTGTGTGTGTGTGTGTGTGTGTGTGTGTGTGTGAGAGAGTCTCTGGGGAGGACAGCAGGAAATTCCTTCAGCTCAATAATCTCAGTGTGATCAGTCTAGACTGGGCAGAGCAGCGCGGAGGTCCATCCTGCCTGGACCAGTCGGCTCCAGGAGCCCCTGTACCCGCAGACACAGAGCCCAGGGTTTCACTCTTAGAAATAAAGGTGCTTCACGATGCCATAGTAGATCATTTTTGTCTAAATGGTTCCATAAAGAACGTTTAGCATCTGAAGAACCTTTCTTTTTCACAAAAGCTTCTTTGTTGTGAAAGAAGGTTCTTCAGGTTATAAAAAGGTAAGAAAGAGATGTTCTTTAAAGAACCTTTGACTGAATGCTTCTTTGTGGAACCAAAAATGGTTCTTCTATGGCATCGCTGTGAAGAACCTTTTAAGCACCTTTATTTTTAAGAGTTCCAGGGCGTTGGGGGCCGATGGAGAGGCTCGTGTCCGTCTGGACGGAGTCTGATTTGAGCTGCTCGCATTTACTCAGGAGTATATGCACAAATACAAACACTTACTGGTGTGAATGAGGAGGTGGCGCTGTAAGGAGAACGGGGTGCGGAAGAGGGCCTTGCACTCCTCACACTGGAAAGGCCTTTCCTCTGAATGAGTCTGCAGACAGAAATCAGGTCAGAAAAGAGATCAAGAAGCTGAATGTTTCATTTATGAATCAACACCATTCATGGTGCATTAAACTTCAAGAATGTCACATATTTTGGTGGCTCGTTCAGTAAAGGTTGGTGTTACTTTTTCAGACTTATGATTGTCACTAGTGGACGATATTGACTTGGGTTGTATGAGCCACCTATTAACCACCTACAACACCCTAGAAACCACAGAACAACACACGGGCAAAGACCTCAACCCAGTGGACCATGAATATGGGTGTAGGGGTTCATTAAAAAAATTATAAATAAAAAACTTCTAACAAAATGCATTTTTAGGGCTATCAACGTTATTGTGATAGTTCAACAAAAAAATTTGAATTCTACCATTATTTACTCACCTTCCCAGATTTCCATACCTGTAAGACTTTCATTCATCTTCATAACACAAACTAAGATATTTAATGAAAACTGAACTGTCCCTCCGTTGTAAGTCAACTTACCCAAAATGTTGACACTTCAAAAAGTTAATGAAGACAACTTAAATGCAATCCATATGCATCCAACAGTTTAATACAAGTCTTCTTAAGAGACACTTTCACATCAAATATGGTAAACAGAAGCTCAAATATACTGTAGCTCTAATAATCTATAAGAACAGGTGAGGTTTGTTCTCACGTGTGAAGCAAGTATGGTTGAGTAGACTTTCATTGTGTGGACTTTCATTGGATGGACAATCTTTTTTAGATATTAATGACATGTACATAAAATAAATATAATCAGGGTTCAACAATAAGGACTGCCTGATGTGCCGGGGCCAGCGTGAAATATGAGTCGGGACGATCGACAGAATTGCTGTAGTGTCAAAGGTGGAATTAAACATTTTATTTATTACAAAACAAGGTTATATGGGTCAAAAACAATGAAAACAATATTCTTATATTTTCTGAGTGTGTGTGTGTGTGTGTGTGGTGGGGCCAGTGCAAATTTTGGCAAGGCAAGTAAAAATGTAATCCACTAGCTCGACCAGGCCAGTTGAAAAAATATCTAATTTAATACAAAACATTTACACTTACATTTAGTTGATTTTTATAATATCACAATTAGTATATATAGTATTATAAATAGTTATTATTTTAAATGATATAAGTAGTAGTAAAATAATTAGTTATATATAGTATTATAATGAGTTCTATACATGTAAATATAAAGCAGTCCTTATATTTGGGAAGAGGTCCCATCCTAAGTGATCATCATATCTGAGGGACATTGAATTAAAAACTTTGAAGACTCATGAGTAGTGTTGTCACGTTACCAACATTTCTGTATTCAGTACCGATACCAGTAAAAATCCACGGTTCTCGGAAACAATTTCAGTACCAAAGCAAAACACAAAGACAAGCTAATTAAAAAACACTATTTTTTTTAGAAAAATTAATGTCATTATTTTACTTATTTAAACGTGTATTTCAAGTTTTTTTCCGAAAGCAATAAAGTATAAAAACAGTAAACAAGTTTCACCCAATTTTTATTTATCTTTGAATTAATGAAATTTAAACAATTTTTTTGGGTAAATAAAGGGGATTTACTATTCAAATTAAAATATGGAAGAAATATTGTGATTATTTATTTAAAAATAAAGATTTATAAAATTGTTCAACGGTAGTATTAGTATTACATACATTCTACTATATAATAGTAATATAGTTCTGGCACAATGTCTTTAAGATAAACTTTTATGAATACCTTTACATTGACAATGGTTTTACTCAAATGACACGGTAAAATGCTGGTAAAGTGACTCTCAGAACAGTTCTGGAGATGTTGTTTATGTATTTATGTCCTCATTGAGACGGCAGATGATGAAATCACCGCGAGCGTCAGGCGTGCTTCAGTGTATGTAACGTTATATAAAAAAAAACTGTGTCTCTGCCATTCATTCATTTATTCACACAGAGACTCACAGAACATGCAGGATTCACATTTAAATCGACTTTTGCAGCTTAATATTTACAGATACTAGTCCATGTCACAATTTGATTTAAGTCTAATGACCTACTTTTGGCTACTAGTTCCGATTTTATAGCTGGATTCAGAGATTCCGTCCGCATTTTCATAGTACACGTCAAGAACTGGGTCGACTGGGTCCTCGGTACCACCGGTACTTTAAAAAACCTGGTACTGTGACGTTTTCATTTTTTTAGTAAAGACTTGGTACCAAAGTACCAGGTCTTTTGACTACACTACTTTTATTCAAAACATAAAAATGAAAAAGTGATTAGTTTGTTTCCTTGGTCAAATCAGTAAGAAGCAAAAAAAAAAGCAAAAGCAGAGCATGTTATTATATTTAGAAACAAGTTTAATTTTGTTGTTGATTAGAGTAATTTATTAGGTAAGTAAATGTTGTCTTATTAGTTTTGAATGTTGCTTTCTGTGTTCTTTTCTCTCTTTCACACACTCTCTGTGTTCAGAGCTGTGTGGGGTTTTGGGGTTAATGTTATCTGCAGGGTGTAAAGGTCAGGGGTCGTGCGGGGTCACTACAGGTCAGGGTTAGGCTGACGATTTGGATTAGGCTCCACGGTGGCTGATTGGGCTCAAGATCTCCATTAAGATAAGATGACAGCAGTTTATTTGGCCAAAAATCTGTCGGATCGATCTGTCCGTCCAACCAAATGTCTTTCCTGTTTAATTCTGCCGCTCTGCCTGACTTTGACCTGGAACAAACGAAAGCCTCTCAAGACATCAAGAACAAACACACACACACACACAGACTGGTACCTTTTTGTGGTTCTTGTAGACGTTGCGGTGGGCGAACTCTTTCCAGCAGAGCTTACACTTGTACGGTTTATCCTCACTGTGGATGATCTTATGAGCCGTGGCCTGATCCAGACGCTTGAAACTTCGGCTACAGATGTCACAGGTGTACGGACGCTTTTCTACACACATCAAAAACACACCATCTTAGTAAACTAGCTTTTGCTGGTGAAATTACATTACATGCAGAAGTGGAAAGAGTACGAAAATATTCTACTCAAGTAAAAGTACCATTACATTAATTAAATTTTACTGAAGTACAAGTAAAAGTACCAATCTCAAAATATCCTCAAGTAAAAGTAAAAAGTAGCTCATTTTAAATTTTCTCAGAGTAAAAATTACTTAGTTACATTTTAACAGTGGGAGGGAGGCAAAACTAGGGGTCGACCGATATGTTTTTCAGGGCCGATACCGATTATTACAGATCAAGTAGACCGATAACCGATATTTTGAACCGATATACGTGTCTGGTGTAAAAATGAAAGCCAAAATTAATAATAACAAGAGCTCTGACAAAAAAAAATTCTTTAAATGCTTTTAAACATGTCTTTAATTCTGAAAACTGTTAATAACAACAACATTAAATAAACAGTAATATTAATAATATTAATAATAACATAAGTGCAGGGATCACCCAGAAGCATTCTGTAAACATTTTGTAAAACTTAAAGTAAACGTATTTAGCGTATTGTGTGATTATTCTCAACAAAGTTGTAATAATTGTTGTAGTTGTATTACGTATACAGTAATATATTCGGCTAAACCGAACTTATATTTTGACAGGTTGCCATGAGGACCTTTTAAGTTTCTGTAGCCTATGTATATATGATATGACGATCGTTTTACTCAAATGAAACGGTCAAATGCTCGTGAAGTGACTCTCCGAGCAGTTCTGGGGATGTTGTTCATGTATTTATGTCCTCATTTAGTGAGACGGCAGATGCTGAAAACACCGCGAGCATCACACGCTTCAGTATGTATGTGTGCAGTAAATGAAACCGCACGTCTGTGTCATTCATTAACAGAGATGCAGAACATGCAGGATTCATATTTAAATAGTGTTTTTGCGGCTTAATATTTATAGATACTAGTCCATAGCGCGAGTCGATTTGTGTACTGACCTACTTTTGATTAATTCATCCAAACTTCGACACATTCCGTGACATTCCGCGTTAAACGGTAAATTCCATTATATGACTGCATTCCGCGATTCCGCCCGCATTTTCCGCATCGCGGACATCATAGTGGATTGTGATTTATTGCGACTTCAGCAACGTCTGCTGAACCTTACCTTTGAGAGACAACTGATGCGTGATCACTGAGGCAGCTCCAGTTAGCAAGTGCTTTCGGTGTGAGACTGCCTTCAGTTTTCCGCGTTGATTGGTCAGACTCGTGACTCCCTACATATCAGATGAGCGGTGGGCGAAGATTGCTCTAGGCCACAGAGTTTTGAGCTCAGACAGGCTGCATCGAGCCAAATAGTGCATTTAAACATTAAATAATTTCACCTGTATTATTTATTCACCAATAAATAATGTCACCTGTAAATAGTATGTTTGTATGCATAAAAAAAAAAAAAAAAATTATTATCGGCAAATCTGTTTTAAAAATGGCCGATATCGATAATCGTAAAAATGCTTAATATCGGCGCCGATAATCAGCCAGGCAGATAATCGGTCAACCCCTAGGCAAAACCCTATAACAAAACCTTTATAACCCTAATTAAACACATCTAATCCAGCTAAACTAATCATTTAGGCTTATTTGAAAACTACATGGTGTGTGTGTGTTGGAGCAGGATTGGAACTAAACTCTACAGGACCGCGGCCCTCCAGGAACTGGAACAGTTACCAGGCAAATTAAATCAGTATCAACTAAATTAATATTTGCAATGAGAGGAAACACAGAAGCTTCATCTGAAGTGGCATAGTATTTGCACACTGACATGAATGCATGACATAAAATGTTGAATACTCGTTTGAAATTATTAAAAAAATAAAAATACATCTATGATGAGAATCTATGAATTAGTGCTGGGCGGTATACCGGTTCATACCGGTGTTTATTTTTCTTACGATATGAATTTTTAAAATACCGCAATACCGGTGTCATTTAAATAACGTTTGAAACGCGACACTGTTAGAGAGGGGTCTCTTTTCACTATTGCATTTTGGCGAGGATTCAGCTGTATGTGTTACTAAGCGTGAAAGTTCCGAAACTGAAGCACTAGTAGAATGTGATGAGAGAGAAGAAGTTATCCACATTGACCGCAACAAATATCCACCGTCCGCTGCATCAGCTCCCGCGTCTCTCACAAACTAAATTTCTCCGTCGATACGACGGATTCCCGTCAATTGCAGGGTTCCCACCTTCTTAAATTCACTTTTCATAATTTTAAGACCGTAAATACGCTTACACTTCTCAAATAGTGTTATAAATGTCTTGATTTCAGCTTGAATAGGTCTTAAATGAAGGAAAGACGAGGTGCATTCAGACTGTTGAGGGGGGGGTGATCAAAGCCTGGAGTGGATTAAAGCACGTTCCTCTCTCCACTTTAAGAGTTCTGTAATCACTCCGCTCTGGATCCACTCCGGGTTTTACATTCCCGCTCTCGGAAAAAAAACTGCTCCCTGTTCACCATTTAAACGCTATCAGGGATTACTGAGGGGAAAGAAACATGTAGGAATCATGTAGCACACTGTTGTTGTTCTGCGGAACACCAAAAATCATACCCGCCTCGGCAAACAACATAGTAACGCCACTCGCATCATTCACAGTCGGGTTCTTAACAGAGAACACCGAGCAGAACTTGAATTTCGGTGCGGGATTGCGGCTATTAATAATAATTATACTCATTCCCACAGGTTCCGACAGAATGTATCACATTTGCACGTGCTTTTGATTCTTGAGCTCACTCATGCGCTCTTAATTTCTGTGCGCCCACAGATCGCGATGTTCTATTTCATCATCGAAAATAGTTCAAAATAAAGTAACAGCTGAGCCGTTGTGCATCACTAAAAGCAAATTTATATGTAAAACATTAATGTCCACATGAATCTATGAATGTAATTGCACTCATGCCACATCTGAGCCTCATTAAACGTCTGAAAATGTACGTACAAGCCACTTTTGTGTTCTTCTGTGCCAAATTATACAAATTATTTTTGTATTAATACTAATTTCATGATTGGTAACTTATTTGTCGTATTGTACTTATTATATTTTTTTTAAATATAAATTTTAAAAAGCTTATAAACATACATTTTTTTTAATTTGAAGTAGATGTAAATGATGCTATTGCAAAGGTAAAAATAAAATACCCCTGTAAGTCACTTTAAGGAGTCAAACGTCACCTCGTATTCGGAAGGCTAATTTTTTTATCAGAGTTTTTTTATTGATCAGAGAGTACTCCTAAATGTTTTTAATTAGGAAGACAAGCGCTCCTAATTACAAGAAGAAAAACACCGCTCTTAAACTGTGTGACTGTAGCCGTATGGCTGTGGAATGGGGTTTGGCCGAGGAAATATTTTCAGTCAAAATATTTTTTTTTGCTTTAACCCCTGTATTTAGTGTGGACTTTTTCTACAATATTCACTCATCGTGACACTAAAATATGGCATTGTAAGTCAATCTACTGCAGTTTTTCCTCAGTCAGTAGAAAATGTGGTTAACACCCGGTCATGCATGAAAAAAAAATACCGTCATATACCGTGAAACCGGTATAATTTAGAAAAATACCGTGATATACATTTTTGGTCATACCGCCCAGCTCTACTATGAATCTGTTAAGAGTCATTGCGACTGAACCGAATCATTTAAATAGTTGATTCATTCAAGAACAAAACACCGTCATGCTGCTCAGAGACGCAGAAATGTGTGGCTGTGTTTGGAATTATTTTTGTTGTTGAAATAGAGCTAAAACAGGCAATAAGGTGTCTAAAACGCAAGTCTATTAATTAATAACTTGTATTTTTTTTATCTACAGGCCTAACGTTATGTAATCATGCTGATTTTTGGAGAAAAAACAGCACGCTTCGTGTGATGTTGATTTACTATATGAAATTATATAAAAATATACATTTTCTGCCCCTATATCTTCAATTTTGTGACCGTTCTAAACGCATTTTAACAGACTGAATCACGTAGTGAAAGAACACACTCCAAATGCACGCGGACTAGTCTAATCTACTAGACTTCACAGCAATCTGTAGGAGTGTTTTGTTAGGTTTTTGGCAAAATACTGCTAATGTCAAATCGCACGATAATATAGTGGGGCAGTCGTGACCTAATGGTTAGAGCGTCCACGACTGAGGTGAGACTCTTGAGCAAGGCACCGAACCCCAAACTGCTCCCCGGGCGCTGCAATGTCGGCTGCCCACTGCTCCACTTGGATGGGTTAAATGCAGAGAACACATTATACTCTGTATAATTGTGTATGTGACAAATAAAGCTCATCTGAGCTTAATTTGTATTGTATTGCACGATATTGCACACCCTGTGCCACTGTCTTTTTGGCTAATTTGTGCAAAACCTTTTGCTAAACTGTCAAAGCTTAATTTTAACCACCAATGCATTGATGCATGTATTACCTTACGTTACCTCTACATGTTTACAACGCGGTGATGTTGAGATTTTATAAGCTGCTAGTTTGGTCTCCCGAGGCAAACAGCGTACACTGCATAATAGAGCATACATATGGCCAGGGGTTCACTTCATTTCCTTCGAGTTCATCTTCAGCAGAATATGACGGGGTTTGGTTTTCAGCTGGGTCTGCACCATTAACGCCTGTCTTGTCCGTCTGCATCTTTCTTGTGATTTTAGCGCCAGTTTGTTCTTCTGCCCATTATTTGCTGCAGTAGTTTCCAGGGAGCAATGTTTTTTTTTTACTCAGTAATTAATGCGTTTTAAAATGTAGCTAAGTACAATACTTCAAACAAAATATACTTAAGTAAAAGTAAAATTACAGATTTGAAAAGTTACTTTAAAAAGTAGAAGTACACAATAAAGCTACTCAATTACAGTAACGCGAGTAAATGTAATGCGTTACTTTCCACCTCTGATTATATGTATGTAGTGTAGTGTTGTTTACCAGAGTGTGTGATCATGTGTCGCTTCAACTGATTGGTGGAGATGAACTTTTTATCACAGTCAGTACAGTCAAAAATCTCATGAACCTGAAAATACACCAAAACATGTATTTTGTAAGTACAAAAAATACAAAACAATACTGTGAAAGTGAAAGATGGCATAATTTACTTACCCTCATGCCGCTTCAAACATTTATGACTTTACTTATTTTACGAAACACAAAAGAAGATATTTTTAACCAAACAATGTTGGTTACCATTCAATTCCATTGTATGGAACTAAAACAAATCCTTTGTTTGAAATGACATGAGGGCTCTTTGAGGGCTAAAAGCAATTGTCGTTAGTAATCAGAAAGTACAACACACTGACAGACAAGACCAGATTCGAGTGCTCGGTGTATGAACGTAATGACCAGAACACATCTGAGGTCTTTTAATGGACCGTTGAGGGTCATTGTTGAACTCTTGGGTGGGATTTAGTTGCCTGTTCTTGGTGTGTGACCTTGAAAATTTCCTTAACCCAACTCACAGAGGACGATACACACACACACAGGTGGACAGATGAAAATGTAATTGTAACTTCTGAGCGGTTTTGAATAACTCAATTCTGCTCTTCAGCTGAAAAATTTTCACATTTCAGTCTGTCTGAACATTTCAGTCCGATTTCTCACAGGGAATCAGGAGGTACAAATTACTGTGAACTCCAGCCAGTCAGTTTCCGCTGAATATTATAAACGGTCAATAATAAAACTGTCACATTTTCTCTGCTACTTCAACCAGTGTGATGAAAACAAGGCGCCACATGTGTCCCTATACATGATGTAAAACCGGTTTGAAGTACTTTGAAACACAATCTTTCCAAGCTTCTAATAATTTAGTTTAAAGAGGCAGCATCAAGCACATTAGTCCCCGGTTTCACAGACAAGGCTTAAGCCTAGTCCCAGACTAAAATATAAATCTGAGCTGTTTCAAAGAACCTTGCACTGATGGATCTTAAAATATATCAGTGCCTTTGTTTTGTCTCAAGATGGACACCAGTAATGTTTTGTCTAAGGCACGTTTATAAAAATTACTTAAATGTCCTAATTGAACTATGGCCTAATCCTGGCTTAGCCTAAGCCCTGTCTGTACAACCAGGCCTAGTTGTACTAAATTAAATATAGATACAAATGTGTTACATGCTGTAATGAACACAATTGAGTGATGACTCAAATTAACAATCATTTTAGAACTTTAAGAACTTCAATAACTTGAGCATTCTGGAAGCGTGTTCAATTGTTTTCTTGTTTCAAGCTTTGTGCACAATTCAATGCAGTATAAAAACAGTCATGTTCTCACAAACTTCCCCACTGCTCGTTAGATCAAACAGGTTGTTACTGTAAAAGCTGTGATATGTGAAATTGTCTGAGCTACTGTCATGCTATTGCAGTTAGTAGCACTGTATAAAATAGTGTTGGCAGTCCTGCTCAGATTGCACTGTTGAAACTATGTAGTGGTTTTACACCATGTAATAGTCCAATTAAACACTCACTGAAGTTTTATGCAACTGTGAATAATCTGACGCTGTCAAAAAAAAAATCCGCCCCAACTATAAATCTGAGGGATTTTTCCAGTTGTATTTTATTGCCCTTTTGCAGCGATGGCTCCTTGAAATTGTGTTTTGTTAAAAAATAAGAATATTATGTTTAAATATAATCTGTGTGAGAACCTATAAAGACCCTCTATAAAGAGGGCAGGGTGGGGTAAGCTGTGCCAGCGGGTAAGCTGTATCACAAAATGCACCAAAACTTTGACGCTCCAAGAAGTTCATAAAGACATCGTAAAAGTAATCTATATGAACGGAGCAGATTTACATAAACATTGATGACATTTACAGTAAACGTTGATCAACGTATTGAGCACATCAAATATGGTAAATGGGAGATCAACTGTATACTTGTTTTCTCCGTATGTACTTTTGAAGCATCAAAATTAAGGGTTGGAATGGATTTTCAATTGAGGGAATATTTTCTTTTGTATTTTGAACAAAGACACATTTTATGGGGAACAACATGAGGAAGAATAAATAAATAACATTTTACATTTTTGAATAAACTATTATTTTACATAAATCTGGTCCATCTTACCCGAAGCTACTATGAACATATCTGATTTTGTATAGTCATTTAATTTGACATGTCACTCTATTAAAACACTGAAACTCATTATTAAGATCTTCTCTTTGCATCTTTAAATACTGAAAGCAAAGCTATAAGCTCCGCAGCACATTCACAGCTCTTATGGCTTAGTTTTCAGTGAAATGCTTGGCATTTGTAATCTTCTCATACCAGTTTATGAATGTATAGAGAAGCTGTCTGCATGTGGAAGAGACTCTACAGAGTCTTTCAAGTCTCCACTCTCACAGAGCAAATCATATTCACAGGCTTTCCAATGAACGACCTGCAGTCGGACACGGTCCGGTGCAAAAAGGAAGACTTGACATCTATTACACAGACAAAGATAGAGAGGGATGGAAAGCCAGGAAAAAGGTCTGCGACCAAACTGTGTGTTTGTATAATGAGCAGCCCAGGAAATTAAGTAAGGCCAGAGATTTAAACTTTATTCAACTTAAATTAAACTTAAATTCATCATCCCTGGGGGGGGTCATTTTTTTTACATATTGCCAGAATTCTTTCATCAATGAGTTGAGAAAGGTACATGGGTTATGTATGCACAAATTACCTAAAACATTAATAGATCAGCTTCCCAACTGTCTTTTGATAAAGAATAAAGGTTATACTAAATGGATCGACCAGGATATAATTCAACCTACTGCAACATGGATATTACGTACATGCGCATACTCACTGCTCATTTCGCAGCAGTTTCAAAGTGAAATGTCCAATGAATAGCACTAAAACAGTTATTTATTACTTGACTGTGGCCACTTTTGTATTACTCTGCTTCCGGCACGTATTTTGGCAGTTCAAACTTAAAATGTCTTGGGCGGCAAGTGTTGCTATAAGGCTAATGGCGTATGCACAACAAAAGCGATTAATCACATCACGTTGTCGCTCTAGATTACACATCTGTCGTGTCACTTGGAAAAATAAAATAATTGTGTAATGCTTTAATACATTTTCTGATACGAACGGACGTGTCATTAAGCTCTTCGCTGATTGGCTTGCGCGACAACGCATCATGCAAATTTTCTGATCGAGTTGAAAGTTTTTTACTTGGGCAGAAGATGCGATTGTGGTGTTTATCGTGTGTTTGTGGCAATCATGTCACCAAATTCACGTCATTCACCTCGATCGGTGCGAATTCGCATCTCGCATTGACTTTGTATGTAATCTACGCATGCAAATAATTACATTTGCTTTTGGTGTGCACACACCATAATGCTCTATCGTGTTGGAAAATAACATACCGCCTACACCAGACCCAATCCTAAACCAACCCAATAGTGTTAATGAATGCTATAAAAATGTATTTGTTTATGCAGCTGTGGTATTTTAACTTCCTTATATAAGGGTTTGAGCTGTTTTGTTGACTGTAGTTTCATGGGATTCGTATCGGTGCACTTCATCTCACAAGCGCAACGCCGTATCGCGTGAGCTGCCGAGCAAACCTACTGTATTAGAAAATCCATACACATGAAGCTGTATATGTGATGCTAAAGGTCCTTGCACACTAAGTCTAACATTTTCTTATGCGTATTTTCGTTTTTTTTCATATTCGTCATCAATACCTATTTAAATGCTTGCTATGGATGCAAAAACGCAGAAAATTAAACCTGATCCAATTTTTTTTTATTATGGACGAACGTTTCAGAGGCAGTGTATAAACATGATTGATACAACAAGAGCTCATATTTATTTATTTTAACATTCGAAAATGTCGGACCTTGACGTTCAAAAGTGTCAACTCTCACAGCATGTTCAAATTGTTTGAAGTCCTAACATAATATTGTGCAAGGAATTGTGCGAAAATTAAGCTTTCTTAATTGAACTCTGGGCCTGTAAATCATAATTTGTGAGAAAAGGAATACAATTGTACTGCCTCTAGAGTTTTACTGCCTCTAGTGTTAATTTAAAATAGAAACTGCACTGATTCGTACGTATAAGCATGTTTTTTGAGTTGTGCAGACATTTAGGAATAGGCACGTATTTCCAATGAGCCTGGGCAGAAATATTATAAAAAAATTCTAAAATAACATAATATTAAATCATTTAAATGCATCTTTGTTTTAGAGCAAGAAAGTGTCTAATAAAACAAAATAACACAGAAGAGCCAAACAGGTTTGGATTTAACATTACCCGCGGGAAGACTTTTACAGAAACATTAGCATTTCCTCTCTCAGAGGCTGACTGCTGCCGAACAATCAGAAACACACACCAGAGCATCATGATGCTCTTGCAGGTTGAAGCCAAATCCGGACAGCTGCGACTGGTAAGGCTCGCTCTCAGAACGGCTGCGCTGATAACTGCTGATGAGTGAACGCTGACAGGAGGAAGTGCCTGTTTTACGTCAAGTTTAGGCAAAGAGAGTGACGATAGCATTCTCCAGGCCAAAACAGCGCGGGATGTTGGTTTGGTGGAGCAGTGGAAGTTTGGGATGCATTCCAGTCATAAGAACATTAAACCTGAATTGTGGTTCTCTTTCAGTCAGAAAATCTAATTACCTTAATTTGTCGCTCTCAACTCGCTCTGCCAAAGTTTAGCGTTGCGGTTTCAGTGAAAAGCATCTAAAAAGGGGTATATATTTTTAAAAGGACGCCCACACAGCCTGTCCATGAATCTTCCCAAGAGAAAATTGACCAGGAACTATTTCAGAGCTCTGACTTTTGTGGTGATTTGGAGATGGTGATGAAGCTATATGTCTAATATTCCTCAGGTCTTTTTTGCCGAGGAACCCTGACGCCAGCAGGAAGGTCGGGCAGTCTGGACTCCCCAACTCTTAAATTTCACAAGGGCCATGGGGATGAGCTTGTGAAACAAAAGACGGCCTTTCAGTACACACTCACACCAGTGGAAAACCTTACAACATCAACATGAAGCCCACCTCCAACTGAGAGACAGCATACAAGAGCGAACCAGAGTCTAAGACAGCTACACGTTTCATATTTTTTCCAGCTTTTCAAAAACAATGAAACAGAGTAGGACAGAATTACATATATGGATCAGACAGCAGCCAAAGAAAGAGGAAAAGAGGAAACCGAGAACTCAAGTGAGATCCAAGAGATGAGGCCTCATCCTAAATGGTGTACTTGACATATCTCACAATTATGAGAAAACAAGTCTGGATTGCGAGTTTACTGGATATCCTGCAATGCTGACTTTATAACTTGCAATTGTGAGTATTTCTTGCAATTCTGAGAAACAAAGTCAGAATTGTGAGATGTAAACTTGCAATTGTTAGAAAAAAATATCATAATTGCGAGTTTATATAACCTGCAAATTGTGACTTTATGGGCCCAATCATACAACCGGCGAAATGCAGCGAAAGTGTTTTTGCTAGTTTCAGCCAAACGCAGTTCTCATTTTCACGTCCTGCGCTGCGTTGTTTAAATAGAAAATGCATTTGCGCCCATTTGTGCGCTCATGGGACATGCTGGTCTTAAAACGAGGTCTGTTCAGGCGCATTGTTGGCGTGTTTCTATTTTGAGGAACTGAAAATAGACTGCGTCATAGACCAACTCAAACCTGGTCTAAAGTCAATGGCGCAATATATATATTTTTTGTTTTTTAAAGAGTGCTTTAGTAGAAAATGTGCCTCTGGGCGGATCCACAACGTGCGTTCACTTTGCTTATTACACACAGCGACGTGCAGCAGCACACAAACATGCCAAATATAAAATATTAAAGGATTACAGTGTAAAATAATATTATTGTGTAGGCTGCATAAATATAAAAATGTCATGCATGTCATAATGGATAGTCATTGCGTGTATCAGAACTATGTCGTATATTCGAACTAGTCGAATATTCGTGGGGTGTTATGATCATTGTTTCTGCACGTTGTTGTGTGAAGAACGCATCCACAAACGGACCTTATTCAGAGCTGCGCAGACATGATTATGTGCAGCATTTTGTGCAAATAGCCAGTAAGTCGTAATATTAACGTTATGTTGTATAAATAACGAAGTGTATTCTATATGAGATAAATGAGTTAAATCCCATTAATTAAAAACTTGCTAAACAGAAATGCAAAACATTATTAAAATCTACTGTCATATACATAATGTAATAATGAGAGCACTATTGTAAAAAAAATGTATTATTAAGGTTTCGCTGAAGTTTAATGTTAACTATCTTGTAATCAAAACTTAAAACATGAATTACCCCATTTGAACCTGCGAGGAATCAGCTACACATTTTCCCTGTGTGTTTAATGTCAGTATTTATGACTGTCGAATGTCTGACTACTTGACTCTTGGTAATGTAGGTATTTTGCCCCCCGCCCTCCAAACATATGATTCAACAATCAGTCGACTATCGGCAAGATTCAAAAATTCAGATTTGAATATGAAAATCCCAAGTCAGGGACACCCCTACTTTATAACAACCAATTCTGACTTTATAACACAACTCCGACTTTATTTCATGCAATTCTAACTTTATAGCATGCAATTACAACTTTATATCATGCAACTGTGACTTTATAACACAACTGCAACTTCATATCATGCAACTGTGACTTTATATCAAGCAATTCTGACTTTATATCATGCAACTGTGACTTTATAACACAATTGTGACTTTATATCATGCAACTGTGACTTTATAACACAATTTTGACTTTATATCATGCAACTGTGACTTTATAACACAATTGTGACTTTATATCATGCAATTCTGACTTTATAACACAACTGTGACTTTATATCATGCAACTGTTTCAGAAGAAGTTACATTTCACTTCTTTTGATCATGTTCCATTACATTTCACTTCTGATTATATCCTGTATAATTGAGTATGTGATGAATAAACGAACCTTGAACCTTGATGTTCGTTCCATTAACTGATTTGCATAATTCCTTTAGTGCTAAAGAGTGGACTCAAAGTATGGATCTCTGCAAGTGCTGAGGGTGCCATTTGATACAGGGCCAGAGAAAGAACAGATTAAGATAGCGTGACAAAGGAGAAAGATTAAAGCCAAAGTAAACGAAGGAAAGGTAAGAAATATGAAGAGATGGACTGGATGAATGATAAGAGGAGATTTATGGAGGGATGATCTGACCTTGCGGTGCTCCTGCAGGTTGAGTGAGGATGAGCACTTCTTATTACAGATGGTGCATACCAACTTCCTGCGAGCACTCCCTACAAACACACACACACACACACACGCACACACACAGATCATACATCACATGAGCAGCAAGACACATCTTGATGGCATGAGGAGCTGCTAATGGGGACGCTGCATCAGTTCCATATAAACATCAGGAAGTCCTTACATAAATCAGTTCCTGGTTCAACATGAAGTACAACACCAAGACGAAAACAACTATATTTAACAGGGGTAAAAGGTCAGCTAATACGTATTTCCCACAGAAAAGGAAGTGGACACCTCAAAACAGTTCTTAAAGAACTGGTATTTTAAAAGGCTCTAAAAAGCTCATATTCCACACTTTCTAGCATTTTGTTTGGTAATAATTACACTTTAATGTTAGTCAATGTTTCTCGTGGCAAAATGTCAACATTTAGTTTGTTTCCTATCTTCTCACTGACAGTTATGTTTTATATTTTTATTTTATTATATATATATGTTTTTATTGCTTCTTTTTCACAATTTATTGTGATTGGTTAATTTCAGCATGCAGGCATACTGTTAAATATTAAAGGAATAGTTCACCAATAAATTAAAACAGACTTTTTTCACCCTCAAGTACGTGTTTCTTCCTTTAGTTTCTGGTCCCCGCTGACTACAGTAATATGTAAAAAAAAATACAATGGAAGTGAATGGGACCAGCAACTGTTTGGTTACCAGCATTCTTCAAAATATTTTCATCTGTGTTCAACAGAAGAAAGAAACTCATGCAGGTTTGGAACAACTGAGTAAATGAAAACAGTGTTTTATTGATATATTGATCACCACAGAGTGTGTTCAAAGTTTAACAAAACTTAAATCCAGTGCAAAGTCTGCACAGGGAAATTCCAGACTCCAAGATTTCTATTAAAATGACTGAATTTCGCCCCCTGAATTTCATCATGCAATGAGAAATGTAACCTTAATTGTGATTGTGAGAATATTTTTACATCCAGAGTGCTTCTTGGGTTGGCTTTAATGTCACGGTTAGAAGTTATTCTAATAAATAACATAAAATGTGTTTCAAACTTCTTTGCAAACAAACAGATAAAATTGACGTGGTCAAGCTGTTTGCATGCAAAGCGTATAATGTTTTGTTCATTATAATGTGAGGTATCTACTTTTGTACCATTTTTTTGTCTGAAAACTTGACAGAGATGATATTTACAGCGCTGAACGAATTGAACAGAACAATGGAAAAGAGGTTAGGTTTATGTTGTAATGTTTACATCAAGCCTTTATTTCAAAACAGCGTCCTGTTTTCCATGTCCACTTTAAAGACTCTTATTATAGCAAAACACACACAATCATTAATGTAGCTGTAAGCACTTCCACAAGCGCTGAGGCTTAATCGCTTAATAGCTTACTGTTTGGATTCATTTGCAAATGACTGATTCACTTGCATGTGGCTAAACTGTCCAATTATAATTACTGACAATAACACTGAAAACATTCTGATACGCGCTTTCATCAGCCGATTAGGGGTCTTTGACTAATTCTCTCAGATGTCTGCGCTTCTGGCAGAGAGACAGACGCGCTGAGAGTCTGGTGAAAAGATGAGTGTAGAGAGGGAGGGAGCGCTTAGCGTTTATCTGACAGACAGAGGGGATGGAGAGCGGATCAGAAATGAAGAGATTAATGAAGATGTTAAACAGCCGCTGATTTTGCACTCGCCTCAGTCTCACTTATACTTGTGTGTGTGTGTGTGTGTGTGTGTGTGTGTGTGTGTGTGTGTGTGTGTGTGTGTGAGACAAACCTGTGTGGACGTTGCTTTTGTGTTTCTTCAGGGCATCTTTACTCCTGAATCTTTTCCCACAGCTCTCAATCTTACAAATGAACCGACCGTCTCCTTTACACACCTCTTTGTGCTGCTCAAAACTGCAAACAAACACACTCAATTTGAGTTGCTCTCTTCTGAAATGTGACATATGTAAACAAATAAATATTGATGTACCTGGACTCTGATGAGAAGGTGCTGTGACACAGGACACACCGGTGAGCTTTTGAAGGGTCTCCTGATGAAGCGGGGCTCTCTGTACAGTGAAGAACACTGCAAATCAACAGCATTAATACATGAGACACTGATAAGCTGTATACTGTGAACGTGTGTGTGTGTGTGTGCGTGTGCGTGTGTGTGCGTGCGTGCGTGCGGTACTGACTGGCGCTGCAGGGCTTGTTTGACAGGAAACTCTTTTCCGCAGGTGCGGCATTTGAACTCTTTGTCCTCTGTATTTCCTCTCTGATGAAGACTCTGAAGATGTTCAGCTAACACTTCTTCACTGGGGAAGCTGCTTTCACACAGCAGACATGGGTAATCTTCCTTCTTAATCACCAGCTCTATACACACACACACACACACACACACAATTAAATGTACTTTATGAACCAGTGCTCGGCTGATACGAGTTCCCTTTCAGTCGGTCACTCCGAGTCACGTCGGATGACCGACGAATTGGGATCTCGCCAGAGAGACCTATCCACTTCGAGTGTAACTAAACAAGCCAATGGACATTGGCATGCGATCACTGCATCCAGCTGCCGCTGATCACAGCGTGAGTATAAGAGGCAGCCGGTGCACCGCATTAATCATCCTTTCACTTCGGAGCCGAGCGGTGGTGCTTACTACTGCTCTCCTGTAAACTGCGAGTGAGAAGCTTGAGCGAGTGCGGGCGTTACGGCACAGCAGCGGTGGTCGCGGTCTCACGGGAAAATCAACGGTCCGTGAAGACAGTCACACCAGGAGTGTGCGGTGGCCAGCTCCCCTGCATGCTTCAGCACTGAAAGAGCTACATTTCTCTGCATAACACGGGTGATCGCGTCTTTGTAAAGATGTCTTATCACCCGTGCGTTTCTGGGTGCGGTTGATCTCTGGCGCCTCAGGACGGTCACGATCGCTGCCTCACGTGTCTGGGCATTCAGCACGCTGAGGAGGCTTTCGTGGATGGTTCATGTTCTTCTTGTGGGGACATGACCATCTCGGAGTTGTGCAATAGACTCCGCTGTGTCAAACATGACGGGGTCCCTCTGCCTCTATCTGGCGTTCGCCCTGGCACACGGGGCGGCACAGCATCCGGTGGAGTCAGAGGTGATCTGAGGATTACGGTGAGGGCTTCCCCAAGTGGAGTTCCTCACCCCTCAAGCACTCCGCAGCCGGCGGGGATACCGTTGGTTCGGACTGGGGCCTCTACTGAGTGGGGTACCCCACCCGTTTCCTTCGGTGCCTCCCCTGATGACCAGATGTCGATCGCTACATCGGAAGGCGAGCCCCCTCTCTCCGGGGATGACGACTCGGCTGCGTTGCCCCCTTCGGGTGTGGTAGCGTTGTCCGAGCCAGACCCAGAGATGACGGCTATGCTTTCCCGGGCCGCCAAGAACGTCGGGCTCGTGTGGAATCCTCCACCGCGTCCCGACCCTTCTGGGTTGGACGAGGGGTTTCTCGGGGGGGGGGGGGGGGTCACGCTGGAAGTGCATGAGGAGCTTACAAGATCATGGAAGGCTCCTCCCCCCTCACCACCCTCGATGGTGGAGCCGCTTTGGGGTACACGGGCATCCCCTCTGTGGAGCGGTCTGTGGCCATGCAACTGTGTCCGACAGTCGCTTCCACTCTGCGGGGTGAACCGTGTCTCCCCTCACGGGCCTGTAAGTATTCGTCAGGCCTCACTGGCGGTGCTTATAGAGCCTGTGGGGAGGCGGCTTCTACCCTACACGCCATGGCGTTACTGCAGGTCCATCAGGCCAAAGCACTGAGAGACCTGGACGAGGGTGGGCACGACCTGGCGGTTCTATATGAGCTGCGTGCTGCGACGGACCTCGCGCTCCGAGCGACGAAGGTGACCGCACAGTCTCTGGGTCGTGCGATGTCCACGCTTGTGGTCCAGGAGCACCATCTCTGGCTGTGTCTCACTGACATGAAGGAGCAGGAGAAGGTACAGTTCCTGAATGCTCCCGTGTCACAGACCGGCCTCTTCGGCGACGCTGTCGAGAGCTGTGCCCAGCAGTTTTCGGCAGCACAGAAACAGACTGAGGCGATCAAACACATCATGCGCCGGAGGAAACCCGCTGCTGCTTCCACTCCGGCTGCAGCCCCTCAGCCTGCTCGTCGCCGTGGGCGCCCCCCTCTGGCGGCCCCCGCTCCCACGCCGCAGCAGCAGCCTTCCACCGTGCGGCGTCGTGGAGCCGGTCACAGGCAGGACGCCCAGCCCGTCCAGGCCCCCGCCAAACCTGGCGGCAAGTGCAAGTGCAAGAGGCCCTGAGACGGGCGACCCAGAGATGGAGGGAACTGCTCGTCGGGAGATGGTGACCGCACCACTCCCTCCCCCGGAGGAGGGCCGGGTGGAGAATCCTTTGTTTCGTTTTGTTTTTGTTCCGCCGCTGGCCCAGCAGCCAGCGGTACCCAAAACTTCAATAAAAGAGCAGTTTCCTCAGTCTCTGGGTCTCAAGAGGAGGAGAGTGGTGTACCGTGCATCACGGGATCACTTCCCTCCTCCTCTCTCGCCAGGCAGTGGGGGGTTGCCGAAGAGCACCCCTCCTGCCCATTTGTGGAACCGGGTAAGGGCAGTAGCACTCAAGCCCCCGCTACAAGTCGTCACACGCAAGCCGGGCTCCTGTGTTTCCCCCCACACGAGGAGGAATCAGGTGAGTGTTACACTACACACCCAGACCCCGCCCCCTGCCATCACAGGCCAGGCCGTCACAGGCCCCGGGCCGGGTCCCTGTGTTTCACATCGCTGCCCCACCACGGGTACGTCGGTGACCCCGTTGGTGCCGCTGGCACGGTCTCTCGGAGCCTGGCTGGTGCTCCCCAGTCCGTCTCGGTGGCTCCTACGGACCATCAGACTCGGCTATGCGATTCAGTTCGCCCGGCGTCCCCCCAAGTTCAGGGGCATCCGGTTCACTTCAGTCAAGGCCGCCGATGCTCCTGTCTTGCGTGCGGAAATTGCAGTCCTACTGGCGAAGGACGCGATAGAGCCGGTCCCTCCAGTCGATATGGGGTCGGGGTTGTTCAGCCCCTACTTCATTGTGCCCAAGAAAGGTGGTGGGTTACGACCGATCTTGGATCTGCGAGTTTTGAACCGTGCACTTCACAAGCTGCCGTTCAAGATGTTGACGCAGAAACGCATTTTTGGGTGCGTCCGTCCCCTAGATTGGTTTGCAGCGATCGACCTGAAGGACGCGTACTTTCATGTCTCGATCCTCCCGCGACACTGGCCATTCCTGCGATTCGCGTTCGAGGGTCGGGCGTATCAGTACAAGGTCCTGCCCTTCGGGCTGTCCCTGTCGCCTCGCGTCTTCACCAAAGTCGTGGAGGCGGCCCTTGTCCCCCTGAGAGAACAAGGTGTGCGCATTCTCAACTACCTCGACGACTGGCTCATACTCGCACAGTCTCGCAGGCAGTTGTCTGCACACAGGGACCTGGTGCTCAAGCACCTCAGCCTGCTGGGCCTTAAGGTCAACTGGGAAAAGAGCAAACTCGTGCCAACGCAGAGGATCTCTTTTCTCGGCATGGAGTCGGATTCGGTCAACCAAACAGCACGCCTCACCCAGGAACGTGCTCAGTAAGTGCTGAACTGCTTCAAGACCTTATCAGGCAGGACAGCGGTTCCACTGAAACTCTTTCAGAGGCTCCTGGGGCATATGGCTGCAGCTGCGGTGACAGTCCCGCTCGGTCTGCTCCATATGAGACCGCTTCAGCACTGGCTCTATGGCCGAATCCCGAGGTGGGCGTGGAAACGCGGCACTTACCGGGTTCAGATTACACCGGCCTGCCGCAAGGCCTTCAGGCCATGGTCAGATCCCTCGTTCCTTCGGGCAGGAGTGCCCCTGGAGCAGGTATCCAGACATGCTGTGGTATTCACAGATGCCTCGACCACAGGCTGGGGAGCCACGTACAACGGGCACGCAGTATCAGGGGTTTGGACGGGTCCCCAACTGCATTGGCATATCAATTGCCTCGAGTTGCAAGCAGTACGCCTTGCCCTGAGCCGTCTCAGAGGGCGCCTTCAGCGCAAGGACGTTCTGGTCCGTACGGACAACACTGCGACCGTTGCGTATATCAACCGGCAAGGCGGTTTACACTCCCGTCGCATGTCGCAACTCGCCCGCCACCTCCTCCTCTGGAGTCAGAAGCATCTGAGGTCCCTTCGTGCCATCCACATCCCAGGAGTGTTCAATCGGGCAGCCGACGAGCTGTCTCGAGCAGCACTTCCAGGCGAGTGGAGACTCCATCCCCAGGCGGTTCAGCTGATTTGGGGACGGTTCGGAGCTGCTCAGGTCGACCTGTTTGCATCTCCAGAAACCACCCACTGCCAGGAGTTCTACTCCCTAACCGAGGCAACGCTCGGCACGGACGCACTGGCACACAGCTGGCCCCGGGGCCTGCGCAAATATGCGTTCCCCCCAGTGAGCCTACTAGCACAGACACTGTGCAAGATCAGGGAGGACGAGGAGCAGGTCTTGTTAGTGGCTCCATATTGGCCCAATAGGACCTGGTTCCCGGAACTCATGCTCCTCGCGACAGCCCCTCCCTGGCCAATTCCTCTGAGGAAGGATCTGCTTTCTCAGAGACAGGGCACCCTCTTCTCGTTTGGCACTCAACAGAGGTAGTCGCTTGTATTTCACTCCCCGCCCTACCCTTTTTTTCCTCCCTGCTTGCTTCTGCTGTCTCGTCTCATCTCATCTACTGAAGAGACTCCTTCTGCACGGCTCTCCAAACTACAAAATTATGGATTTGATCAACTGGTCTCTCAGCGCGATTGATACCATCTTCTCAACGAGAAGTCTGGGTTCTGGGAACCTGTTTGTCCTGACGGGACGTTCGCAGCCGGCTATACGAGGGATGCATGGGAGAAGTGGCAAATCGTGTGTCTGGCGGCTCTTTCCGTTGAGGACGCTGAGGATATCTACCTTTTTGGCACCATGATAACAGGTATTCTGCTGATTGGATTAGGCGTTACCCTGGGTTATCGAAAAATTCAGAAGACGGGAACAGCTGTCCAAAGTCTCACAAGGCTGCCCGTTTTGATTGAAGCTGTGGGAAGAGCAGTCAGCAATGAGACTGAGACTATAAACCGGAATATGGATGCCATCATGTTAAAACTCACGGCTTTGTAAGTGAAACTTGATGATTTCAGAGATCAGAATGGACAAAGAGAATGAGCTGCGGTTTGCAGCTGTTCGCCCCAAAGTCACAACAATTCAATCTTATCTTTTCTGGCTCCCCGTACCGGCGCCTTGGCCAAGGCCGTCTGGATAACCACCCTGAGAGAGTGATGGAGTTGGACTCTCTTGCTCCCTTCCCCCGATCACAGACATTACCCCCCTCCCCCATTCAACTGCCTCTGTAACGCTTTGTACCGCCACTAGGGCGAGCAGGTCTGAGACCGGCGCCGTAATAAATGGCACTGGACCGGATGGCTGCTTGCCAGAGCTGGATATGTTCCCCTGTTGCAATGTCATGTGTTTATGGTATATGTGCTTTTGTGCTGAGGTGTTTTTTTTTCTGTTCTCAGACTGTACTCCAAATGGAGCATAGTCTGGGGGTTAATTTTTTTTTATTTTTTCCTCCTCTCTCTCCTCATGTAAAAGCTGTATTTTTCTAAATACCCTGTCTCCTGTTCTGTCTACCCCGTTGTCATATGTATGTTGTGTATGTATGGACAGGTTGATGGCTAATTTCGCTGGTACTTGTACTAGTGACAATAAAGGGCTACTACTACTACTATGGCACCCGCGTCCGGACCTGTGGAAACTCCACGTATGGTCCCTGGATGGGACGCGGAGGTTCTAGGTGACCTACCCCAGGAGGTAGCACTCACTATCGCTTCAGCACGGGCACCGTCCACGAGACGGGCCTATACTCTGAAGTGGAACCTGTTCGTCGAATGGTGTTCCTCCCACCAGGAGGACCCCCGGAGATGTTCGATCAGAGCTGTGCTTTCCTTTTTACAGCAAGGGTTGGAGCGTAGGCTGTCCCCTTCCACACTTAAGGTTTATGTGGCCGCTATTTCCACGCATCACGACCCCGTAGAGGGGAAGTTGGTGGGGAAGCACAATCTGGTTGTCAGGTTTCTTAGGGGGGCCAGGAGGTTGAACCCTCCTAGGCCCCCCTCTCTACCCTCTTGGGATTTGGCTTTGGTGCTAAGAGCCCTAATAACTGCCCCCTTTGAGCCTTTGCAGTCAGTCGAGTTGAAGTTCCTGTCTATGAAAACCCTACTCCTGACTGCATTGGCCTCGATCAAGAGGGTGGGGGACCTGCAGGCATTTTCGGTCGACGATTCATGCCTTGAGTTTGGGCCGGCTGACTCCAGTGCAACACTGAGGCCCAGGCCCGGCTATGTGCCCAAGGTTCCTACCACTCCCTTCAGGGACCAGGTAGTGAACCTGCAAGCGCTGCCCCTGGAGGAGGCAGACCCAACCCTAGCTTTGCTCTGTCCGGTATGCGCACTGCGACAGTACACGGATAGAACTCAGAGCTTTAGGACCTCAGAGCAGCTCTTTGTCTGTTACGGAGGACAGCAGAAGGGGAAGGCTGTTTCCAAGCAGAGGATGGCCCACTGGATAGTGGATGCTATCACCTTGGCCTATGAAGCACAAGGTGTGCCCTGCCCGCTCAGGTTGCGTGCTCACTCCGCTAGGGGTGTTGCATCGTCCTGGGCGCTGGCTCGTGGCGCCTCGCTAGCAGACATCTGTAGAGCTGCGGGTTGGGCGACTCCCAACACGTTCGCTAGGTTCTATAGCTTACGTGTCGAACCGGTTTCCTCCTGTGTTCTCACCTCAAACGGGTAGTGGCACTGAGAGGCCCTGTTCAGAGTCGGCTTGCGGCGTCCTTAAATGCCTTATTCTCCAGAGAGTTCCCTAACCGGGCAAACCCTGTCGAGTCCTCCAGCACTCCGGCGTCCAGACGTGGCGGAACGTACGACGCCAGGCCTTTCAGCTAATGAATTCTTGAAATCTGGTGTGAGGCTAGTGCCCATATGAGTGACCCTGTTGGGATCCCATATGTGTTTCCACGGTATTCTTATTAGAACCGTGTTTCCCCAGGCAGACCATGTTCTGCCGTCTCTAATGATGCAGCCTGAGCCATCACAGAGACTTCCATGTGCATTAGGGCCCTACGGGGTTACTTCACGTGAGTAATGTCACTTAACCCCCTCTGGGAGGAGATGACTCCGCAGTGTGCCTCTTCCAAGGGAAGGGCACACTTCCCCAGTGTATTCAGTCCTACTGTTTGGGTTGCTAAGCTAGGGACAGCAGTAGTCGACCTTCTCTGTGTAGCCTGGTCCTATCGTCTGCCTTATAGGAAGGATCAGGAGGCCTACACAGGGCGCTGGAAGGGGCAGCTCCTGTGGCGCTTTGGTAGGGATCCCAATTCGTCGGTCATCCGACGTGACTCGGAGTGACCGACTGAAAGGGAACGTCTCGGTTACGTATGTAACCCTCGTTCCCTGAAGGAGGGAACGGAAACGTCACGTCCCGTCGCCACAGTTGCTGTACCACCGCTGGGCGGCCGGGTCTCCGGCTCGGCTCCTCAGCGAAAATATGATTAATGCGGTGCACCGGCTGCCTCTTATACTCACGCTGTGATCAGCGGCAGCTGGATGCAATGATCGCATGCCAATGTCCATTGGCTCGTTTAGTTACACTCAAAGTGGATAGGTCTCTCTTGCGAGATCCCAATTCGTCGGTCATCCGACGTGACGTCTCCGTTCCCTCCTTCAGGGAACGAGGGTTACATACGTAACCGAGACGTTTTGCATTGGCTGATATAATGCTGCCATATTTATCATAAAACACAACACAATGGCATAATAAGTGAATCAGGAGAGAAATATGCACAGAACAAGCACAGTTTACAAACAAAAACAGTCCAAAACAGTTCTGAACAAATATGTTGGTGGATTTTGATAAGAGAGGACAACAGGAGATGGACTTTTTTATGTTATTATGGATTACAGACTCATATTTTGGCCAGAAACATCTTGGATGATGGTTTCTCTTACAAACATGCAGCTTTTTGCTTCACAAGACATTAACTGATGGACTGGAGTGCTGTGGATTATTGTGATGTTTTTATCAGTGTTTGGACTCTCATTCTGACGGCACCCATTCACTGCAGAGCAAGTGATGCAATGCTACATTTCTCCAAATCTGATGAAGAAACAAACTCATCTGCATCTTGGATGGCCTGATTTTTATCCCATATTTATGGCAAATAGTTGTGATCTAGTAGACCCAATCACACATTTCTGTGTATATTGTTCATAAAACCATTCATTAATTATCCATTTTAGAAAGACACTAAACACATAGACACATACCTGTTTCTGCACTGAGGTGTTTGCTCTCTGTACTGTTCCCATCTTCATCTTTGATGTCCTGGTCGTCCTCAAGGTCCTCCTCTTCCTCCTCCATATCGCTGTCCAGGTAGCCAATCAGAAGCTCTGCATCTGTCTCAATGTCATCCACAGCCAGATAGAAGATATTCTCTCCATCCTGTTTAAAGAAACAGTGTCGGCTGCTTCATTCACATTCAAGTGATCAGAAGTGACAGCAAAGACTTTGTTAGAAGAAATGTATGTTTTACCAAAGAAAATAAATGCAAAAATAAATATTAGAGCTCACATGTTGTTATTGACTTGAGTAAAACTTTATTTTTATTTTGCTGGGTCATATTCAACACATCATCAGTTCCCATGCTGATACTGGTAAAATAGTGCAATAAGACTTTTAGCCAAGAGAACCAGAAGTAACTGTTGTAAACTGAACTAGATGTAGAAAAGCAAAGATCCAGGTGTCGTCTGACACTAAACAGACAACACAACAGAGATCTGCTGGGAGACGCAATCAAACATTCACACGAGGGGAAGCGTAAGATCAGCAGCGCTTCCTGATTAAGGTCAAAGGCCAGACACTTGAACCTCTGTTTAATGGCTTTATCAGACCTTCATTTCCTAAAAGGTCATGCAGAAATAAGCACAGTTGCTGTACATTATGTTAAAAACACAGCCACAGATTTCTCCGCAGGGAAATGGTTGGAGAAGTGTCATGTGTGAGCAAACACAGACTCTCTTCTCTTGATTCTGCTGTAATGGCCATCAGATCGCCAACATCCCAAACTCACCAGAGACCCGTTCACAGACACACTGCAACGATTGAGCAAAACAGTCTGCTTCCATCCATGTGAAAGAATTCAGAATAGAAAATAGAAATGCACCATTCAATTAAAAAATATATACATAGTTTATAGTTATTAGTAGTATAGTATTAAGTTAGTTAATTGAAAAACAAGACCAAATGTTAGTGATAAAATATCTTGATATTATGGGACCACGCAGGACTTAACATAATCGTATTTTAACCACAAAATCACAATTTCTGCTTCTCTAGATGAATTAATTATAATCAAACAGTATTTTGGAGTTTAGTTCACTGAGCAAATGAAAGTTACGGTAAAAAATGACCGTAATCTTAACAATAAAAAACTGTAAAAACTGTTAATTGGTGAACATTAAGTTTCTGTACTGTATACAGGCAATAGATGTAACAGAAATCACTGGACATTTCATTTTGTGATTTTAAAGAACAATACTGTAAAATCAAGTTTTTTGGAAGTGAAAAACAATAAGACATATTATAAAAAATTGCAATAAATAATGTAAATTGATATTCACAGAATTATGCATGTTGTTAAATTATTATTTATTGTATTATATTAGTGTCATGTTTGTCACAATGTCATTTGTGTTTACGACACTAACTATATTTACTGTACATTTAATTTCAATTTGTTGACTAAAAAAAAGTTGCTACCATTTTTATGTATACATGTATGTATGTATTTATTGTTTGTTTGTCTGTTTACAGTAAAGATTTGTCAAACATCTGACTGCCAAATTTTCACTTTTCAAATGTTTCAAAATGTTTTTAAATTACTGGCATTCATTGGAAACATTAAATATGAATTGCCATTATTAGAAATTAAATTAGGCATTTCACTTTCTTAACTTTTGATTTAGCTTTAGAAGATTCTTTATACCAGTTTTCATAAGGTAGACAGCATGTCAATGTATATGATTAATATAATAAATCAGCAAACTAGATGAGCTAAAATAAACAATGCGTTTAAGTTTGATTGATGCTTGCATGAACTTATGAAGATATTTCTTAAATGACAAAAAAATTATTAATATGCACGTTTATAATTTTGAAGGAAAATAATCATTCAAATAGTTAGTATAACAATTGTCATTATCATGCAACCCTAAGAACAGGTCTAACATACAGAATACTGCACATTTACATTATATTTTTGTTGCAAATGATTCTATAGTGAACCGTCCAGCGAGTTATTGCATGTTAAGCACAAAGATATGTTATGATTTTACATGTTGAGAGGAGTTGTGAAATCATTCTGTTATCACAGCATTATTCCCATTATTGCATCTGAATCATGAGGTGCTACAGGTGCATTGACACTGACTGTGATTAGGGCACTGGAGGTTGCCAGATCACTGCATCATCGACTGCCATATCTATCTCATGTGACCTCAAATGTGTACGCCCACATTTGTATGTGTGTGTGTGTGTGTGTGTGTGTGTGTGTGTGTGTGTGTGTGTGTGTGTGTGTAATTGATCTAAGGCTCATTACACTCCTCTTATCTCCACAATCGTTGGTGTTTTCATATCTCTGGCAGTATGAAAGCACATCAACACTGCCAGACATAACAAACAACTCATTCCATCTCATTCCCTCCGCTGTCTGCTTCGGTTTCTGAGCCTTATGCAAAGCTGCTGTCTCACTCTGTGGCTCTGTACCCAAACCTAATGAGTGCCCTAAGTAGGCAGCACTTTGAGAAATCATAGGTATACCCTATATGCGAAGGCTGTTGCAAAACCAGACAGGCAATTTTGCTTTTTTCTAGAAAACTGTTAAGCTTATTTTAACAAAAATTGTAAAGCCCCGTTCACACCGCCAGCAATTTTTTTCCCTGTATATTGCTAGACTGTGAAGATGCTTGTGGGCATCCCTAATGCTGTCGCCCTAATGTTATTGGTAGACCGCACGTCTGGACATTTTTCTTTACAAAATGCAATCACAAACTATATATATATATATATCGCCGGTAAGACTAAGATATCATTCTAATCTGACTAGGACTTATACTTAAAATAAATAAAAGTAGCATTCTGCTGTAGGAGAGTGTTGTTAAATAAACTACAGCAGTGCTCAGTGCATTAATCATTAACTGCTGAACACGAACCATCAATGTATGACTCAAACTCACTTTAGAGTGCCAACAGTTTATTTTCCACACATAATTTTTATGTCATTACAGTCAAATCATTTAAAAAAGGTGCACTCGAGACGGTGACGTATGAGTGCCACTGACAGATTCTACACTCTTATTGGTTGTCGCTCGCGAATTTCCCTGTTCATTTGCATAAAGTTGAACAATCCTTAACTATTGTCGCTTGCCACTCATTCCTTGACACGCCCATATTCTGTCGCCAACGGTCACTGTCGCTCTTGTCGCCGGAAGTCGCCAGCTCTCCATTGAAAATGAATTCCATCATTTCGCTCTGTCGCTAGCGGTGTGAACGGGGCTTGAGGCTGCATCGCACATGTTCTGAAGGCAAACCTACAAAGCACTGCGACAATCTTAGCGTAAAAATCCATCAAAAAAATCAGAATTGAGAAAAATTACAAATTAAAGGAATAGTTTTCCCAAATATGAAAATCTGCTTTAAATGTATTCAATCTCATTCCATCCATTGATGTACTGGAGTGGTGTGGATTACTTTTGGACTATTGTAATGTTTTTATCAGCTGTTTGGACTCTCATTCTGACGGCACCCATTCACTGCAGATCATCCATTGCTGAACAAGTGATGCAATGCAACATTTCTCCAAATCTGATGAAGAAACAAACTCCTCTACATCTTGGATGGCCTGAGGGTGAATATATTTTTACCAAATTTAAATTTTGGGGTGAACTATTACTTAAAAAAAAATTAAACATTCAAACTAAACAGCTTTCTGTTGATCAGTTCGGCATATTTGTAGCAAAATCTGTTTGAGGAAAGCTTTTACTCTCACATGTAATTGTGACCACACTTTTAGAGTTTTGCAGTGTTAGCTTAGCATCATGCTAACCCCAAACTGTGAGTGTGTGAAGAGATCTCTGTGGTTATCAGGCTGCGGCATCTTCTCATACCTGAATGGCGGCCAAGTTCTTCTGCTCCTGTGAAGGGGCCTGATGAACGAAGCGAAGCCAGTTAGCATGGCGAGGGTTACTAGCGTCCAGGATATAAAGCACATCACCTTTATTCCCTCGAACCTGTAGAAGCACACAGATTCAAAGGTCAAAAGCCAGCCCAACAGAATCAAAGTGGCAATGCTGCACTCAACTTTATCCGTCCAAGTGGGACCCAAAATTACGCACTCAGAGCCTCTTCTCCAGTGAACATTGATTAAGATCAATAGTACAGGTATCTGCCATAATCTCACAGTAAAACTCTACTTCAGTGAGACTCTAGTGTCCACTGAATCCAACCACAGATCCATGTAGATTGAAGCAGGTTAAAAAAACATGATTGTGATGTTTGTGATATTATTGTATTAACGAATGCTACAAAAATATGAGATTAAGTGAGTCATACTGTTTTATCCATTTTTAATTTTAATATTTGGTGTCTCCGCCTTTTGCAGCAAATACAGCAGCACATCTCTCTGGCATAGTGTCAATATATTTCCTGAGAACAACACTAATTTTATCCCATGCCTTCTGCAATTCAAGCCAAAGGCATTCAATTGAATGCACAATAGATCTGTCAAGATTATTTTCCAATTCGCCCAAATTTGCTCGGTGGTGTTGAGGTCTAGACTTTGAGGGGTTCAGTCCATCATTTTCAATGTTCAGTAGATTCCTTGCATCGCTGGTCGTTCGGCAATAGTTTGTTTTATGGGTATTATAATGGCCAATTCAACTGCAACCTCTTAAATATGCCAGGTGTTCAAACTATTTTGTCCACCACTGTATATCAATACCATATTGGTCGAAATGTAATATTAGAAAAAAATATTTTTTATTGGTATCAGTCTATATTGGATATATCAGTCAATATTGGATATTTAATTATGTTAATTTCCCCTATTTCACATTTACTGACATCTTACTTTACGCCTCATACATGACGCACCGTTGCATGCACCTCAAGTTATAAGAAATTTTACTTTTGCAAACCATGTCTCGAGTCCTTGCAATCTTTAATATCAAATCTCAAAATAAATTTCCTTTTTTCATACAGCACGTTATAATGTCATGATGCTTAAATTCACTTCGATTTTTGTATTTAGTATTTTATTTTTAATTTATTTAGACAGAAATTTAACATATTTTAATCTGCCATTTTAATAATGGATCCCTGCTTATTGTGCAAGTATAATAACATTCTTTATTGATAAAAACAAGACTGGCAAGTGTATCCAATGACAATGCATTCCCATTAACCTGCACAGCAATTATCAAGCACTATTTTACTAACAAATTTGCTTACACAACAGTATTACATTGAGAGCAGTTACAAGTACAACTTACAGAAACTACGTAACCTACAACCGAGGTAATTCATATATATATATATATATATATATATGTGTGTGTGTGTTTGTGTGTAAATCTAAAAAAAAATTGAATATCATGAAAAAGGTCAATATTTTTTTGTCACTCATTTTTGAAAGTGAAACCCATGTATTATATAGATTCATTACACATAGAGTGAAATATTTCAAGCCTTTATTTCTTGAAATTTTGATGATTATGGCTTACAGATAATGAAAACCCAAGATTCAGTGTCTCGGAAAATTTGAATATTACATAAGATCAATGAAAAAAACAATATTTTAAACAGAAATGTCAGGCTTCTGAAAAGTATGTTAATTTCTATGCACTCGATACTTGGTTGGGCCTCCTTTTGCATGAATTACTGCATCTATGTGGCGTGGCATGGAGGCAATCTGTCTGTGGCACTGCTCAGGTGTAATGAAGCCCAGGTTTCTTTGATAGTGGCCTTCAGGTCATCTGCATTGTTGGGTCTGGTGTCTCTCATCTTCTTCTTCTCTATGGGGTTCAGGTCAGGCGAGTTTGCTGGCCAATCAAGCACAGTAACACCATGGTCATTGAACCAGCTTTTGGTACCTTTAGCAATGAGGGCAGGTGCCAAGTCCTGCTGAAAAATGAAATCAACATCTCCATAAAGCTTGTCAGCAGAAGGAAGCATGAAGTGCTCTAAAATTTCCTGATAGTTGGCTGCGTTGACTGTGGACTTCAGAAAACACAGTGGACCAACACCAGCAGAAGACATGGCACCCCAAATCATCACTGACTGTGGAAACTTCACACTGGACCTCAAGCAACGTGGATTCTGTGCCTCTCCACTCTTCCTCCAGACCCTGGGACCTTGATTTACAAATTAAATTTAAAATTGACTTTCATCTGAAAAGAGGACTTTGGAGCACTGAGCAACAGTCCAGTTATTTTTCTCCTTAGCCCAGGTAAGATGCTTCTGACGTTGTCTCTGGTTCAGAAGTGGCTTGGTAGCTCTTTTCCTGAAGATGTCTGAGCGTGGTGACTCTTGATGAACTGACTCCAGCTTCAGTTCACTCCTTGTGAAGCTCTCCCAAGTGTTTGAATCAGCTTTGCTTGACAGTATTTTCACGCTTGCGGTCATCCCTGTTGCTTGTGCACATTTTCATTCCCAATTTCTTTCTTCCAGCACTCATTGAACAGCCCCCCCTCCCCCCCATTACTTTCAGTAATGACCCTCTGTGACTTACCCTTGACTTTGTGGAGGGTGTCAATGTTCGTCTTCTGGACCATTGCCAAGTCAGCAGTGTTCCCCATTATTGTGCTTTCAAAGAACAAGAGATACCCACAATTTATACTGTTTGGATGATCATTTATTGAAACTCAAATGTAAATATTATAATATTTTGAGATAATGATTTTTGACTTTCATTAGCTGTAAGCTCTAATCATCAAATCATGAAGAGTTTTACTTTACATGTAATTAATCTAAAATATATGAAAGTTTCACTTTTCAAGTTTATATTTCAAAAAATATTTCAAGTTTCATATGAAAGAAAAATTTTACTTTTTCACCATATTCAATTTTTTTAGATGTACCTGTATACTAACTAAAATGTATTTTAAATAGTGATTGAATATACAACAAATAAATGTATATTAGTGCTGTCAAACGATGAATCGCCCCCAAAATAAAAGTTTTTCTTTCCATAGTATATGTGTGTATACTGTGTATATTTATTGTGTATATATAAATACAAAAAACATGCATGTATATATTTATAAAAAAATATAACATTTATATATTAAAAACATTTGTATATAATATAAATTGTATGAATATAAATATATACATGTAAATATTTTCAAAATAAATACTATATGTGTGTGAATTACATAATAAATATACACAATACACACACATGTATTATGTAAACAAAAACTTTTATTTTGGATGCGATTAATCGAGGTATGACAGCACTCGTTTGCATATTTATGTAAAGTATATATTAAAATACCCTACAATTCTACTTTTAGCATAATAAAATTGGAACAAAAAATGTTTGTATCGAATGCACTTTAATTGTGCTGAAGTCGAACTAAAGATATGCTGAAGCATATTTGATTGTGCTAAAGTGGAACTATTGCAAGTATACTTCAGGTACAAATATCTTGCATTTAAAGACTGATATTATTCAAAGACCATGCAATCCTTGTCAATATTGATATTTAGTGTTAATATTAATAAATGCGCATTGTGCGCAAGTATAGTACTCCAAATAAAGTTGCATTATAATTTTTCTATCAGTAAGTCTGGAGCAATGTCAATAAATATGTTACATATTTGAACTATACTTAGTATGAAATAAATGGATTTTATATAATTGTATTATATAAAATATATATTATATTATATTATATAAAATATATTTTTTTTTACTAGAGGTGTGATCAGACATTCTCAAACAGGCCATCTTTTTCATCATTGTAAGCGCACAGATGGTAGATGCTGGATGTCTTGAATCAGGAATATTTCTCACTTCCCACAGGAATGCTCTTTTCCCAAATCTGACGAGTATCTTGGTCCCACTGTTTTTGGATACAAATTATTATTTTGAGACATTTCGCGTACTTAACTAACTGAAATGATGACTAATAGTGACTTGACTAATCTTGAAAGGTAAATTCCCTAAAAGTGCCTGCATCACAACACACAAGCAGAATGAAAGAGCGGCACAGTCAAAGATTGCATACTAAGATGATCTATCATAATAATTATATGCACAAGTGTGTAATTTGGGAGAATTTAAGCTCACTATACTTTGAGCATACTGTGTGTCATCAGGGCAGGCAGATCAATAAATCACAACTCTAATGTGGTTTAACCCGACCTGGTCTGCGTTATAATTAAAACTTTAATGTAGCCGAAAATAAACCCAAATCTTTAGTTTGGAGAGCAGATATTTGATGGGATATTAGATACGGCATGCACTGGGAGACATGTCTGGCATGGGAGAGTCAGCGGGACCTGAGTTCATGCTGGCACGTCTCGTCCAATTAATGGTTGCCTGGAGATGAGCAGTGATGCGTCTGTCTCAACGAGAGGGGCAACAACTTCTCCGAGACGTTTAAAATTCAGTCAGACCTCAAAGATCACAGTTCAGAGAGATACAAACACAAACAACGGTATTAGTGGTCTTAGCAAAGACAAACATCTCTATAAATGTTAGTATTATATGAACAAACCTCTAACCCAAAGTATTAAACATTGGTGTAACTCATCCCGCACTGTTTGTGCTACAGACATGAATGAAACCATGAGTCATGTGACTTGTTGAGAGATGTTTTTTGTCTGGTGAAAAATAAAACTGGCAAAAAGTCCAACAGACGTACAAATTTAAGAACAAGTATTTATGGTAAACTGGATTATTATTGTAATGTTGTTTCTATTAAAACTTGTATGTTGCATAGTTACATTTTTTTATTTTTTTGAAGTGACGCGTGGCCAAGTATCTTGACCCATACTCGGAATTTGTGCTCTGCATTTAACCCATCCAATGCACACACACCGTGAACACACACCCGTAGCAGTGGGCAGCCGATGCTGTGGGAGCAGTTGGGGGTTCGGTGCCTTGCTCAAGGGTCTCACCTGAGTCGTGGTATTGAAGGTGGAGAGAACTCCCCCCACCAACAATTCCTGCCGGACCCGAGAGTCGAACCCAAAACCTCAGGTTACTAGTCCGATGCTCTATTCATTAGGCCACGACTGCCCTTATAAATATATTTGTAATTACACATTTGTGGTGAAGTTGTAATTTAGTCCTAAACTACTGTAGTAAACTAGTTTTAATTATTTAACACGCTTAGTATGTTAGTTAAGTGTACTTCTTTAAAGCATGACAAAAATTATTAAAACAAAATTGATTTAATTTTATTTAAAATGCACTTAAAAAAAAATATATATATTTTATAATAATAAATATATATTTATATATGACCCTGGACCACTTAACTAGTCTTAAGTCGATGGAGTATATTTGTAGCAATATCCAAAAATACATTGTCAATTGTCAAAATTACCGATTTTTCTTTTATGCCAAAAATCATTAGGATATTAAGTAAAGATCATGTTCCATAAAGATATTTTGTAAATGTATTACCGTAAATATATCCAAACTTCATTTTTGTTTAGTAATATGCATTGCAAAACATTTCATTTGGACAACTTTAAAAGTGATTTTCTCAGTATTCTGATTTGGTTTGCTCTCTCAGATTCCAGATTTTCGAATAGTATTATCTCAGCCAAATATTGTCCTATCATAACAAACCCTAAACCAATGGAAATATTATTTATGCAGCTTTCATATGATGTATAAATTGCAATTTCGAACAATTGACACTTAAGACTGGTTTTGTGTTCCAGGGTCACACATATATATATATATACATATAGATATATATATTATTATTATTATTATTACAAAATGCATCTATGTGTTGATATATGTAAGTCACGTAAGGGGCCATTTTTTCTTTAATATTATATTAACTGAAAGTCTTTTAAAAATATATATAACTTTAGAGGGATAGTTCACCCAAAAATGAAAATGATGTCATCATTTGCTCACCCTCATGTCGTTCCAAACCTGTAAGGGTTGGAAAATGTCTGATAAATATCTCAGAATTTTCCTGAATTTCTGGGAACTTTAAATAATTTTATATGCACTTTTTGAAAGTTTGCAGAAATTTGCTGGACATTTTTTGCTTGTTTGCAACCCTAAACCTCTAAGACTTTTGCACATTATCGGAAAACAAATGAAGATATTTTTAATGAAATAAGAAAGATTTGGGTCCCTGCATTGACAGTCTATCCAATTACAACCTTGATGCTTCAAAAAGTTCACAAAGAGATAATTTCATCATATGATTGCGAGACCTGTTGTTGTTAATTAACTGTAGTTCCTTGTTGTCAACACTTGTTTGTATGATTGCTCCCTCTGACTGTTTGGTGTATTATGTTTGCCAATTGCTTGTATTACTTTGTAAAGTGACCTTGGGTTCTTGAAAGGCGCTATAAAAATAAAACATATTATTATTTATTATTATTATAAAATTAATGCATATGAATATAGCGGTTTAGTCCACATTTTCTGAAGAGACACGATCACTTTATATGATGAACAGATTGAATTTAGGCTATTTTCCACATATTTATATTGATCAGCGAACATAAACAGAACCTCAACAGTACTTGCTTGACATGTGAAAACAAACCTCATTGGTTCTTGCGTAAGCTCAAAGTGTTGTGTAACTCACAACATTGAACCTCATTGGTTCTCACATGTCAAGCAAGCATGCTTAATTTGCCATAACTGACTTCAAATTAAATCTGTTCATCATATTAAGCAATCGAGTCTCTTCAGAAAATGTTGACTAATATTACCACTGATCATATGCATTCGTTTTACACACTCTTTTTGAAGCGTCAAAGTAGTTGCAAAGACTGTCAATGGAGGGACAGAAATCTCTTCTTCTGTTTGACACGGGTAACAGAACTATAGCTAATACCTAGCCAAATCTTGCAGATTTGCACTTCACAACATCAGAAAGATCAGGCCCTTTCTGACAGAGCATGCTGCACAACTTCTTGTCCAGGCCCTTGTCATTTCTAGGCTGGACTACTGCAATGCTCTTTTAGCTGGACTTCCATCAAACAGTAAAACCTCTACAAATGATTCAGAATACAGCGGCACGACTGGTCTTCAACGAGACCAAAAGAGCCCATGTTACACCTCTCTTTGTCTCCTTGCACTGGCTACCAGTTGCAGCTCGCATCCAGTTCAAGACACTGATGCTGGCATATAGAACAACCACAGGCTCAGCACCCTCCTACTTCCACTCACTATTACAAATCTACATCCCCTCCAGAAGCCTGAGATCTGCTAGTGAGCGATGCCTCGTGGTACCATCACAGAGAGGCTCAAAATCACTCTCCAGAACATTCTCGTTCACTATTCCTGGCTGCTGGAATGATCTTCCCACCCTCATCCGGAATGCTGGATCCCTGTCAATCTTCAAGCAACACCTGAAACTCATCTCTTTCAACACTACTTGACTTCAACATCATTAAAAAAAAAAAAAAAAAAAAAAACTTTTTCTATATCTTCATCTTTCTCTTTATCTTTCTCTCCTTCTCTTGCTAGCTTGTATTTATTTGAACAATGCCTGAGACTTGGTGTTAGGGGCACTTCCTCTGTCTGTTTGCTTCTTCAAGATTAATCACTTTATGTATTCCCCAATTGTAAGTCGCTTTGGATAAAAACGTCTGCAAAATGACTAAATGTAAATGTAAACACATTATAAAGCACTCAGGACACCTTGGCAACTGAATATGAACAATCCCAACAGTCTAGCGTGGTCACGGTGAGTTTGTATGGACAACCACTCACATTCTCTTCAGAAAAACATAAATGTTGCACAGTCATAAAATAGGCCAGATATAAACTGGCACCTAGCTTTTTCAAAGGGTTGATAAGATATGAGTTGCCTTTGAATTGCTCCCAAGTGAAACAAAAACAAAAGCTGTATAGCAATGCATTGTGGGTAAAGCGACAGAAAGATTGCTGAGGCTAGTCACCCACCTCCCACATCAGTCGTGGATCCATGCTTTCATCCAAGTCACTCAGCATCCGCTTTTCACCTGCGAACGGACCAAACTTCTCACCCTGTGAAGAAAGAGCGAGTGCGTGTGAGTGTGTGTGTGTGTGTGTGTGTGTGTGTGTGTGTGTGTGTGTGTGTGTGTGTGTGTGTGTGTGTGTGTCCGTGTGAGTGTCTGTGTCTGTGTGTGTGTTTGTGTGTCTGTGTGTGTCTGTGTGTAGACATGTGTGCGTGTGTGCATGCGTGTGTGTGCGTGTTTGTAGACATGTGTGCGTATGTGTGTGCGTGTGTGTGTGTGTGTGTGTTTATGTGGTTTATGAGGACACAAATTTGTATAATGACATGGGTATGACATAGGTATTACAAGGAGAAGGTGATTTATGAGGACATTCTCAATGTCCCCATAATTCAAACTGCTTATAAATCATACAGAGTGATTTTTGGGGGGAGGGAAAGTAGAAATGCACCGTCTCCTGTGAGGGCTAAGTTTAGGTGTAGGGTATGTGTAGGGCAAAAGCACAAACTAGGGGTTGACCGATATGTGTTTTTCAGGGCCGATACCGATACCGATTATTACAGATCAAGTAGACCGATAACCGATATTTTGAACCGATATACGTGTCTGGTGTAAAAATGAAAATGAATGCCAAAATTAATAATAACAAGAGCTCTGACAAAAAAAACTTTCTTTAAATGCTTTTAAACATGTCTTTAATTCTGAAAACTGTTAATAACAACAACATTAAATAAACAGTAATATTAATAATAACATAAGTACAGAGATCACCCAGAAGCATTCTGAAAACATTTTGTAAAACTTAAAGTAAACGTATTTAGCGTATTGTGTGATTATTCTCAACAAAAGTTGTAATAATTGTTGTAGTTGTATTACGTATACAGTAATATATTCGGCTAAACTGAACTTATATTTTGACAGGTTGCCATGAGGACCTTTTAAGTTTCTGTATGTATATATTATATGACGATCGTTTTACTCAAATGAAACGGTCAAATGCTCATCAAGTGACTCTCCGAGCAGTTCTGGGGATGTTGTTCATGTATTTATGTCCTCATTTAGTGAGACGGCAGACGCTGAAGTCACTGCGAGCGTCACGTGCGCTTCAGTATGTATGTGTGCAGTAAATGAAACCGCACGTCTGTGTCATTCATTAACAGAGATGCAGAACATGCAGGATTCATATTTAAATAGTGTTTTTGCGGCTTAATATTTATAGATATTAGTCCATAGCGCGAGTCGATTTAAGTGTACTGACCTACTTTTGATTAATTCATCCAAACTTCGACACATTCCGTGACATTCCGCGTTAAACGGTAAATTCCATTATATGACTGCATTCCGCGATTCCGCCCGCATTTTCCGCATCGCGGACATCATGGGTTATATTGAGGTGTTTTGCGACTTCAGCAACGTCTGCTGCTGCTTTACCTTTGAGAGACAACTGATGCGTGATCACTGAGGCAGCTCCAGTTAGCATGTGCTTTCGCTGTGAGACTGCCTTCAGTTTTCCGCGTTGATTGGTCGGACTCGTGACTCTCTGCATATCAGATGAGCGGTGGGCGGAGATTACTCTCAGAGATTGAGAGATCGCCTCACTCTCACAGAGTGTTGAGCTCAGACAGGCTGCATCGAGCCAAATAGTGCATTTAAACATTAAATAGTTTCACCTGTATTATTTATTCACCAATAAATAAATTCACCTGTAAATAGTATGTTTGTTTGCATAAAAAAAAAAAAAAAATTATTGGCAAATCTGTTTTTAAAATGGCCGATATCGATAATCGGTAAAATGCTTAATATCGGCGTCGATAATCAGCCAGGCCGATAATCGGTCGACCCCTAGCACAAACAGTTTGTACAGTATAAGAACCATTACACCTATGGAGAGTCCCCGTAAACCATAACAACCAACATGTGTGTGTGTGTGTGTGTGTGTGTGCGTGTGTGTGTGTGTGTGTGTGTGTGTGTGTGTGTGTGTGTGTGTGTGTGTGTGTAACTGGGCTTTGATGTCACCTCCAGCAGTTTCTGTGTGCTATCTGAACATGATCAAGGAAAGGCTAAGAGTCTATGGGTTGGTTCTCCACTCATAGAGCTTATTCTGAGATATACACATTTAGAGAGATGTCAAGTCGACTCAAACATGTTCAGAATACGGTTTCAAAACATGCGGCATATGTTAGAAATGGTCTAAAATCTTCAGACGACGTGTACGCTTCAGGTGACTTGACCTAATTAAGATGCAACCAAATCAAAACTGAAGACAAGCAAAGATCTAATTAAGAAATAAAGTGATTATATATATATTATAACAAATGTAGGCAGATTTAATTTATATTTTTGTAACTAATTGTGAAATTTACCAACAAGTTCTGAGTGATTGTTTTGTTTATTTCATATTCCATACATTACTGAATGTGCAGTGTAGCGTATTTCAAATCGTAAAAGTATATCAAAAATGCCACTAAAGTGTACTTAACGGAAGTAGCCTACAATTTCATGACCACGTTTCTCAACACACTTAAGTACACTTTTAAAAAGTTTTATTTTAAAGTATAATTTAAATCATTATCCTCTTGTTTCACAGACCAGGAATAATCCCTAGTCCCAGACTAAAACGCAAATCTGAGCGGTTTCAACTGAAAAGGATACTAACGACTGATCTTAAAACACGTCAAAGTCTTTCTTTTCTCTCAAAACGCACACCAGTGAATATTTTTGCCTAAGGCACATTTACAAAAATGACTTAAATGTCTTAATTGGACTATGGTCTAATCCTGGTTTAGTCTAAACCCTGTCTGTGAAACCAGGCCTGTGTTTTAATCATCTTTTGTCATGCTTTAAGGAAGTACACTTATCTTGATGTGTTGACTAACATATTAAAGCACATGTGAAGTACTTTATCATTTTAACTGCAGCGTGTTACTTGATTGTGTTAGTTACATTTAATATAAATTTTAACTATTTAATTTAATTGTAAATAACACACAAGTAAGTGTCTGAAATCATTACATTTAGTTTGCTCTTAAGTATATTATTAAGTACTTTTTTTAAAGTTATGCTAAAGTATACTTATTTTTACAAGGGTATATATTAGCAAATAAGTGCAGCTATGTGCAAAAAAATTGTAAATGATTACGTGCAAATATTATAATATGCATTATTATTATTTATATATTTTATGTATTTAGGGTGATAATTGCACAATTTTATACAGACGTTTTATTGTTATTTTTAAAATGGTGTATTTGCTTATGTTGAGTATTTGATCAAATAAAATATATTTTCACACTCTTGTTGCAGATGCAGACATCTAACAAACTATTTATACTGTTAACCACATTTACAGCCAAATATCATCGTAACTATACTATAGCCTATATATTGTTTTTGCTAAAAAAAAAGAGAGAGCAAACTCTTTCTGGTATTTGTTTCATATTTAATAAAGTAACGTTACAATAGGAAACTAATATCACGTTCCCACAGCTGTACTGTAATATCTCCAGTAGCTGTGTATTATGGCGGAAATGGTGGTTGGTATGGTGAATTTTTGGCGGAAGCAATGGTTTCCATGGTGATTGTTTGTAAGGGACGTGGCAGCACACGTAAGCAGATACACAGAGGAATGCAACTACAACCAGGCGTATACACGTAATGCTTTATGTGCAAAGTAAAACCAGTAGGCTAAAAAAAAAGAAGCGTCCTGCCCTGCATACTTCATCTTTCATGCTGAGAGTTTGTTTTATATGCACGAACCTTTTTGACTGCTCTGGCAGTGTACAGTCCCATCCCGTCCTGAACTTTAGAGGACTTCAGCACGAATCTGTCCGGCACATACATGCCCAACATTCTCATTACTTCAGAAAAACGCCTTTCTTCAAAACACAACAGACGAAACGCGCTCGGACACACAGGTTAGGGGCTGCTTTGGTTCTCTCTGCTCGCTGTGTTTGTAAATCTCAGTCCAGGCTGGTCTTCCATGTCACTGTCTGTACAGCAGACTGGCTCTGCCTTCCGATTGGCTGCTGGCCGTACAGGGAACGCGTCTCTGCGCTCTGATTGGTGGAAAGTTTCTGAAACTCCACATTAGTGGCAGTAGCGGAGTTAGTTTCTGCGCTCTGATTGGTGGAAAGTTTGTTGCCGTGAGCTACATATTTCACTTTCCCGGGAAAGTTCACCAAATAATTCTAGAAAAACGAAATAAAAATTAAATCACGCATAAATAATAAAAACAAAGATAGTAATCGTGTGGCTAAGAATAATAATAACATATGTTGTATAATTTATATTATTATCTTTTACAATGCTTTATGTATTTATTTATTAGATTGTGACAAAAGGGGGCCACTAAGGGCCTCTTGTTATAATGTCAACTTATTGGAGGTAGTGAGGGACGTCCCATAACAAAACTGCCTTAGACCCTATAAATGTAAAGCCTGATGGTCCTGATATAAACACATAACAGCATTAAATTAAATTAACATTACCATTTTACTGACATGTTTGTTTACATCTGACTTCCAACCAGAGCTAATGCGCTTCAGTATGAACATTAGCCTCTGGTCTGTCCGTGTGGTCTCTGTTTCATGTGCACATTGTATTTTCTTTAATTGATTTTTAAAGCTATTTGATTTAATGTTTCATAAACAACCTGGCCGTAAAATCTGCTGCAGTAAATGGAGGATGGATGTGAATATAATTTGCCGTTAACAATCACAGCAGTGTTTGTGTGCTACACATGTTTAGATGCGGTATAATGGCCCTTCAACCAACCTGGATGTATTAAAAACAGGTTTCTGCTGAGAACGACTGAGGAATAGCCTACAGATGCACAGGGCTTTTAAGGCCAAGGGCCATTAGACTAAAACCAATATCTGTGGGTGTTGTTCAATCTATTAGTACATTTTATATGGTTTGTATTGTGAATTGTGCAGGTATACAGGACATTAATGTCCAGATCCACCTCAGTACATTAGTACAGTAAGTATTTCAGCCTTCTGTATGATCTGTTATGAGGACCAATGGTGTATAAACATATGTATTAACATTGAACCTGCTTAGACAATCTCAACACATACATTGATGAAGGCTGGCATACATTGCACATCTATTAAAATGTGAACAGATGTTTAAAATACTAGGCATAAAACACTTGCTGACTTTGTAAATGGTCACAGAGGAAAACTAAATGACTGAAGACCGTCACTCAATCAGTCGTTTTGAGCACAACGAACTCATACAGAAACATGCGTCTTGTTGCAGAGTCACATGACAAATGAAAACAATAAGGTCACACTTTATTTTGAGGTCCAATTATCGCTATTAACCAGCCATTAACTATGACTTTTGCCTGAATAAACCCATATGTTGCTGCTTATTAATAATTAGTGCGGTAGTTGTTAAGTTTAGTTATTGGGTAGAGATAGGGATATAGGGATGCGTTATAAGCACTAATAAACAGCCAACATGTTAATAATATGAATTATAATAAGCAACAGTTATAATTGGTCCATATACTAATGTGTTACCAACAATTAATGTTCTAAACATGTTTAATCTCCTCCAGCTGGACGGAATCATAGACTGCGTCCCAAATCTGAGAAACGCAGCCTCTGCAGGCAGCACACGGATGTAGGAAGATAACAAGGCACGTCCAAATATAATGTTCATTTAAATTTGCATTTACATTTAGTCATTTTGCAGATGCTTTTATCCAAAGCGACTAACAATTGGGGAATACATAAAGTGATGACACTTGAAGAGACAAACAGACAGAGGAAGTGCTCGTAACACCAAGTCTTAGGCATTGTTCAAATAAGTACAAGCTAGCAAGGGAAGGAGAGAAAGATAAAGAGAAAGATGAAGATATAGAAAAAGTTTATTTTTTTTAATGATGATGAAGTCAAGTAGTGTCGAAAGAGATGAGTTTCAGTTGTTGCTTGAAGATTGACAGGGATCCAGCATTCCGGATGGGGGTGGGAAGATCATTCCACCAGCCAGGAATAGTGAACGAGAATGTTCTGGAGAGTGATTTTGAGCCTCTCTGTGATGGTACCACGAGACGTCGCTCACTAGCAGATCTCAGGCTTCTGGAGGGGATGTAAGTTCGTAATAGTGAGTGGAAGTAGGAGGGTGCTGAGCCTGTGGTTGTTCTATATGCCAGCATCAGTGTCTTGAACTGGATGCGAGCTGCAACTGGTAGCCAGTGCAAGGAGACAAAGAGAGGTGTAACATGGGATCTTTTGGGCTCGTTGAAGACCAGTCGTGCCGCCGCATTCTGAATCATTTGTAGAGGTTTGATTGTGTTTGATGGAAGTCCAGCTAGAAGAGCATTGCAGTAGTCCAGTCTAGAAATGACCAGGGCCTGGACAAGAAGTTGTGCAGCATGCTCTGTCAGAAAGGGCCTGATCTTTCTGAGGTCGTGTAGTGCAAACCTGCAAGATCGAGCAGTCTTTGCAATGTGCTCTTTGAAGGTCAGCTGGTCATCAAAGATTACACCAAGATTTCTGACTGAAGCTGATGGGTAATTGTTGATGAACCTAACTGAATCGTGAAGTCATGCTGTAGAGTTGGAGTTGCAGGGAAGACAAGGAGCTCAGTCTTTGCCAGGTTGAGCTGTAGATGATGTTCTTTCATCCACGCCGAGATGTCCGCCAGGCAGCCTGAGATCCAAGCAGCTACCGTTGGATCATCTGGTCGAAATGAGAGATAGAGCTGTGTGTCATCAGCGTAGAAATGGTAGGAGAAGCCATGTGCCTGTATGATGGGAGCCAGTGATGTAGTGTATGTGGAGAAGAGGAGGGGTCCAAAAACCGATCACTGGGTGTGCATCAGAAAAACTGGGTGTGCCACATTTATTGTCAGATTAATGCGCAAAAAACAAGCATGCTTATTGGGTATTAATATGTTAGTTTAACCATTTCATTTTTGTGTAGGCTACATGTGTCTGTTAACCTATTCTCTGTTTTGGATGTCTTTGAAAATCACTATTTTATATCTGCAACAAAGTGAGTGTGTGTGTGTGTGTGTGTGTGTGTGTGTTAGCATGCGTGCTGTATATTTAGTATTATTAAACCTTTCATTTCTGCGTATGTCTGTGTGTCTGTGTTTGTATGCTTACTGTTTATTAAGCATTTTTAAACCTTTCATTTCTGTGTGTGTGTGTGGGCATGTTTATGTGGTTTATGAGGACACAAATTTGTATAATGACATGGGTATGACATAGGTATTACAAGGAGAAGGTGATTTATGAGGACATTTTCAGTGTCCCCATAATTCAAAATGCTTATAAATCATACAGAGTAAGTTTTTTGGGGGGGAAATAGAAATGCACCATCTCCTGTGAGGGCTAAGTTTAGGTGTAGGGTAGGTGTAGGGCAATAGCACATACAGTTTGTACAGTATAAAAACCATTACGCCTATGGAGAGTCCCCGTAAACCATAAAAACAAACGTGTGTGTGTGTGTGTGTGTGTGTGTGTGTGTGTGTGTGTGTGTATGTGACAGAGAGAGAGACAGTTTTAATGAATTCTCCATTGTGAATGTGTTCTATTGTCAGCCCTGCATTTCACGTTGGCCTACCAGGGGTCTCCAACCCTGCTCCTGGAGAGCTACCGTCCTACAGATTTCATCTACAAACCCAATCAAACACACCTGAACCAGCTAATCACAGTCTTCAAGGCTACTTGTTAATTTCAGACAGGTGTGTTGAAGCAGGGTTGTAACTGAAATCTGCAGGATGGTAGCTCTCCAGGAGCAGGGTTGGAGATCCCCGATATAAACTCTTAAAAAGAGAAGACTACTTTACTGCAAAGAGTATTGTCACCTGTCATTTATTTCAAATATCTATATCTGCAACAAAATATGTGTGCATGTATGTCCGTATATGAGTGTGTCTGTGTGTCTATCTATGTAAGCAAGCTTAATGATTATTAATATGATAGTTTAACCATTTCATTTCTATTTGTGTGTGTGTGTGTGTGTTTCTGTGAGCCTATTGTCCATTTTCGATGAGTTTCACTGTCAGCTATGCATCCAATGTTGGCCTAGACCCTAAAAGCATACCACCTTAGGCCTTAAAATTCTTGAACCCTGGTTATCGCTGCTTGCAGCTATATTTTTGTTGTTGTTTTTTCCATTTTCCGAAGCTTTCTCGCTCAAGAGGGTCACCGACAATCACATACAGTATAACCTACAACAGCTCTTTAACTGCGCTCTAGTCAAACGCGTTCACTGTAGCCTAATCATTAACTACACACTACATCATACACCCCTTTTAGCCAAGTACAATTTATCACATATTTTAATAAGACTAAACTCCTATTTAACCTGATGATCACAGGTTTAATAAAAATACATTTTAAGTTTCTAATTATAACACCGCATTTCCACGGTTATTCAAACAACGAACACATTATACAGTGAGCAAAGCACATTTACTTTATCAAAGAATAATCATTGACTTCAGTGACTAGGCGATGTAAAAATATATTATGTAAAAACAGATGTGGCTGCTCTACTAAATAAAAACAAAATGCTTTTAAATAATCCCTCCTTTTTTAAATCATTAACATTTTGCACATCCTGCAAAGGTGACTTAAACTGTAGCCTACATGGGCCTACATATAATGTTCCTTTGAAATTACTTTTGGTGGAATAAACAATCTTGAATAGATGTCTTGCAAGACACATTAGAGAAAGCAGTAAAATATTTTTTATACATTACATTCAGGATCGCCAACAACATGGCAGAGTGCATTTAATGGTGCCTGTTAGCTGCTCAAAGTGCGAGACGGCGTGGTCTGGCCTTGAATGCCTCAATTATGTTATTATTATTTATTTTATTTTTGAAAATAATTTACATTTTTAATAAAATTTTAAATTAACAAATATTGTAAGCACTGCTTAAATCTGTAAATTGTGAGGTCCCGGTACAAAGCGGGGTAATGAATCCGTCCGGCAAGTTTTTTTAATAGTATTATTGAACTTTCAAAAATACAAAATTCAACAGCAAGTTCATATATATATATATATATGCTTTTATTTATGTAGGCTACACAGAGAAAGAATACATAGAGAAACAAGATGCGCTTTCTGCCGTCTCATGCAGTCTCCGTGAAATGGAGCGCGTCACAGCAATGAACCGGCTACTTTATTAAACGAACGAACGAACCAAAAAATACAAATCTTTAATTACGTAGTCGGAATGAAAAGGTGCATTTCTTTATTAAAGTCAGCGTCGCATTCTGCAACTTTATATTTTCAGCCGACACTGACTGAGAAGAAATCACTAGTTTATTAACGAATAATTAAAATGTTTTATTTTGCCTTTCCCCAACATTCATAATCATTAGCCTAGTTTTGCCGTTGCAAGCTTTAGACGTGCGCTTGGGCGCGGAATAGGCTATACGCCTGTATATTAAAGGATGGTTAGTAGCCTAAGTTATTATATTAATCAATTTATCTGTGACTAGTGAAATCTTTAGTCGGGGACTGGCCTTCTTGGCACAAGGAACCGATCTTTTTTTTTAAATAAAATGCTGTCAATTCGAAAAGTGCGCCTGCTAATCATGTCACGTTATATTGCAATGCAGAGTTATGAATGCGTAATAATAAGTAAAATGTTTTTAATTTATTTCATTTCTTATGGGTGCAATGGCGGTGCTTTGGTCTTTCTTAGGGGTGCTGAAGCATCTGCTAGCCCCTCCTTTGCCCTGCCCATGTTTATTACGATTAAAAAAATTATAATTCTGCATCTGTTTTTAGTGCATCTGCACTGTGGGTGGCACCGGCACACCCTGGCACACCCGTGGCTACGCCCCTGCTTTGAAGATATGAAGAGTATTTGGAGTGACAGAAGTTGTGAGAGTGATCTCTGTGTGGCCCATCTTCTTCCATCCCCTGACCTCCGGTGACCCCCGGCCCCCACTGACCCCTGTTGTCGCTACGCCTGCAGTAAGGAGTCTGTGGATGGTGAAGGATCACAAATGTTATTCTATGTTTGATTTGAATTCACGTCCTGACTAAGAGGTGTCGGGCAAGGCAAAGGTGTTTGAGATTGTTTCCTGACCATTTGGGCTTGGGACAGCTGTGCCTTTTGTCAATGAGATCAATGACTACTGAGAGATTTAGGTTTATTGCCCTCAGCTTTGATGTTTTGTCTCAACCTAAAAAAGTCCCTCCTCCAATCCTGACTATAAAGATACCCTGTAAAAATGACTTAAGATGAGATTTTCGATGACTGCAGATAACAACACATGTCATAGAATAAAGAAATTCTGCTGACAATCCAATCCGAAGTCTCCTGGTCTTCTCTTCTGAGTTTTCTACACTTTAGAAGAACACAGTTTTCAACAGATGGTGCCGTGACCCGGATAGAGTTCCAGCTTCCTCACCTGAAAAACTTCAAGCTCAAACAAAGATCTGCATCTTTTGGAATCCAGCGAAACTTCAAGCTGAAAAGATTCCCAGACTGATTTTTCTCTCAACCAAGGGTTGTGGTGAGTGCTGTCTCTAATCCAAAAGAACCTAAGACCAGTGTATCCTCTGTGCCGTCAGAGAAGAGTTAACATACATCTGTAGGGTTTGTTTAACTAATGTATCCTCTGTTCTGTTAGGCAGGGAAGTTTATCCTCTGTTAGGCAGGGAAGTTTATCCTCTGTACAAGCAGGGAAGAGTGTTATCCCTCTAAAGTTTTTTATTTTAGAGATGAAAGTATCCTCTGTTCTTTCAGGCAGGGAAGATTTTGGGCATTACGTGCTAAAAATTAGTTACCCTCTGTTTCAGGCAGGGAAGGTTAGCATTTCGTGCTAATAATTTAGTTTTATCCTCTGTTTCTTGTAGGCAGGGAAGTTAAGTGTGAAGTGTTGGTAATTTGGAAATTTAACAATAGTTAAGTTCTTTTTTACAAGTGTACCCTCTGTTGATCAGAGAAGTGTTTGTTTTGTTTGTGTGGTACAGAAGAAACTTGCAAAATGGTCAGAAGGAATGCTAGGCTGATTCCAACCACAGAAAAGAGTGGTCTTGCGACTCCTCGGTGGTCAGATAGCGAATTCAAATCACTTTTAGGAGTGCAAATGAACATAATAGTCACTGAGAAAGTTAGACAAGAACTAACTCAGAAATATGAGATCCATCCAGACAAGACTTGGTCTGTAGATGAGTGTAAAAAGGTACTGGGAGCATGTATTCGCAAGAACAATGTGAAAGGCATTATCTGCTGCCACAGAGAATTTGGTTTAGCGCTCGCCACACAACAGTCTCAGCGTAACTCAGAGCTAGAGAAACAGAACAATGAGCTCCGTGCTAGAATATACACTTTGACCAAGAAATTGAACCTCAAGAAAGAGGCAAAAACTGATGTGGAGGTTAGTCAGCCTGATAACATTTACCCTGATTTACAAGCGTTCTTTGAAACAGATGTAGCTCTCCAATCAGTAACTGATGTGCCTGTAAATTCCGTCAATGTGTGTGGTGCGAGGAGGAAGATCTCAGGGGATTGAGGAAACTGATAGGTGTTCCTCTCAATTCTTCTGTGGTGCAAATACAAACTGCTTGCCAAAGCTTTATGTCCTAAAGATATAGAGAGACTATCTCAAAGTTTACCAGTCAGCACGCACACATTTTTCTGAATTTAGAAGAACATTGATCAGTAAAATGCGTCTTTATGACATGTCGTTGACAGAAGTCACGCAGCTGATGTCACAAATACTAACTGAATCTGAATTCAACAGTTTTGAATCTGCTGTCGCTTCTGAACTGCGAAATGCCAGTAAGGGTGATTTAAGAGAAGGTATTTTGAAAATCCTACAGAATATTTTAGGACCCAAAATAGATTGGTCTAGAATTACTACCTGTGTGCAAAGGAAAGAAGAAACTGTGAGTGAATATACTGAGAGATTTTGTCAGTCAGCTGTAATCTACAGTGGAATTGTTGATGACCCTGAAAGTGTGCTAGATGACAAGGGACCCTTGGTTCGTATCTGGTCAGATGGCCTTGTAGCCGAATACAGAAAAGCTTTACCATTCTTAGATCTAACTTGGTCTAACAGAACTCTCAGAAGTAACCTAGACAGGTTAGCTACATGGGAAAGAGACTGCTGATGTCAAGGCAAAAGTAAGAGTAGCAGCAGCTACGTTTAACACAACGAAACAAGACAATAGATGGTCTAAAAGAGAAAGCAAATGCAAATACTGTGAAAAATTTGGACATTGGGAGAAAGAGTGTAGGAAGAAGTTGCAAGATAGTAAAAGAAATGCTATGCATAATTCTGCTCCTTCTCAGCCTGCACACAACCCTGAAGTAGTTCCGCCAGTGACCACTGAAACTATAGGACAGTTAGTTCAGGCTCTTCTAAGAGCACAACAAGACCAGGAAAAAAACTAATTATTGGGGCTGTGAGTAGCTACCTTTCCCCTGTAATCCAACACAATGACCAAAGAATTTTTGTGAAAGGTAGCATAAAAGAGAAAGAGATTGATTTTTTGCTTAGATACAGGTGCAGAAATTACAGTAATTCCTACAAAATTGGCACAAGGTTTAAACATCCCATACAAGAAAACCAAACTTTGTTTAACTGGTGTAATAGGTGAAGATTCTGTTTTGTATGAAACTCCGCCCATAGAGGTACAATTTGGCCCAAAAACTCTGACTACAAAATTGCTATGCGCTCCATTAAATACAGGTGCAATTTTAGGCATGGATCTTCTGAGACAAATAAATCTAACTTTAGACATGTCCTCAGAATCTACTAGCATAAAAATTTCCTCAGCACAGATTTCTACCAATAATGCAACCCCTCCCGAGTATGCTTTCTTACAGAATCATCCAATTTGGGCTAAAGACAAGGATGATTGTGGGTTGTTGACAGGTGTAGAACCAGTTAAATTGACAGGAACTCCACCTCCGGTCACCAAACAATATCCGATTAATAAGGAAGCTATACAGGGAATCAAACTTATTGTAGAAAATTTGCTGATGCAAGGAGTGCTAGTTAAAACCAACAGTCCATGTAATTCACCCATATGGCCCATCAAGAAATCTAATGGGACATGGAGACTTACAATAGACTACAGAGTAGCCAATAAACATATTGAAAAAATCACCCCCCTAGTGGCAGATCCATCTACAATTTGTAATGGCTTACCATTAGATTGTAAGATTTTTTCAGTAATTGATATGTCTAATGGATTCTTTTCTGTACCGTTGCACTCTGACAGCCAGCCATGGTTAGCTTTCACAGTTGACTATGAACAATACCAGTGGACAAGATTGCCACAGGGATTTCAAAACTCCCCAACCATATATCATCAGGCTGTCAGACGTGATTTGTGTGACCCAGAATGTCCGGTAAAACAGTCCACTATGATCCAATATGTTCGATGATATTTTGATTGCCTCAACAGATCATGAGGTACATCAAACTGAATTGGCATCATTGTTGGACTATTTGCATAAAAAAGGACACAAATGCAGCTTTCACAAAGCTCAAGTTGCTAAAAAGCAAGTCACATTTCTGGGTCAAACAATTAGGTGCAGGAAATAGATCCATTACACAGGATCGAGCGGCTTCAGTCAAAGCCATACCTCCGCCTAATACCATTAAAACACTCCGCTCATTTTTAGGAACAACAGGTTATTGTAGACCTTGGATTGAAGACTATGCCTCGATTGCTCAGCCTCTCTATGATTTGTTGAAAGGCCATGGTAAAGATTCAGATACTGTTTGTATGGAAGAACTTCATCTCAAAGCTTTTAATGATTTGAAGAGAGCACTATGTCAAGCACCAGCATTAGGAATTGCCCAATCTGATAGACCCTTTGTGCTTTATGTCCATGAACACTTAGGCTTTATGACTGCATGTCTAATGCAAGATCATGGGGGCAGCTTACGCCCAATTCATTACTATTCCGGTAAACTTGACATAGTCGCTCAAGGTATGGGCCCATGCCTCAGAGCAGTACAGGCAGTTCATCTAGCGCTTCAGGCTTCATCAGGAATGGTGTTAGGTCAGACTGTAAACGTAAAATGCCCTCACACAGTGTCCGCACTAATGAATCAAGCAAAAGTCACTTCTGTCACCTCCTCCCGTTGGGGAAATTGGTTAGCAACTCTCACAGCCCCGAATATTGTTATACAGCGTGCACCAGTCACGAACCCATCCTCATGTATGATGTCTGCAATGACTGAATTTGTGTTAGAGGATGAAGGCGAAATGACTCATGATTGTGTTACGCTTACATATGCAGCGACAAGTGAAATAGCAGAAACTCCCATAGAGAACGCAGGATTGGAGTTGTTTGTTGATGGTTCAGCTCAAGTTATTGAAGGTAACAGACGAGCAGGATATGCAGTAACTTCCACCACTGAAGTAGTTGCTTCAGGTCGTCTTCCAGATCATTTTTCAGCTCAAGCTGCAGAACTAGTAGCCTTAACTAGAGCATGCACGCTAGCTTCAGGATCGGTTGCAAATATCTACACAGATTCCAGGTATGCTTTTGGGGTAATTCATGATTTTGGTGTCATTTGGCAAACCAGAAAATTTCTAACTTCTGCTGGATCCCCCATTAAGCATGCTGGATTAGTGAAAGATTTAATGTTTGCCATGAAACTCCCAAAGAAATTAGCGGTGATCAAAGTGAAAGCACATCTCACAACTAATACTACGGAAGCTAAAGGTAATGCTCTTGCTGATGTAGCGGCTAAACAGGCTTGTTTCTATGCAACTGTACAAGTGTGTTCAGGTAGTACAGCACAGAAGATAATTCTACCTCCTGAATCAATCGTTGATCTGTATAAAGACGTTCCTCTATATGAAGCATGGACATGGTTAGACAAAGGAGCCACTGTGGATTCATCCGGCTGCTGGACCAAAGGGGGAAAGTATGTTGCTCCCGAATCACTGTTGCCATATTTGGCTCAACAAATACACAGTTTGGGTCATAGTGGTCCAGCAACGATGAATCACAGGTTCTCAAATCAATGGTGGAATCCAAAATTCAGAAACGCAGCCACTGAAACAGTCAAGAGATGTGTTACATGTCAGAAAAATAATGATGTACCAGCAGCCATTACACCAGCAGCACATACCCCAGCTCCACCAGGGCCATTTCGTCACCTGCAAGTTGATTACATATCGTTGCCCCCTTGTAAAGGAAAAACTGACGTTTTGGTAGTAATAGACAAGTTCTCAAGATGGGTAGAAGCTTATCCAACAGGGCGCGCTACAGCTGCACATACTGCTAAATGTCTTGTCACTGATTTCATTCCCAGATGGGGATTACCAGATCGCATTGACTCAGATCAAGGTACCCACTTCACAGGACAGGTAGTCAAGGAAGTGTCTAGAATGTTGAAGATTAAGTGGAACCTTCACTGTCCCTATAGGCCACAAGCATCAGGACAGGTTGAACGATCAAACAGAACAATCAAAACCAGGCTAAGCAAAATGCATCAGGAAGGAGTACCATGGGTTGAAGCACTGCCCGCAGTACTGTGTAGTATGAGAGCATCACCTAACAGATCAGTAGGACTGAGCCCTCATGAGATTATTACTGGACGCCCAATGCAGATGCCAGGTGTGATTGATCTTAGAAATGCTGATGTGCACATTGCTTCAGATGCCCTGATTGCTTACTGTGAAAACCTCACAAAGGCAGTGCAGAGTGCCAAAGAGAGAGTTGAGTCGTGTTGGCAGACTCCACCAGAAGGTGGACACACAATCGTCCCAGGTCAATGGGTCATGATAAAGACATTCAAAAACAAGCCATTAGAGCCTAAGTGGTACGGACCACATCAAGTGATGTTGATTACAGCAGCTGCAGTATTGTGTCAGGGAAGGAAAACTTGGACTCATGTGTCACATATTAAGGTTGTTCCTCCCCCTGCAGGGATAGGATAGGGCAGACACAAGAACCAGTGAGGAGCCCAGGGAAGAACCGAAAGCAACAGGCTTCGGGGGCCAACCCTGAGGTGAAGATTTCCTCATAGGCCTTTCCCCTCCATTAGTCCATCCTTTCCTCACTGTTCTTTAGGTGTCGCAGGAATTGAGAAATAGGGAAAGAAGGAACAACCATAGCAGACTATATTTTGAACAGAGGATACAACCCTAATGTATGCAGACTCTACAAATACTGCTCTGTGCCGTTAGTTCTCTCTTGTTTGTGTTTCTTTCTTCCTCTGTGCAGATACCATTTGATGGCTGTCCTGAGATCCATATGCACCACCCTTCTCACCTGCGGATAAAGCCACAACCTCTAGAAAACAACTAGACCCATCGCCGAGCCAACTATCACACAAGAAAGAGAAAAGAAAGAAGAAGAAAAAGAATAAAAATACACAACGCAGAGACTATTACCCGTAAAATCTTCACGGACCCTAATTGCATGTTTTGTTTCTGTGTCAGCATGCAATTACATATAAACAACACAGAACATGTACTATTTGCCTGTAACGATTACAAGTTACAAGAATTAACTTTTAAGTGTCTAAATTTGTATTTTTGTGAGAGTTATTAGAACTCTCAAAGAGGGGATTGAAGGATCACAAATGTTATTCTATGTTTGATTTGAATTCACGTCCTGACTAAGAGGTGTCGGGCAAGGCAAAGGTGTTTGAGATTGTTTCCTGACCATTTGGGCTTGGGACAGCTGTGCCTTTTGTCAATGAGATCAATGACTACTGAGAGATTTAGGTTTATTGCCCTCAGCTTTGATGTTTTGTCTCAACCTAAAAAAGTCCCTCCTCCAATCCTGACTATAAAGATACCCTGTAAAAATGACTTAAGATGAGATTTTCGATGACTGCAGATAACAACACATGTCATAGAATAAAGAAATTCTGCTGACAATCCAATCCGAAGTCTCCTGGTCTTCTCTTCTGAGTTTTCTACACTTTAGAAGAACACAGTTTTCAACAATGGAGAGCTGCCCCCTTGACCTGACCCTACACACACCCACACACACACTTGAGCATCAACTTTTACTCTCTCAGCTAGAGTCACTGATCACAGACTTATGCTGACCACACACAAACACACACATGCATCTGAACAACTGAGCTAAAATGGCATGCATTTTATTTCTTGTGTTGAAGTACTTCTAATTGAAAAAGGAAGTGGAGGCAGAATATCATAAATCATTTGTGTTGATGTTGCTGTTGTTTGCGTGTGTGTGTGTGTGGGGGGGGGGGGGGGTGACCTAGCCAATTGACATTAGTTTAAATCACAGCTCAGCAAAGCCTTGATTTGCTACTAGTTATTGTTAGTCAGTGGCACGTGGTATTTGGGGGAAGGACATACTGGTGCCAAAGAGTATTGATTGGACCAAAAATAAATAATAAAAAAAGACTAACATAGCGTGATTAATATTTTTGTATGTTTTCCCAAAATAACTAAAGATGATGTGTTTAAATCAGAATTTATTGGATATACCATAGTTATTTTTTGTTTGTTTTGATTTTGTTTTGTGATTTAAGGTTTATCATAATTGTTTCTGGTTTATTGGCATTTGAATTAAGAGTTCTGTCTAGTAAATAGTCACATTTTCATAATTTTGGAATCCTCTGATATCTCTCACTTGATAATTGTGACCTCAAGTAAAAACAACCAAATTAGTAAAAGTGAATTTTTGTTTCTATATTGTTTCCACAGAAACGAAATATTTCTGAATCTGAGCTGATAATGTAAACAATCAGAATATTGTTACATCCCAATATTACAACAATTGCGACAACATGACAACAGCAGAATTGAATTGTGACCCGCAAAATTTGAATCTGCAAAAGTGCAAATTTGACAGCTACTATGAGAGGCAAGTTTTTCTGTGAAAAATGACTTAAAAATGAATTTCAGACTTTTCCCTACACAAAGCTAAAATATGGCTTTAGAAGACATGGACTGTTGCATACATGCTTTTGCTTTTATATCTCGTTTGAGTTCCCAGATCCCGGTCAACTACTATTAAATCAAAAGGAGTAGCATTGACATTATTAAAAAACATCTTCTTTCATGATCCTCTGAAAAAATTATATGGGTTTGAATGAAAAATGTGACAATTTTATTTTTGAGTGAGTTATTTCTTTAAAATCAACCTTGGCTCATTATAAAAACATTTGTGCAGAGCTCCGAAATCACATATATTCAAGTCACTGATGTATCTGAAGTGAACCTAGTATTATGATTATCAGTTAATAAATACTTATGTTCACACAATTCCCTGCACATTACGGACTTCATGACTTTTACCATTTGAAAACTAATACATGTTGTTGTTTGCATCATACAGGCAGCTTCATATGGCATTTTTTACATAGTAAACTTGCTTGATACCCCACCTGATACAGCACTACACTACGCAATGTGGAGCACTTGGATACGAGTCAGAATAAAAGAACAGGAAAGTCTTGCGAAAGCAGAGTAAAATGGCATGGTTGCTTCTGCAAATACATTTGTATCTTGTTTGATTTTGTCAACATTATTGCTTATGTTTAGCATAGGGTTAAGTGTAAGATCTACATAATTTTAAAACATGAATGCCGTGTTATTTACAACAACCAAAGTACTAAAACATTGTTATATTCATCTCTTTCATACAGAACTGGATGCACTTTAAGTGTTACTTTAGTGTTGCAAAAAATGAATCAATACAAAAAGCACCATTATATTATTTTGCCTAAATGGAATCACAAGCATACTGTATTTCCAATGAGCTTTTGTTGTTTAAAGTGTTTTAGTCATTATAATGGATCAACAGAAATTCATCCTAACTTTAACTAGATGATACTGTTGGCAGAATCATCCGGAGTGAAGTATTTCTGCATCTGTTTCTGACTCCACAACCAGATCCTAACAGAAGATCATTGAATACCGCCAAAAAAAGCTCTCTTTCTTTCTCACTCCTAATGGTCTCTATTTCTTTACGCAAATATTTTTTATGCAGACAAACCTAATTTTGGCAGTTCACACAACCGCCTTCATGCAGGATTTTCCCCAGCGTTTTACCATATTTCAGAGACACTTCTGAAAATGTGATACTGAGAGATCTCTTCAAACTTGAGGTCTCTCCATCATCCAAACCTCACTCCAAACCAACGTTCCAATGAATGCTGTTTCTGGCCTGTCCTGAACTGCTGACGTTACTATATACACTGTGTTTGACTTTGTCAAGCCCCCGCTGGTTCTTGAGGGCCACCAGGATGGGAAGCGTTGATTGAGAGAGTATGAGAGGGTGGGTAGAGAAATAGTCCTGAGAGACAGAGAGATTACAGTGAAGATAAAGCGTGAGAAAATGACTGCCACTAACAACAGACATCTGATGAAGGACAACACAGACCACCCTTTATGAGGGTGTAACAAAACCATTTATTCATTTTGACTCCCTTTATTCAGACAGAGACAATAATAGCTAGTATAAACTCTTAAAAATAAAAGGTTCTTCAGTGACTCTTAGATTCAGCAGTATTTTTGGCATTAGGGCTATACTGTTCTTGAGCTTGATGTTTCATTATAGATTCTTCAAATGTACGTGTAAAGTGCAAAACCCTTTACTTTTAAGGCAGCACACTCAACAATCAAGTGGGTTTCTTCATAGAGGAACCAGTATTATTCGATGAGCAGCTCTTAAAATAACTTTATTTGTTTTTGTTTTTTTAGTTTAAAGAACATTTGGAAACATTTTATATTATGGTCTCTTTACTTTTTGCTTATTAGCATGCATATTACTATAATATTAGCCATGTATTAGTACTAATTAAGCACATATTAATGCCTTATTCTACATCCATAATCCTTCCCAATACCTAAACTTAACAACCACCTTACTAACTATTAATAAGCAGCAAATTTGGAATGTATTGAGGGAAAAGTGAATAAGTGTTCCCTATTATAAAGTGTTACCGAACATTTTAATGAGAACCTTTTTTATATTACAAAGAACATTTTGTGCAATGGAAAGGTTCCAAAAGGGGCTTTTGCACGACATAGTTCCAGGAATTTCATTCTAGTAACTAGCCAGCATGGTGGTTCTTAGAACTAATTCCCCCTCGCGCCGTTCTACTGGTTGCATCAACATCGGGAATTCCGACAGCAGCATCTTTATTCATGGCCTTTACAAACGTCAGCAGCCAGTGGATGGAGGACGCCGTGATCGGAGCAGTTTTTGTTGTGTGTCATGGGTTTCGTGATAACGGAGATGGAATGTAAACGCACAATTTACACGATTGAAAGAGCATGAAAATCTGACTAAATCTCCTGGCAGTGTTACATATCATCAAGGCTGAGAAAAGAACACAACACTGCAGACACCTGGTAAATGCCGTTATCGCTGTTTTCCATGTTCATGGAGTAAATCTTCTTACACAGCTTTTTAAAAATGCAGACACTTATGTCACTGGTAGTTCTATTTTATACCCTACTCTGAAGTAGAAGCTAACTAGTGAGCTAGTTAACTGATTAGTTCCCCCAAATGGAGTTCCTAGAACCAAATACGTTCGTAGTTCCTGTGGTGCGAACACGCCCCAAAAAGCGGGAACTTTCACCAATAGTTCTAGGAACTATGAAAATGTTCCTCCAGTGCGAAAGCCCTTATAGATGTTAAAGGTTCTTCATAGAACCACTAATTCCAATGAGGAACCTTGATTTTTAAGACTGTGAAAAACCTTGACTTTTCAAGGTTTATGTTTCCATGTACCACTTACCATGTCAAATGTAATCACATGACACATGGGAATCAATGGTGATTGACTACAGATCGGACACATGGGAATCAATGGTGATTGACTACAGATCTGACACAAAATGTGTCAGTATAGCGATAAACTCTTGTGGCATCAGACTTGCTGGATCTAATTGGAAACTCTATTTGTATGAGTTACAGCTATGTGACATTGATTTAACTTGAAAAATATTTACGATACCCAGAAATCTAGTCAGCTTATAGTCATCATGAACCACCCTACCTCCAGTTCGAAAAAGACCATGGGAAGCATTTTGTGAAATATCCGCCAAACCAGCAGTATATTGTTCTCTCATTTTTGTCATGATGTTAAACCACTTTAGAGGGAGTTTTTAACGGAGGTTTTTGATCCACGTGAGGAGGTCTTTAGGTACAGATGGTCTGACCTCAGAGGAACTGCCAGGACTGTGGTTTCTGAGACCTTTTGATGGTATCAGTATTTCTGTCTTACGAGCAACCTTCACACACAAGTGTCATAAACTTAGTTTGTATGTGGATGTCAAGCCAATATGTGTGTATGAGAGAGTTACTTCAGAATCCTTCTTCACAAACTATCTTCAAAGGTGTCACGGAGTTCTAAGGAATGCAAGCCATGCATATACATGCACTCATACAGACACACACACACGCCGAAAATCAGATAAGAGCAGAACAAAGTTCAGCGCTAAAAGCTGAAACCCATCACTCTGTGATGTGGCTTCCATCCCTCTATATTTATTTAATTCACTGTTTTTTCTGGCTGTATATCTCTCACTCTTCCCCCTAACAACCACATCTCTCTCCTTTTATAGTCCCTGGAGAGCCGCCGGCCAGCATGAAACCGTTTATTCTGTGTATTTGAGTATTTTCCTCTTTTACGACACCAATGTGAACTGCTTTTACAGAGAGAAGACCTGTTTTGATAGTGTTGTTATCATCTTACTCTGAGTGAGTGCTGGCGGCCAAATGCAGCAACTGTGGCTCGTAAGAATTCCAGAATAGAGGATACGACAAGGTAAATGGTGTGTGTGTGTGTGTGTGTGTGTGTGTGTGTGTGTGTGTGTGTGTGTGTGTGTGAAAAGTCTGTGTGTGTGTGTGTGTGTGTGTGTGTGTGTGTGTGTGTGTGTGTGTGTGTGTGTGTGTGTGTGTGTGTGTGTGTTTATGTGGTTTATGAGGACACAAATTTGTATAATGACATAGGTATGACATAGGTATTATAAGGAGAAGGTGATTTATGAGGACATTTTCAGTGTCCCCATAATTTAAAATGCTTATAAATCATACAGTGTGCGTTTTTTTGGGGGGGAAATAGAAATGCACCGTCTCCTGTGAGGGCTAAGTTTAGGTGTAGGGTAGGTGTAGGGCAATAGCACATACAGTTTGTACAGTATAAAAACCATTACGCCTATGGAGAGTCCCCGTAAACCATAAAAACAAACGTGTGTGTGTGTGTGTGTGTGTGTGTGTGTGTGTGTGTGTGTGTGTGTGTGTGTGTGTGTGTGTGTGTGTGTGTGTGTGTGTGTGTGTGTGTGTGTGTGTGTGTGTGTGTGTGAAAAGACTGTATATGTGAATGGGAGAGGAACGTTTGAAAGACAAACATAAGTTCTGTTCTAAAGTCTAATTGGGAAAGTCTTCCCAAAATACAATGTTATTTGAAAGTAATTTTGTAATTATCTAATGTTAAAATGTTTTCTTGTTGTGATTAGAATGTCAAATCTTACTAAAAACGTTTCTCACAACATCCTACTCATTTCTTTTTTTACCCAAAATATAATGCTCTATGAATGTTTTCTCTCAACATTACGAGAATATTCACCAAGTTCAAATAACATAAGAATTTTACAAGAATATTGTTCTAAGAACTTTTTTCTCAACATTATGAAAATGCATATCAAATATGAATGTTCAATAAACATTAATATTGAGAAATGACAAACCTTGTCATTGAGAAAAATGTTGTCCTAACATTTACATAACTATAAAAAAATAAAACTTTAAGTAATGTTGTGAAAACGTTCCTCGTAAGCTGGATATGAAATAAGTATAAGTATATCCTTTATGAAATAAAGCAATCACAGAATGCATCGCAACAATCTCGGTTTTCAACTATTATTAACAGTTGAACTAATAAAAAAATTGAAATGTATATACTTGCTTACTAAAGTTCATTATCAAACAAATTGGACATAATGTAATTTCTCTCACTTGATAAACTGCTAATAAATAAAGACTGATGTGAATAGAGTAAATGCAGAGTACAAGCTAAGCTATCAGGCTAATCAGGTATATGCATGCTATCTTAGTACGTGAGCTTACAAAAAGAGATATTACTGTTGATAACAATGTAGTTCAAACTACAGTACATATACCATGATTTTGTAAGAATTGCAATTAGGTGCTAAAGAGAATACCCAATAAAATGTATTTGAGGCAGTCTCTCATGTAGTTTATGTGAGGATGTCTCCCATGTGCTTCTTTGGGTGATACACAGTGTTGCTGCCAAATCTAGTGTACTAAATGAGTCCATTATAAGGGTTTATTTCAATATGGACTTAGAAGGCAAATGGCTATGTAGACAGTAGTGAGCGAGACCACTCTAGATGTTGGAAAAGGAAAAGAAAATGTGAATGCATTGGCCAACTCTTCTTTTGATTGTCTTGGGATCCAGGGAATTTTGGTTTTATTAAAAACACATTTTTAACTGACCCTCTTTCTGTAAGCTTTGCACACACAGTTCCTGCTGACCGTTCTTATTAGCTTCTCCGTAAAGGGCCATCCATGGCATTCCCAAACCATTGCCTCAAGCATTCCCAATGCATTCCCGCATCATTCCTACTCTTCCTCATTATTGCAGGGCAGCAATGAGGATAATTTAAGACAGGCGAGGCTCTGCTATGTCTGTAGTGATTGACAGGCTGTGAAGGGAGCTCAAACTGTACTCCTCAGGAAAGCCACTGCAGTTTGGTTTGAGCATTGTGCACAAATTCAACCCTATATGTGACTGTGAAAAGAGAGATGAACAGTGAGAAGGATAGTATGTACTTAATGTGTAAACATGCTATATACAAATGTGACATTTGACACTATATTCGCTTTACAGACCTAGAAAATTTGGCTGCGTGCAGAATGCAATTACTTACTAGTGTGAATCTGAATGTGTCATGCAACAATAAGTAATGGTAATAGTATGCTACACTGTTGTCAGAAATCTTAATTTCTTGTATGCCTAATACAGCCAGTAGCATTGAGTTTTAATCTTATTACTACACAAGTTATTTTGCATTTTTTGTTTATCAAATGAAAATGTCTTAAATCCTGGCCAATAATCTAGAAAGACTAATATTGGGCATTGCATTGTGGGATTGAGTCTTCAGTGCAGTGTGCTCTGTTGTATACTGCACATTTTGGCAAACACAAGTGGTCATTAGGGTATTCTTGACGTGCATTACTATGAGTCATGTGAAAGACCCTTTACTTCATAGCAGAAAATACACTTGCAGTCGTTCCTTCATGTGGATATTTTGCAGTATGTATATATCATCCTGGCAGAGAAACACAGAACCGCTGGGATTACAGATGTCTATATTTAGTGTTTTATGTACATGAATATTGGCAGAGAAAATCTGTACATGTGACACAGAGATGAGACACATTTAAACACACCAGATACACAAATTGAGATTATACACACACAAACTTACAGTGGATAAACGCTTCAATAACGTTGACTTTCATATAGATTTAAAACACATTTTTTATCACTAATAACTGTTGTCAATAACAAAAAATAACAGTTACAAAAATAAAACATTAAGAAGTTTGAAATAATTTAAAAAGTCTTCTAAACCATGTTTTTAATAAAGGGCAGGAGAGCGTAGAGAAGGAGTCATGAAGCTACCTCTGCATTGACTGGCGTTAAAACAAAAACAAACAAATAAATTGAACGTAGACATAAGGCAGACAAATGGTGCATGCAGTGGCTAAAAGAGAACTGCAACCCCTCCAAACTCCCATTTTCATGGCATTGAGGATGCAGTACAGGGACTCTTTGCGTAGCAACAGCAATGGCACCCCCTGAGAACAAACCTTCAGGTGCCTAAGGTCGCCTGAGAGTGCCAGACTCGACTCAACTCGGTAATGTAAACATAAATACAGAGGTTGATATCTCACTCTACAGGCAGTTCGGTAACCGCGACACATGCAGCATTAGCATTGTGCGCAAGTAGTCAGTCTGCAAAAATCTCCTTAGTAGAATGTCACTTCGAGTTAAATAAACTTTTTTTTTTTATTATATATATAATATATTTACTTCTGTGCAAAGTCTGTGCTTCGGAGTCTCTGTTTTTTAACAGTACTTCCTTGTTTTCACCAGTTTGCTCTGATACTTGACTGAGTGGCCGCTGTGTCCCACCACATAAACATCCAGGAGGTAGCTCTTTCCCGCCTCGAGGCCTGTTATGGTCTCGGTAGTGACTGCCTTTTGCAGGTTGACACTGTGGAAGTACTTGCAAAGCACTTTCTCAGATTTGCGACGGCTCTCTGGTCCAGCACACTGATTCTGCTCTCGGCGCCGATGCTCTTCGCCGTAGCTTTCGGAAACTTCACGTTTGTAAACACAGTATTTGTTGCGCTCCTGTGTGCCAAGCCAAGCCACAGTGACGGAGGAACAGGTACGCAACTTATCGAAAGCCTTAATGCGGGTATCCTCAGGTAGGGCAGGGAAAGGCTGCTTGCCTCCGGCACGTGTGCTGGCAAGTACTTTCAAGGTGGAGGCACCCTTGCGGGATCCCCGCAGACGAATCAGGTACTTGGCTTTGGGCTTTCCTCGGAGTTGAAACTGACGGACACCCTCCACATTCTGAGAGAGAACAAGCTTCCCATCACGCCGCACCTGAACTTGCACTGCATCTAGACAGGTATGGACAAAGAGCGTGACGCGCTGGTGAGAGGAGACCGGGGCAAAGCGAAGGAATTTGCTGCCCTTTCTCTTGATAAAGACATCAGTTACTTTCCCATCCTTGAGCTCCACAGTCTTCTGCTTGGCTTCTTCCTTGGTGCGGGCAAAAGTGCCCACGTACGCAGTACTCATGTTGGTGCCAGTGTTGACGGCAAACACATCAAAGTAATACTGTGTGTCTGGCTTTAGATCCGTCACGGTAAAAATATTCTTGTTGCCCATGCAGATCTTCTGGATGTCTGCCACTTTGGGCTTGGGGATATATGTGCGACTCATCCTGTTGCTCAGAGCTCTGTTGGTGGTGAGGGAACGATCCTTGAAATCATTCTCAGATGGTACAAAACCAAAATGAGCAAAGTCAAAGGGGCTGAAATCTCGACCGGGTTTTGGAGCAATCATGAAGGCATCATCCAAGCTCATCTTGGCCTCCGCTGCGCATAAGCTCTTGAAATTGTGCTCCTTGTTAATAACCACACAGTACTGGATCGGCTGGCCCATGATGGAGCCAGTAGGAGTGGGCTTCCAGGCCAGCGTGACAGTAGTACGACCCAATGCGGTAACATCAACCCTGGGGTCGTAAGGCAGCTCCGGGTATGGTTGGTCAGACTCGGGAGTTGTGGTAGAGTAAATCTTGAAGTTGCTGTCCTTTTCGGTGGAGATTATTTCCAGCTGGTACAAGCCCGAAGAGGAGCTAGTGGAGATGAACGACTCAACGTCATTTCCTTTGTAGGTAAAGAGTTCGGTCCCCTCGTTGGCCGTGATCTGCTGTTTCTGCTGCTCTAGAGGTTCTGGTTCACCTGGGATACAAAAGACAAAGACAGATTCACAAAATTAGACCTTGGGAAACAAGCACAGAATCAAAAGATGATGAGGAATTGAGTGTCCCCACAGAACAAACCACAAACATAAAAAACAAGACCCATTCTGTGAGGTAAAACTTTTTGGAGATGCAATTTTGAATGATGACTTGTTTAAACCACACACAAACACAAGCCACATAAACTGTTGAACAAATGGATGTACACACTTAGGCTTTCTCTGAACATCAATGACTGAGACATTTAACATTAACTGCCACATAATAACGCATTTCCCTCACCACTCCAAATCCTCTCATCTAATTGTTTACTTTCCGCTTCCTCCCCACAGCCCGGTGAACACCACTGGAAAAAAAGAAGCAGCAATTTCCATCTTAACCGGAAAGAGCATCATTTAATTTGTTAATCCATGTGCGGTAACAGGGAGCTACCTGCTCCGGTGGACGTTAGCCACTCGTCTGTTGTGTTTTGTATCCAAACAACCTTGCAGATCAGAGGGTGACTTTCACTTTGCCTTTCCAGGGAACTCTAAGCTACACAAAGATGCCTTGTGGCTTCGCTGTTCCCTGAGTTCCTTTCCAAGCCCTCTCCGTTCGGCTGGGCGAGGAAGTATAATATTATGTTTGTCAACCAGAGAACTAAATGAACACGCGTTGCACTCAAAGACCGGCTCCCAGTGAATATATTCCGCAAACATGGGAAAAGACTTGTGTATGAGTATTTATTTACTTTGACTGCTGTACCTCAAAAAAAAAAAAAAAATTAAAAGTGCTTCCATGTCCTTGTTTGCTTGTCATTTATAACGTAGTCCTGCAATTAACAAGAAAAATGTACATGAAGTATTGCACAGAAGCAGCTCAAAATGGAGTTCTCACTTTTGTTTAAAAATTTCAACTTCATCTCGGATGTGTCTCCTGAAATTATTTAGGGAAAATAAAATGAGACAATTGTTGATACACTAAGTATTTGTGTAGCTTAAACAGCAGAGCATGGCACTGGCAACACTAAGGTCATGCGTTCAATTCCCATTGAATGCAAGGACTGATATAAACAGAGGTTGCATGGAGCGTGAAGTTACTTTGGATAAAAGCATCAACATTTTGCATAAATAAAAATGCATAGTGCTATAAAAACACGTGGAAAGCTAAGTTTAAGACATTGTTGAACTCTTTTCTGAAACTGGGGTCTTTCTCAGAGAAAAAAAATCTGAAAAGTAGGAGACTTGAAGATCCTATAAAATGTTAAATCAGTAGACAGACTGACTAAACTCCAGTTTTCATTCATTCACTTTTAATTTGCTTTCCATTTGATCCCATTGCTGTCTTGAAACAAATATTGAAGAGATCTCATTTGAAATGTTCTTTCCTAAGGTCCAGTCCCACCAGAGTGAGCGTGTTTGAGTTATTGCAACTTTAAATTACTGAATGTGTATGAAAGCAAGGAAATTAGTCTGAAGGCGGATATCATCAACTGTGACTGATTTGTCTTTCAGGATCTCCCAATCACAGCCAAGTCACGCCGTAACAGGATGATCATTACATGGTGTGTAAAAAAAAATCTAAATACTTTGCATAATACCCAACTGTAAAGTAGTGAACGATGGAGGTCTCTGCATTTCATCAGCCAGGACAGCCATATTGGACCACAGACTAAGAGGAAGGAGGAAACCCAAGGCCTGGGAGTCATTAAGGCACAAAAAGTCAGAGATGATCAGAAAAACTTGTCGTCTCGCAGGGAGACACTCATGTCTTTATGTAAGCTCACACATGGACATGTTCTGCGCATACAGTACGCTTCTGATACAGCAGTTTCTGCCCCGTTTCGGTCCTATACATTAGGTTTCACAGACACGCGGAACTAAAACTGCTGTGCTGCTCCATGTGTGTGTGGAGTGAAATACAAGGGTGTTTTGTGGAACTTTATTGATTTCTTTTTTAGGATACTGTCCAGATGGAAAAAGAGAGATGCAGAGAGAGAGAGAGTGTGAGGGTAAAAGGGAATAAATGAGAAAAATACCAAGAGGGAGGGCAAAAGAGGAGGGAGAGTACTGCTAAAAGGGAGAACAAGAGTGCAAGCAAGAATTTAGCTTTGAAGACGAATGCTGGTCACAACCTTTTTTTGCTTACAGTTGATGGGAACAGTGGGAGGAATTATATGGCTGTGTGATTAAAAGCATGTCTAGGTCACATTTCACTACTAACTTTTCCATTTTGGGGTCATGTTCCTGACAGATTTTGTGAGATTCACCCTTATATATCCCTATACAAGATTCACTCCATTTCACTCTTTTTCATTCTTGCTTCAGGCTTTTACATCTGCAAACGTTCAGATGCAGTCCATCAGCACAACAAGTGTGCTTACACTGGGCCCAAAAAACACACTGACACTAGAACAGGGCTAATAATTGACCACGGTGGAAAACACTGACCCTCACTGGACACGCTTCACAGTACTTCACAGAAAACACATATTTACCTGCAGCCATGCTATTTTTTTCAAATAAAACTAGAGTTATTTTTGCATAAAACTTTCCAAGAGAATGTCCTCTGTAGGACATTCACTTTGCCTTTTGGTTAAATTAATTTGTTGTCTATTCCCTAAAGCGGAACCGTATAATGTAAACAGTGCTGCTCCGGCAAGCCAAAGGAAAATAAACACAAATTTATTTGCTGTTATAAATTAAAATCTAAATATAATTTAGGCCTGATAGATATTTATCTTTTATAATAAGCCTCATCTTTTGTCACAGTGCTTTAACAGGTAACTGCATTTTAGGACAGCCTTAACATTCCGAGCTTAAAATGCTGCCTATGAAGACTGCTCACTAGATTTTGGAACAGAACCAAAATGTTCCCAATATTTGTTATGCTATCATTTCTTTAATCCTTTCAGTTTATTTTACATTTTAGTCAAAACGTAGAAAGAAATTCTTAATCCTCTAAAATCAAAATTATTCTTAGTTTAGGAACGACTTCCTTCCAAATCAAGTTTAATCATTTGGAGAATAAATGGAAGGAGATACCACTGTCTACTTTAATCATTAAGCTGTATTGAATGGCTATGGGAGATGTTCTCTTGTTCCACAGATCTAAGATCAGGTTTTCTAATAAACGTTTACATGGAAAACAAGTCTTAAATTACTGCAGAGTTGCAATATTGATCAGGAGATTTAATTCGGATACCTGATCCTTCCCCACTGCGGTCCTCTGGGAGCTCCTGCAGCATCAATCTCCACTCAAGAGGGGCATCGCAAGGTGTCACCGTCACCAACAGAGGAGTGTTGTCTTCCTCCACCACAAAATAATACCTGCAAGAGTGAGGAAAGTTAGCATGCACTGCAAAAAATGACAACAACATAGAAACTACACAGGAAATTAAACCTGACTTTGTATGTTGTATAGCAGATGTGCTCTTTGCTTGGACTGAATCACATTTGATGACTGTGTGAAAACTAGCCATCTGCAGGCAAATCTATTTTTAGGTCTTTTTTTAGATAAACATGTGCAGTTTTTTTAGCATACAATTATATAGAAGGTTACATAACAAGGTGTATAACAATACTTTCTACATCAGGGCCTGGAAGAAAGTGCAGGTCCCTAAGTATAAGACTGCTATTTTATAGCAAGGTTATGCATAATGGTGTTGCTAATATAGCCCGTCTGATTGCAGTCATGTTTCGTCTTTAAAAGTGCTTGGGATATATTAAAGCACGTCCCAAGACACAATAAACTGAAATTAGAACTAGCTGGCCTTTCAGAGACCGCTACCGAATTAGGACCATATTCCCCAAACACTGCGCTGCTACATTAGCCTTGCTGTCTCAACACATTTCCGCTAGCCTTTTTAGCACTGTGTTTCCACTGAATTAACATACTTTTGACAATGCGTTGCACATGGGAGATGTCTTATAAAAGGCACACCAAACACAGCTGGTGTATTTTAGATGTAACCTCTTTCTAATACTATTCTGAAATATTAGCTTACTACTTAGTGCAAGTACAGACTGAATACTGCCTACTATTTCTTAAAAAAAGTATGTGAAATCGAAAGCATCATGTGTTTATATACAATTAATTTACATTAGTTACAACACTTTTAGATTTTGCATGAAATATCTACAGTACATATACTTCTAAATTAGTATACGTAGCATTATAATGTTATTCCAAACAGTCTGAGCTTTTAATCAGACTTGCTGTGAGCAGAAACACCTTTAAACTCCACATTCTGTAAAATAATTATGACAGATGTATGCTAGTCCTCTGTGTAATCAGCTATATTTGAGAACACAGCAGTTCATTAGCAGGACATGACATCAGAAACACTGGCGTGGATATCAAACGGGAAACGTGGAGATTCGTTGTTCCTATAAAGCGTTTTATATTGCGAATAGCTCAGCCTGCGACCATCTGTTGTATGTATGTGATTAATTCATCCAGGATCCTCAGCTAAAATAACCATGTAGCCTTTTGCTGAGACCTTGCATGTGGTGCAGTTTGACGGATGTGGTGAACACGGTTGATATTCATCCATTTGAGTGCACCTGCTACTCAAAACAATGCTTCATCACACACACTTATACAAGTATATAGTTTTTAATAAAATTAAAATTAAACATTTACCTGTCTGAATGTAAAATTTCATTAATTAATTAATTTATTCATTCGTTAATTAATTCATTCATTCATTCAGGTTTTTGTTAATACTAGTTTGAATTACCTTTTTATAACTGCAAATATGTAAAGAAAAGTGTGTATGTTTGTGTGACGCATGATCCCACCTTTTCGGTGTATCTTTGAACAGGTATCCGCTGATCTCGGCTCCATCTGGCAAGACAGAAGAGTCATGAAACAGAGCTTTATCCCTGATCTGCATCTGAAAGAGGCCTTCATCACGCGTGGGCAGTTTCTGTCCCATCACCCCCAAGACCAGCAACACCAAACCAATACATCCACACATCCACGTCATCCTAAGAGAGAGAGAGAGAGAGAGAGACATTGACAGTGACTGAACAGGAGAATGGAATTTCATTCTTCTTTCCTTTTTTTCTTTCACACCAACTATATTAGCGTCCACATCAAAGCACAATAATGATCTGTTTCTTAAAAGCACATAAAACTCCGGTTATTGGGAGGATTCGTATTGACTGCCAATGTTTTTTATCATTTATCGGCTGGGAAAAAAATCATTCTGGAAGTATTTCCAATGATATTGTTCCACTGTAATGTTATTGTTATAGCTCTTGTTTGGACCTGACTATTCTCATAGAATCTGAATGATAATTAAAAATGTATTAGTAAGGTTACACTTTATTTTGATAGTCCACTTTAGACAAAAGAACAGCAAATTAATCTGAAAATGTAGCTAAATGACTGGATTGCACCATCACGCTACAACAAACAAACCAAACTACAGGAGATTTGGGATGAAGAATTCGAATGAATGTCCTCGCTGACCACCTTTGAAGTTCTGGTGCTTTTTTAACTCAAAGGGCGGCACAGCTGGGGTAAAAGACGGGTATGCAGCGGTTGATACTGCACGCAAACAACATTCAGCAGCTCATGAGAACATCCAGGCACTCAGACACTCACAGATACACACATCTGCTCACTAAAGACACACACACACACACACTAATTATCGTTTGAATGCCCGTGTAGAGTGTCCGAGCTCAGTACAAAAATATCCATGTCTGGTTGGTGTTAAACACCTGCTTGTAACTATTCACAGATTTTCTTTCTCACTGATCTGCTGTATTGGTCCTGTGCACTGTTCACTCCATTTTACTCCAAGTGAATGACAAACAGTATATTTATTATTAGTAGTATTATTATTACTTTGGTTAAAATGTAGAAAATTAGCTTTTAGAGCAGATATTAAACAATAGATAAATTACTGCTCAAAAGTCTGAGGTCGATAAGACTTTGTAATATGTTTGAAAGAAGTTTCTTCTTCACTAACTAAAGCTCTTTCGTTTGATCAAAAATACAGTAAAAAGAGTCAAATGTGAAATATTATTACAATTTAAAATGTCTGTAATCTATTTTAATTTATTTTAAAATGTAATTTATTATTGTCTTCAGTGTTGCATGATCCTTCAGAAATCATTATAATATGATGATTTAAATTTTTATGATTTTTTAACAAACTGAAAGTTTAAAAGAACATAAATTATTTGAAATAGAAATAAAAAAGCTTGTACTCAGTCTGGTCACATTTAGTGCTTAACTATGTTAAGGCCCGTACACACCGGGAGGAATATCGGCACGACTGTTTTGTGTTTGAGCGCCCCCAAGTTGTGTTTTACTGTAACTTCAGCTGCTCCAGACACATGAGCAAAAGCACCAATCTCATTGGTCGGAAAGTTTTTGACGCGGCGCATCAAACCAAAAAAACGAGGCGTTTTTAAAAAAATGACGCTTTTACGCGTGGCGTTTTTCACGTCGCATTGGCGCCCTTTGTTTAGTCACGAGGCGTTAAACGTCAGCGAATATCACGCGCGAAATTCGTCCCGGTGTGTACGGGCCTTTAGTATGCTGTTCTTAATTAGACTGTGATGAGACGGCTTAGAATAAGCTGAACTTGGTTCATCTGTGCTGGTCTGAGTTTGGTTGTGTTGGGCTACACTATATGCTGGATTTGGCTTTGCAGGGGTCACATGATATCCTCTTTCTATTGATTTGGTGCCATTGATTGGAGCTGAAGGCAAAGCCCAAACCCCCTGATATAATCAGGCTAATGATGGCAGATTAGAGCAATACTCTCCTGTCATTAACAGCAAGTGAGTGCTTGTCCTCTTAATGACCTCTCCAGGAATCCCTCCCCTCCTGCTGCTATTATTCCCACTTTTCTTGACCTCCTTCGCTCACTCTTTATTTGCCAGGCTCAGATGGTACTCTCTCTTTCTCCTCTTCTGCTTTCATCCATTGTTTCTCTTTCTTTTACGTGCCTTCCTCTTGCCTTTCTTTTAAAAGTTGCACATTATCGCTTCCCCGTCCTTTACACTTGGGCTTTTCACTTCGGCCAATTACAAAATGTACTTAACTGCATTTGCACACAAAGCACTGCTTTTATCATGCATTACATTTCCTCTCCTCTGTCTCCCACAACAAAAGAGCACTGCTGTCTCTTGTGCTCTGATGGCCTAATAGGAGATTCTCACACAGAAAAGTGATGATCTCTCTTAAGGACTCATCTTGTATTGTTAAATAGATATATGGGGATGTAGATATACTTATGCAGGATACTTTGAGGACTTGTTTCGAACACTTTTGGTACCGACCCATGTCTGTTTGGTTGTGGTGAAACTGATTTTCCAAGCTCGGCATTGAGTTTGCTTGAAAAAGTGGTCTGGGATAATTTGATGAATTTGGTGTGGTTTGCAACTGGTATGAAAACAGTCCATCTTAATACACAGTCATGTGGTATACAAGGATATCTTCTAGTCCAGATCAGTGATTTAACATAACATGTAGAAACTCAGCCTTGCAGAAATTAAGTCAGTGGCGGAAGTGAATTGGAAAAACAAAAGTGTGTAGATTGTGACTGGGAAGACCTTGTATGCACCTTGCATTTATGATACTTGGGTAATAATACTGTATCTCTTTGGATGTGGTTGCAGAAGATTTGCCACAAATTCCAATTTACAACCAAGAGGAGAAAGCAAAGAAACACAGGAACATGGATTTCCTCTGCAACTCCGTCAGGTTTGGATGTAGTTGTGTTTCCCAGAGCAGAAAGCAGTTCTCTTTCTAAAATAAAACTTCAAAACAAAGCCCCATCTGGAACAAATAAAAGCTAATGTTTAATTAGAGCTGGGGAGAATGTCTGATCGTAATTTGGGGAGGATAATTTGAAGGCAGAGTCAGCCGCAATCGTGTCAACTTTGTTTTGCTCCTTTTAATTTTTTATTTCTGCATTAATTTGTTTTTACCAAACTTTTTTCCTGTGACGGAAACGGGCTTATTCGGGTTCTGGATCACTTATGCACCATGTACAAATCTGAGATGTGTGATGAATTGGACCTTGAAGTGGTTTTGGGAGAGAGTGTGTTGTGGGAAGGTCGTAGAATCAAGTTCATAATGTTAAACAGCTTAAACCCTTTGAATGAAACAAGCTGTAATGTTTGAATTGTCTTCCTCAAAATGCTCCTAGTCACGTGTAAGTAAAACGACAATGCGATGGTGCTATTTAAACAGCTTACTCTGTAACTTTAAGTAATTTACCTCGTTTTAACATCCTTGATTATCGTTCTATGATCTAAAGAGCCATTAGAGATAATTCTGCAACACAAATGCATTTCAAGAATCGTGTCAGGTGTTTCAGAAACATCTGGTTGCATTCCACTCTGGATAACACATAATTTACTTTAGTAACAATTCTTCTTATTATCTCTATAGAGACAGAAATGTCATTCTCTTCGAAATATTTTTATCCAAATCAGATAAAATAACCATTCATCTCCACTGGGAGTCTAGAGGCTTTAAGCAACAGCAAAGTCTGACTGATTGATCAACAATTAGGAGCAGATAATTCTATCAGCCTGTCATTTAATGATTCAATCAGTCAAATAATAGACTGATTAATTGCAACAAGAAGTGTTAACGCACAAGGTGAGACAGGGACTAACAGGCTCGGCCAGGGAAACACACACAGATGAGTAACACATGTACTGTGCATGAAAAGCAGCACTACTGACAGGGTGAAAACACACATTGCACCAGAGCAGCTACCACCTGTCAATCAAACCGCAGCGGCCCGGGCCACAAACAACGGAGAGCCATCATTACCGTGCTAACCTGTGTGGGGGTGTCACTTCTGTCTCACTCGCTTTTTAAACATGTATGACTGCACATTTACACACAAACACACACACACACACACACACACACACACACACACACACACACACACACACACACACACACACACACACACACACACACACACACACGCTGCCTCCATACTGACTCTCCTCCCCATGGAGCTCAGTGTCACATATGTGAACTCTCCTATATCACACCAGTGCTGCAAAAGCCTTCATTTCCACTGAGATAAGGGAAACGTTATAGATTCTGTTTCAACAGAGGCACGACACCCTGAAACTGGAGAATGGGTGAGTTTCCCTCAGCTTCTGTCAGCGCTTCCCGAAACCTCTGAACAGACATTTACTGTGAGCTTCGTCCCCTGGGCTCCTCGCGGCCCTGTCATGCATACATACAGAGCCAGAGCTGAAAATCAAAAGACCAACCAGATGTCAACAGTGGAACACAATGTGGACAATGTTGGATTTTGTAGAGCAGTTTTATTCAGTGCAGCTCTGACAAGAGTCAGTGGTTAGTCCATCTTTTCTGACAATCCCCGTCCTGCTACACCAATAAGCAAAACTATGCGATCCATTTTTTTTTGTATAATCCACTCAAATATGATATTCATAAACCAGATTCAAAACCACATTCAATATAAAATCTCTAATTAAATTTTTATAATTTGCGACATGTCCGGTCCTGCACCTGGAGGAACACTATCCTGCAGAGTCTGGCTCCAGTTCTAATTAAACACACCTTTACCTGCTAATCAAGCTATTTAGGATTCTTAGAAACTCCCAGGTTGTATCCAAAATCACATATTATACCCTTATGTAGTGTAGTTGTTCCCAACCATGCTCCTGGAGCCTCCCAATACAGCACATTTTGCATGTCTCCTTTCTCCCACACACCCATTTTAGGTCTTGGAGTCTCTACTAATGAGCTGATGACCTGAATCAGATGTGCTTGATTGATGTGCAGTGTTGAGGGGCTCCAGGAACATGGTTGGGAACCACTGATGTAGTGCACTATTCGAGGGGACAGCCATTAGCAGTGGTGTCTGGAACCAAAGTGGACATTATTGACTGCAGTCATTCAATCCCATAATACACCTCAATAATGACTGTACGACCTATGTACACTTAATGACTAGTAGCTAGAGAAAACCAACGGATTGTGAGCATCATGCAAATGAATTACCTCATCTTGCCAGAAGATGCCATCTTCATCATTACCGGTGCACTCAGAGTCTGAATTCACTCATTTGTTTTCATTCACTCATTCGGTGTACTATATCAGAGCAGTGCTTCCCAACCACATCCCTGGAGCCCCCAACATTGCACATTTTGCAGATCTCCTTTGTCTGACACACCTAATTCAGGTCTTGGAGTCTCTATGTATAAGCTGATGAGTTGAATCAGGTGTGTTTGATTAGGGAGACATACAAACTGCAATGTTGGGGGGCCTCAAGGAACATGGTTGGGAAAGGCTGTATTAAGCCCTATTCGGACGGTAATTGTTTCTCAGGGGGACGTAAGTGATTTTCACCATTTACAGGACGTAGTTGGTGATTTCAATGCCGTCCGAATCCAGAATGTCAGTTATTTTCCTCTCACCACCCTTGTAAATATCTTAAGACGAATTACCTACTGTTTTTTTTGACAAATACCAAGGTCGTTCTGAGGTTACAAGTAAAAATCAATTCAAATTCAGTGTTTAAACCCTTTTTGAGCATTCCCAAACACCGTAAGGTAAAGTTGTATTTCGTTGTAATTTGCATACATATTTATTTCTGAAATGCTGAAAAGTATTTAAAAGAACAATACTTCATAACTGCTCCACCACAGTGACTGGGAGCAGAAAGAGAAGAAAAACACGTAAACGTTCTACATGGGTTTTTATTATGACAGCAGTATGCAATACAATTTTAAAATGTGTATTATAAATATATATTGTGTATAATATATACAACTATAGCGTGTCTATTTTCCTATTTTTAAACAGATAATAATAAATCAAATAATAAGAATACATTTTACATAATACATATTTTTAAATAGATTTTACGTAATAATAAGAATAAATGTGTAAATAAAATGTATTTTATTTACAGCAGACAATCGTGTGGCTGGCCACATGAGCAGCGCAATCCCGGGTTCGTAGCATCACAGAACTCGCTCCTCCACTTTGAATAAATCAAAGTCCGAATACATGAGTTTTATCACTGAGGTTATATGTACATTTATTTTTATAGACATCTATATGAGAAAAAAATACCGTCCAAATCAGCTTAAGAGGAGTATTGTAGGGAATGGTGAATACGGGTAAATGGCAGGGCTCTTCAACTCTAGGGTCAATGTCCTGCTGAGTTTAGCCCTAATCAAGCACCCCAAACAAGCTAATCACAGTGTTACAAATTAGAGACAGGTGTGTTAAATTAGATTTAGAAATAAAGTCTGCAGAACACTGTACCTCCAGGAGCAGCGCTGGACATACACGGCAATATCAGCTGTGTCTCAATTACCTCATCATGTGGTATTTGGTTTGTATTGAAAAATGAATGAGTGTGCACGCAAACAGCCACTATGTGTCCTTCTCACCTCAAATGTTATGATTTCTTTTAAATGAGATCAGCACTTTAGAGTGAGGTACTTGACATGTACTTTGGCTGTCTTTATGCCAATCCTGAGCTGCACTGGTGCTCTTGGACAGCCAAATGGCACAATGACTAATTGTTAGAGGCCGGTTTTGAGAGCTGAAGTCCAGCACTCCACCGTGGACACTTGGCTGTCTGCTGCTTGTTTACTTTGGCAAGGACCCAGAACGGCATTTGTTGAGTAAAATCTTTGTAGATATTTGTGTTTTTGAGGCACATTTGAGACAGACACAGAGTAGCTGTGAAGTATAACGTCTCCAGGCGATTTCAATTAATAAAGTCAAACCAACTCAAGAAAGCGTGTCCAGATGTCCCACTCTAAGTATCCTCACACAGGTCTTTATCATCAAGACTCCCAATTAGTACAAAGTTTGGGAATGTTCCTCAGGCAGCTGTGCTGAAGATGTAGGGGCCACTTTTTCCAAGTGCCACACAAACAGACCATTGAAGGGGAAGGCCCCTGACTGATGTTCACTTTATTGCTGTTTTTGTGAGAAGAATTTGAGATCTCACAGATATTCACAGACTCGAGGGACAATTTGTCCTCCTCACCCCACCCATACGAGCATATCTAAGGAAGCGCACAAATGGATATGCAGTGAAATAAAGAAGCCACTGCTGTTTATTTATCATCTACCTACCGAGAACGAAAATGATCTTATGTGAGCGGCATTGTTTCGCCGGCAGGACGCACTGAATGATCCATCTCAAACTGAATTTGAGCTCTGAAGCTTTGCGAACAAACAGTTATGGAAATGAAAGAGCAGGGGGTCACAAAAAGTTCGAAAAGCTGCGATTAAATCCCTGGTTCTCCTCAACAGGACATGACACACAGTCACGTCAGACCCCACAAAGACCAGCGTGAGGACGACTGTATCTCCACATCGGACTGTCACTCCGTCAGACACACAAATGGCTGTTGCAACAGCGGCGGAATTCTTTCGCTGCCAGAGTTTTCATATGCAAATAAGGGTTTAGATACGCTATGCAACACAGACCTTCCCGTTCTTAGACTTTTGTTCCTGTTTCATTCTTTCCAAAAGAGGATGGGAGGCAGTGCAGCTTGGCCTCACCGCTAAATACAGTCATTCAAATTCCCTCATTCTGAGTCTGCCTTTCATTACATCTCCCAGCCCAGAGAAAAGTATCACTCTCACCAGGAACCACATCAGGTAGCCAGCAGTCCACTTCGTAGATGTTTGTTTCTGATAGGAGACTAATCCTTGCAAGAGCGATTAAAAAAATCCACACAATTTACTATTCAAAATCGAAAAGGATGCAAATGGGACCGAGATCTCGCAGAAATGCTACAGATGGGGAGATGATCGAAAGTTTCAAGCAAGTGACATGCAATACGTTTGAATCTTTCAATAGCTATTTTTATTATCATATAGTGATTATTCATCATGCAGTTTTTATGGGTTTATATTAATAAACACAGACTATTTTTACTTTAAAAAAAAGTAATTAAACACATATTTAAGTAAACCACAAAGCTGATTAAAATTGAATTTCTGATATTTGTTTGTTATGCTTTTCAGTGCTATCAACTATGCTATTAACTTTTCAATGCTGACAACTAAATACTCATCCAATTTTAAATGTCTTATTTCAGTAGATGAAACAATGTAGATTGTGGTTGTTTGGATTTTTTGGAATACATTTAAAAAAAACTAGCCAATTTTGCACTCCAATCTAAAAAAATACACTTTCCCTTATTCGTTCAAAAACTGTAAACTGAACCTAAAACCTTGATCTTGAAAAGTGGTGTATTTCGCACTGTTTGAAGCAAAGAAAAACAGCAGAATTGTGAAATAAGTTGTTCCTGTCAAACCATTAATCTCTCTAAACAGCTAAGAACAGTCATTTTGTAAAGTACTCGTGCAGACACGGGCCAAAAAAACGCATCTTGCAGGTGCTTTTATGCGATACTGTTTGAAGATGTTCCTAACAAACACATATTTAAAGAAAACTCCCCACATGCCGTGGAGACAGAGACGTTTAACACTTTGAAAGACTGAATAACAGGCGCACAATTGAGAGGGCGAGGACGAGTTGTGATGAATTGCGTCTGGCGCATGGGAGCGCATGGGAACCGCGTCTCCAACACAATGTCCCAAAACTCCCATCACACCTCCTCTGAGATCCAGGCGAACATTAAAAGAGACTGCGAGCTCGGGCTTGATGGAAAGGTGTTTGAAATCTTTCACTTCCAGGAGTTTGCCGACGCTCGTGTTCTGGCAGAAGGTTCAAAGAGCGCGGGGAGTCCCGCTCCGTTTCCCCGTGACTCTTTCATGAGGCTTGAACGCATTTAGGAGATATGTTGTCTCAAAATGGTGCAAATGATCCGGAGAGGATTTAAACGCATCGTGCATTTGCTATGAACTGGCAACTAAAATCTATACTCAATATACAATACCAAAAACATCTCAAATTTACGTGAAGTTCCTTACCTTGTTCTTTTGGGTTAAATCACTCCAGTGCGAAAGTGTCTTGATGGAAATGTAATTTGGCTGTTTGTTGTCTTCCAGCAGCGCAAACTTGTCAGGGAACACAATATGGAGATGCAGGGACTTTGTTGGAGAAAGTGCGCTGAAGTTATTTCTGCTAGATTCCTTCAGTCGGAGTTCTCCGTCCTAAAGCTGGTGTCTTGTCTTAGAGGGTATCCTGGGTTGTTCTCCTCAGTAGAGACCGAGAGTGAAGTGAGAGTCAGACTGCTGTGAAGTGTCTCTCTGAAGACCAGCCCACTCATCTGACACAGCGCACAAACACACGCTCCTACACGAGTCAACAGTCAACAAGCTCCAGCGGCATCATCACGAAAACCTTACAGGGACAAAGCCTCGAGTTAGAAAGTTACATATAATCATTTCAAGTTTAATTAAATTAATATTAAGTACATGTTATCAAATATATTGTTGTTAATATTGTATGTGTGTGTGTGTGTGTGTGTGTGTGTGTGCGTGTGCGTGTGCGTGTGCGTGTTTGTGTGTGTGTGTGTGTGTGTGCGCGCGTGTGAGTGTGTGTGTGTGTGTGTGTGTGTGGAGACTATATCTATCTATATATATATATATATACAAATACAAAATACAAATCTGACAATATAAATCCAAATATATAGTGGTACTTTATATTTGTTCAAAATAAGTTACAGTTAAATAGTTATACATTGAGTATAAATCGGAAGTAGACCCTATGTACATACAGTTTATGCACTTTATATTATATAATTGAGTATAAATATTGTGAGTCTAAATGTATAGTTTAAAATGCAAATATAAAGCTAAATCTAAATGAAAAGCTATACATTCTAAAATATGTTATTCTAGACCCTGAGTTTATATATTTCTATTTGGAATATAAAACCAAATATATAGTAATATCTGAATATATATTTTGATCCAAAGATATAATGAGTTAATATTTGAATATAAAGCCGTACATCTGAGTATATATATATATATATATATATATATATATATATACACTCTAAAAAATCATAGGGGAACCATTGTTGGTGCTTCAGCAGTTTTTGGGATGATTAAGGTGATATATATAGCACCACTGCCATACAAAGAACCTGTTAAGCCCCTTTAAAGATTATTTACGAGCCAAAGAACCACTGTTGATGCTGTTTAGCACCATTTTTGTGTAATAAGAAATGCAATGCAGTATGGCACCTCTTATAGTTCTACATAGCATCATTTGACAAAGGTGCAGTATAGCACCTTTAAAGATACGGGGCTATATAGCACCATAAGTGGTTCCCCTATGATTACGAGCCAATAACCACTTTTAGTGCTATATAGCACCATTTTTAGAGTGTATAGACACACACAAATCTGTGAACTTTAATTAATATTATTAAATATTATTTCAGTTTTTTGTTGACTAATAAATAGCCTAACATTTAATAATATTAATTATATATATATATATATACATATATAAATGCAGGTGTACATCTGAATATATCTATCACACTCATAAATCTGTGAACTGACGTATCTGCATATCTGAACAACGGTTTTAAACTTTAATTGCACTGACTTTTCCATCTTTGAAAACTATAATTTGGTTGCTCTGTGGGTTATACAATTAGATCACTGATAATAACTGAATCTATATATTACAGAATGTGCAGAAAAAGCATAGTAAAATTGATGTGGTAAAAGGCATGTCTCAAAACCCAACGATCTGTCTTTCTAGACAGCATTCTGGGCATCATTTCAGTGATCAAAGGCACTGAAGTAATGTGAATACAATTTTGATCACAGTTTAAACCAATCCTCATCACAACAAATATCAAATAAGAATCTTTTAAGAAGAAAATCATAGAAAAAAACTGGAATGTCTGTTTTTGAATTCATTTTTTCCCTGAAATTCAGTTTGTGTAGTAACTCTCATGTAAGCCCTTCAAGATAGTGTCCAAACATTTAAATGCACTTTTCTCTATACACTAGGTAGCACACTAAACTTCACAGTCAAGCTTCCAAAGGCCTGCTAAAGATGTGTTTACAGTAGGGCATCTGTCTCTCATCCGGCAGGTAGTCACGCAACTCATGAAGACTTCTTCAAAAGAGATGTGTCACGCTGAAAAAAAGTCCCACGGTGCTTCCCGTCCTTCTTTTTGTACTTGCAGTATTTGCATACTTGAATAGCCTGTGATTACCAACACACACGCATTGTGGGGTTTGTTTGAAGAGCGCAGGCATGGTTTGTTTCTTTTGTAGGGCTGTTTACAGCGGGCTGTTGCCGTCTCTATGACCCGCATCTCTTGGAGGTGTGAAGGGGAGGTTTTAACCAGGGGAAGTAAAGATAACAGCAGCCTGTACAAATGCTCTCAGAGTCTCAGTGATGAATGGTCATTTATGACTGAAGAGTGTCCGAAGGCGTTAAATCTCTCCTCTGATTAGATCAGGTGCTTTCCTTCTGAGAGTAACTTGAAGTCATTTTCTAAATCTTGTTTTAATTTCATACAGTGTGACAAAATGTCACTTTTAAGATTGTTTTCAGAAGATAATATTTGACTGTGAACGAGAGTGAGAGCTGTGTTTCAAACAGCAGACTAAGTGCAATATCACCATCTAGTGGTTTTGTAGCTTTTCTTGTGAGAGCCGTGTGATTCTGTGATTGACTTCATATGTGAAATCCACATTTTCAGAAAGGTGATTGTCCATCAAAGTAAAATCATTGACATATGGGGTAAATTTGACCCTAGCAAAAACATGCCCATGTGAAAAAGAAGGGAGCTTAAGTGTATTGAATGTGCACTTGAACTTCAGATCTAAAAATATATATTGTTAAAAAAACTTTACTTGCAGATAATATATTAATGAAATAAAAGACCACTTATACATTTATAGAGTTTGCTTTCCTGACTGTTTTAATACACCTAAGAGCACTTAAATTCACATGTACATTTACTTGACAAGCACATCTTAAATCATTCTAATCATATTTCTGTGTGCTTTTAAGTACTCTTATGTTGATGTGTTGACTTACATACTTAAAGCACATGTAAACTATAGGTAAAGATTTTTACCTAGTGTATTATTTGATATTGTAATTCAATTAATTGAATTGTGCAAAATGACAATGTCATCAATAGAAATGTGTAATTACATATATATTT